>OY813001.1:82844041-83334787 GCA_963681545.1 Germaria angustata | reverse complement strand
AAAAAATAAATTATCTCTTATATATCACAATGCCTTTCAGACAGTTTTATAATATTCCTTTTAAGCAACATTTTATTTTGCATGTAATAAATATATCTCTTAGGTATCAAAATCCAAAGAAGTTTGAAAACCTCCAACTCCATAATTACAAACATAAAAAAATCTATAGTGAAACTTGTATGATCTTTATCTCTTTTTTGCATCACAACTAAAACTTATTTTTTGTTAAATATCAGCTCTCTTATACACCTTAAAAAAAATTATTTTCCTAAAATATGTATGTTATAATTTTAACTTCTCTTTCATTGCAAGTCTTAAATTCTATACAATATATCACAATCTCTTTAATCAAAAACAAACTCTCTCTTTATACACATCTCTCTATTTCAGTGGTCTTCACAAAGAGAAACACAACTAAAATGAGAGTATTACACTGAAAGAATTAACTCCTAACTCTAATTAACACTCTGCTTCCTTCAATGTGTTCAAAGAAAACAAAAAAAGATTTTCCCACTCAACGTCCCACATTTTTATTAAAAATCTTGTTTTAAAATGCTGTAAAAAAGTACATATAAGTTAATAATCTTCTAAACATAAACATGCATAAATTTATATAGCTTGTTATTAACTTTTCAGTGTATCAAAAAATATTTTTGTTCTCTTTAAAAGATTTAAAACAGAAAAACATCCGATACACTCCTGCTCTGTTGAAAGTTTACAAGCTACTGAATGAAATTGTTGTTTCACACACATGATTATTGTTGCAATTATGGTTGCCGTTAAACACACTAAAAACAAATTGTATGGATTTTTTTTATGAAAGATTTTATAACGTCGTAAATGTATTACAATTACTTAAGTTTTTGACAGGAAATTAAACAAAAATATCTTTTCAGTAATTATAAAAGCAATATCGCTAAATACAGTACAAGACTTAAAATAAAATATAATTTAATAAAGATTAACAATACAGGTAATTTTGGTACATTTTAAGAAGCTGTTTTTTAGGATTTTTTTTTTAATTTGAGCAATCCTGGTTGTAATATTCACGAAGAGAATAAATAAAAACCCGAAAATTTCATTTAGCCGGCTAATATGAATGGCGACTACTGCTCTATTTGGATTTTATAACAAACAAAGTACAATTTATTTCCAAGCTTAATGTTTCTCTAAAAAAAGATCAACTTGTTAACTACCAACAACAAATTACCTTTTTAAAAATATTCTTTAAAATTAAGTCTACAAAAAAAGTAACTATTTAATATTTAAACAACTTAATACTACTAAAAAAATTTTATGTTTACATATACGTTTTTACACCCACCAACAATTGAATATAGAAAACATTTAAATGCATTCACAATTAATTTTCAAAAATTCAAACATTACCAACAAAAGAATATACATAAACATGGCTCTTAATATAATCCAATGGAATGTAAATGGATATTGTAATAATTATAATGAATTGGTAATGCTCATTAAGAAATATTCTCCAAAAATCCTTGCAATACAAGAAACTCACGTTCATAATCCAACTAATATTCCCATCCCAGTAAATTATAAATTTCACTCTTTTAACGCTACGACAACTCGGTACGGAGGAGTGGGTATTCTTATCCATAAATCCATTAAACACAAAGTAATATCCCTTAGAAAAGATTTCGATACATTATGCATAGAAGTTAAATCTGGTTTAACATTCAGAATTGTATGTGAATATATTCCACCGAAAACCAAATTAACCGTCTCAAATTTAGACAATGTATTGGGTACTTTAGACTCATCCACAATAGTTTTAGGTGACTTCAATGTTTGTTGGTTCTCCAACCAACAACGCACGGGGCAAAATGTTAGAAAATTACCTGACTAACTCACCCTTTATCATACTGAATGACGGCTCCCCTACCCATCTCAGTACTCACGGAAGTTTGACTCATGTTGACTTGTCATTTTGTTCACCTGATATTGCTACTAGAGCCAATTGGAAAATTGAACAAAGCCTATTTGGAAGTGATCACTTTCCAATTTAATATCGCTTAACTTTCAAAATTCCATTTCTCCAGGAATTTCTTTGAAACCTAGATTCATTATACAGAAAGCCGACTGGGGAAAATTTCGACTCATGTGCTCTAAACGGAGCGCTGAACAACCCTTTTCCGAAAACGTTAACAAAGAGGCAGCAAATATTCGAAAAATAATAATTGGAGCTGCAAACAGCGCAATTCCACAGAGCTCTTCAAAACCAAATCACAGAAATGTCCCGTGGTGGTCAAAAAAACTTGAAGCTCTAAAGCAAGAAAGAAACTCTGCATGGAATTATTTTAAACGCAACATTATCACTGAAAATCTCATGAAATTTAAAAAGATTAATGCACTGCTAAAAAGGGAAATTAGAATCTCTAAGAGAAATTCAATCGAAAAGTTTACCTCCTCCATAAATCCAACTACCACCACTGAACGAATTTGGAAAAATATAAACAATTTTACTGGGTACAAAACTAAATGCAATATTCATGCTTACAGATTGATCAAAATTCCGCATCACTTACGATCAACAGAAGGGAGATTGCCAACATCCTTTGCAAATTTTGGTCCGACAACTCAAAGGACACCAATTTTCCAAACGAATTTCAAAGACACAAACGTAAACCTTTGCCTACATCGTACGTAATTTCACCTCATGCTGCATTGATCGAAAAAGATATACTTCCTACAGAACTGGCAACAGTTCTTAAAAGCCTAAAAGGGAAAACCCCAGGGTTGGATAAAATCTCCCACCCTATGCTTAAGCAAATGCCAAATGACCTCAAAAATAGACTTCTACGTTTTTTAAATAATATTTTTAACACCGCAATTCCACAGCAATATAAAATATGTATTGTAGTCCCCATCCCTAAGCCCAAATCAGATAGAACTTTAGCAAATTCCTATCGCCCAATATCCGTTAACCCATGTCTATCTAAAGTTCTCTATAAAATCATAGCAAATAGGCTATGGTGGCTTGTACAGGCATGCAAGCTTCTCGATAGTCGACAATTTGGATTTATGAAGGGCAAATCCACAATTGATCCTCTACTCTACGTAGATTATCAAATTGCCAATTCCATCTTATCCCTCGACTTTGAAAAAGCCTTTGAAAGAGTTGGCACACACGCTATTCTAGATCAACTTTACATATGGAACATTGGTCCAAAGATTATAAGGCACGTGAAAAACTTTATGTCAAATAGAAAAATGATAGCAAGAGTTGGTGGGCACTATTCCGACTGTCAGTCACAAGAAAATGGGATTCCTCAAGGGTCACCCCGTTCAGTAATCTTATTTTTAATAGGATACAACAAAATGTGTTCCATTATAGGATTACATAAAAATATAGACTTTTTCGCCTACGCTGACGACTTTAATCTGATATTTAGATTTGACCGTAGAAAGAACCCTACTATTGACCTTGAGGAAGTCTTTAAACAAATTCATGACTGGTGCATTTATTCTGGCGCTAAGCTCTCTAGCAAAAAATGCAAAATTATCCACATCTGTAGAAAAAAATCTTGTAAACATAGAATTATGTGTAACAACTTCCCATTTGAAGAAGTTGACCATATGAAAATGCTGGGGGTGAACATAAACAGCCATTATAGATGGAATACCCACATAGATCTACTATCGTATTCCTTAACGAAGCAACTGAATGTTATAAAATGCTTGTCTAGCACAAAACTGAACTGCAACACTCTTACGCTTGTGTCCGTTATAAAAGCAATTTTATTGTCCAAAATCAACTATTCCCTACCCTTTTACGGCTTTGCTGCTAAATTTCTGCTGAGAAAAGTTAAAACAAAAATAAACGCAGCTATAAGAATGGCACTAGGAGCTTTTCGTACTACTCCAATAACAAATATGCAATTCGAAGCTAATATATACCCACTGTAAATTCAACGGGATATCATAACATCTAGACTCTTTAAATGTTTTCTAAACAATCACGACACTCCTTTGTATCCACTCATTCGGAAATGTTTAAAATCTAAAAAAAACCCAAAAATTCCCTCGGTAATACAAAAAATCATAAAAAACTGTTCCGAACTCCAACTCCCTCCATTCAACAAAATTAACTATTACCAAAAAGATAGCAAGCCATATTGGCACTTTAATAGTAAAACTATCAACCTTTCTCTCCACGAGTTAACAAAAACAAGCACAGACCATTCAATATTTCAAAAAATGTTTCTCGGAATACAATCAAGATACAAGCAATACCACTTTATATACACAGACGCCTCAAAAATTAATAACCAAGTTAGTTACAGTGTAACAGGAAACACAAAAATACTACTAACTAAAGCTCTTCCACAATATACATCAATTTTTACGGCTGAAATCATTGCAATAATGGAAGCAATTAACATTTCCAATGATAAAAAAGGTTTATACGCAACATGCACCGACTCTCTATCTTCAAATCAAATCAATTTGTAACCTCTCTAATAGTAATGTTTATGCCAGAATCATAAGAAACATTTTAATTGAAAGATATCCAAATATAATACTTATTTGGACGCCAAGTCATTGTGGAATTAAAGGGAATGAGTTTGCTGACAAGGTTGCCAAGGACGGAATAAAGAGACCACTATTAACTTCTCATAATTTTAAAAAAACAGACATTAACAAATTTCTAAAAAATCTCTTCCTTCAGAACGCTAATTTGCTTGGAAAAACTTCAAACTGGTATCAAACTTTAAACACAGAACAAATTTGTATTAACAATTTCCCTAAGAATAATGAATTCAAAAGACTGGACTTAATAAAAATTTAAAGACTTCGTTTAGGGCACTCTAAGCTCTCCCATGGTCATATACTTAAACTTCCTATGCCAAAAATCTGCGACTGTAATATAACATCTTCAAATATAATAATGCACGTGTTTTCAGCGTGCCCAAAATTCAAGAAACAACTTGACCTTATCTCCAAACACCACCCTAATCTCATGTCTTTACTTTCAAACCCTAACAATAATAATTTTTCCCAAATAATAACTTTTTTAACCGATATAAAAATTTATCACCTAATATAAGAACCAACAAAATTCTGTAAAAAAAAACCGAGCCTAAGACCCAGTAGTCATGGCCTATATATAATACATTAGTTTATAATTTGTAATTATTTCCTAATGTTTAATAATAATAATAATAATATCTCTTAATAAAATTGAAATTTATAAAGCGAACACTTTATATTAAATTTTGCAATTCATTTTCATTTTGGTTGACAATTTTACATCTTGAATAATATTTTGCATTCATTTCCAAAAATTTTCTGACTATTTTTCCAAATTTTTCAAAAAAATTCAACTGTTTCCAATTACGAACATCTCTAACTTTCCCCTTTAGATCTTTGTGCTTACATTTTCACTTTCTGTGGTTGAGAATTGAAAATTGAAATGAGATTTCCTTTTCTTCCATTCGAATTTAATCGAATTAATTATGCTCGAGTTTTGTACACAAAACATGCAGTCAGACTCTCTAGCTTTTTATAATTTGATTAATTAAAGCCTAAATGTATGCAGACAGTTTTCCAACAATTTCTATTTCACTTGTATTCTCTTCTATTTTTCAACTCTTGTTTTCAGTACTTTTGGTTGGACTGTTGGCACTGAAAGCCTGTTAGGAATTAGTGATTCTTGCGGAGGTAAAAAGGGTGAGTGTGGGGCTGCTCAGCAGTCAGACATTGTACATTTTGTTGTGGGGAGAAAAAGAAGATTGTTGACCAGTATTTAAGGAGTTGGGCAAAAATGTATTAAACAATATTGCATGATACTGGGGATCGATTTTAACAATTGCAGATTTTAAGGGATGGAAATTTTTATTTGCAATTTATAAATTTTTTTTGTTGTAAAAGATTACTGATGTTAAGAATAGTGAAATCAGATAATAAGAAAATTTAATTAAACTTATATGCACATTTTTAAAGAAAAGTTATTTCCCATAAAATTAAGGACCCCTCCCCAACACAAAAATAATTTTTTGTCTTATTTATTTTTATGTATTTTCATAAAATGGAATAGTTCCATATAGAAAATTAAATTATTCCTATTAATTATTCCATTCATAATGCAATAACTACTATTTTTGGTGATCAATTTTTGTTCATGGAAAATAGTTTTTGCCAAATATATTTTTGTTCTTTATTCATGATATGAATGACATTTTTTAGTAAAAAAAGGAATTCTCTTCATGACAATAATTGAAATAAATAAATTAATAGAACGATCTTTATCAAAACTCGAGCTGTTTTAAATAATCTGACAATATAGAAAGTACACACTGTAACTACAATTTTAGCAAGGATACTGCTATACCTTAATTGCATTTGCTCATATTTTTATTGTTTAACTCTTATATTTCCCTATTAAATATTCACAATGAAAATCCTTTGGAACAGTCATGAATTAATATTGAATATTTTAGATGTCATCACAAATAAATTGTATGATTTCTTTTTCAATATTTCCTTTCTATCGATGATGTCTATCATCTTTTATATGTGTATGACGTTTTCCATTAGGGATTGTCTTCCACAAAAAGCAGTACAACAGGCAGAGGTAGATAACAACACATTTAATTCCTTATGTTAGTACTTCTGTGTCCATAGAAACATAATCATTCTGAAGGAACAACATTGCTCCCAAATTCAAAAATGCATTCTTTTAACTTCATAGGAAGTCTAAGATGACAAAATTTTGATTAAAAGTATGAACTACTCCTGCAATTATATGAAGCTACATTTGAAAATTCATTTTTACAGATACTGATATCCTTAAATCTAGATAAAAGCACTATTTTCCTTCGATAAATAAGTACGAGTGATAAAATTCCTTTCATGCAAGGGAAATGATATCATGTCTACTGCCAAACTTGTAGGCCTTTCAGATGTGAAGGCAGTACTGCGCTGCAATAGTAAATTAAAATATTTTTAACTGCAACAGTGAAGCAAATGGTGTCCAAAAGTATTTTAAATACGGCTCATATACAATAGTCATATAATAAAAGGGCATCATATGATTTGCATCGGTCTAGGAGAAAAAGTTTGTTTTCCTGTTGCGGCGTAGTAGTGCATTTACGAACGTAACTTTTATTGCCAGTGTCAAAACGCCAGCCCCAATTAAACATAAAGCTATTTTCTTAAAAAATATATATATAGAAAGCTTTATTTTTCTCAACATAATGAAAATACTTTCCAAATCTGTGACTAGGAATCAAAAAAACAACATCCTGCAATGACAAGCTTATATTAACATCATTGGAAATCATCCGAATTCGTACAACTTCTGAAAACTAATCCCAGAATTTTCATGACTTTTCTTAATTGCAAATGAAAACCATTAATGTGCTTTTAATTCGTTTTGTATCCTTAATCACTTTCAATGTATTGATTGGACTCTTCACCACAGTCGAATTGAGAGCTTTAATTGAAATATTAATAAGTTTTGTTAACTTTTCGACCACTTCAGATTTATTTTTTCTACTTTGTCTCCTTTTCTGGATCTCTTTAGTTATTTTATTTCAATTACATATAGCAGGTCAGACAACATACAAAAGTAATTTGCTGGGAAAATAAATGCAAGCATACATATTTATTTGCGTCCCAAAGTATGCTATGGTTATTCAATATATAGCACGGCAAACTAAAATATGCAACGATAAACGTACAGTTTCAACAGTTTCCGAAAATTAATAAAATACTCGTGAAACTAAATCTATTGAAATAAAATAAAAATTATAACTTGAAATAAAAAATAAATTTAATAATGTAAAATAAAAATAAAACAAAATAAATTCAAACAAAAGAAATTAAAATAAAAACGCAATAAAATAAAAAACAATAAAATCAAAGAAAGCAAAATAAAAAATAACGTGCTGCAACATTTATAATTAATGGAAATACAAGGTGGCGCAAAACTAATGTCGTAATTTTAATTGGCTGCAATTATCCCATATTGCGCCAAATGATGACATGTTATTTATGTCGCTTATGTCATTTATGATGTTGATATAGAGATATTTAGTTGTCAACAAGCACAAGAACGTGAAATTAGTTGTACTGCTTATTTGTCAAATTTCTAATCTGTTGTTTTATGATATTATCAAATATGACTTTATTTCTGCGAAACCCTGTATAAGTTTTAAGGGATCGGTAGCTCTTCATGTTCTTGGCATCCAGTGTAATGTTAGATGGTTCGCGGAAAATTTTCATGTCCCCACAAAAGCACTTTCCACTACAGAGTATAAAAAATCCTGCAGGGATATTTCTTGTTACATTCAAAAGCCACCGTCCTTAAACAATATTCTTGCTGTTCTCCTCTCTATGACCTATTTTCCTTGTTCAGTTATGAAAAAATATAATGAGATGAATAAAATAAAATCACAGAAAACAAAATAACATCAAAGAAAATTCAATAAAATATAATAAAATGAAATCAAATCTGTAAAATTAAATAAAATTAAAAAAAAACAAAATAAAATAAAACGAAGTAATGCAAAATAAAATAAGTAAAATCAAATTAAATATTAAAGTAAAATAAAATCATGCAAAATAAAATATATAAAAAAGCATAGTAATATAAAGTAAAGAACATTAAAATAAAGTTATTGCAACATTAAAGAAAAATATATGCATGAGTACTTGTAGGCGAAAACTATTTTTATTACTATTTGATTTAAAATAACATGAATGAAGGATACTCCTTTCTGTGCTGACTGCTGGTACAATAATGACCCAGAGCAACTCAACTTCTGCCCTCTCCTCCATTTGCTAAAACTACAAAATATAAGAATCGCCAAGACCCATTTATAAAGTCTAGGCTTATTTAACAAATGGCAAAAGGCAAACATATATCGAGCCTTTTTTGCAATAACGTAATAATTCAAAAAAGGTTGTTTTGCAGAAATTGAGTTTAAGGTTTTGAATTTACACACAACTTAATGGTAAAAGAAAATTTGGTTCTTTTCTGAAGAGCTGAGTATAAAAAATATTTTTATGAAACTTTTACAGAATATAAAAAACGACATGGCGAATAATTTCGTAAGATAACCTTAAAGACGACATATTTTGAGTTATGACGCTATTGCAGCAAAGGCTCGATAAGTGTAGGAAATACGAAATTGTGTGACTTACTAGAATTCATTAAAAAATCATTAAATGACTTGAGTGTAAACTGCTTTAAACATCCTAGGCTTAGTTAACTAAATAGGTTGCAGGGGTCGCAGTTTTGCCAATACTAGGAGCCGCCTAGAGCACTACTTGGCTGGTGGTTACCTTGAGATTAGTGTTCTGCGTTCGCCCGCATTCATTATGTGGACAAGAATAAGACTCTTGATGATCTCCGACTGGTCTTTATCAAATTCTAAGTATCATCATATGGTGCAGCGTTGTTGTTGTTGTTGTTGTTTTTTTTTTTTTTTTTTTTTTTTTGCTGCAGTAACGTATGGCGTGTATTTCTGGCAGACTTCAGCAGATGTGCAATCTTTCGCCCCATGAGGTCTATCTATCCAATTTAGGCAAAAATTATAAAATTGCACGTTACGTCGGCGTTCATCAATTCACATAACTTTTTGCAATATTGAAGAGCATAATATCTGCAGCAGATAATTCTTCGTGTATGTTGGAATGTCTAAGAGAGCTATGGAAGGGCAAATTATTACTATAGACAGAACCAGTAAAGAAGGTATTGTTTGTTATAAAACATGTGTGAGTGCAGCAGAAATAATGTGTTAATAGGAAAATATGTTTTAGGAATACAGGATTTTATTGCGATTAGATCAATTTTGTTTCGATATTACGGCTGTTGGTGTTGCTGGACTATTTTATTAGGTCTACAACACCTGAGAACTTGTCTGTTGAGGGGGAATTCATTCAACCATTTAATTAATTTAGAAATTTCATAAGGCAAAATTCTGGAAGGAGCTAAAGTTTTGTGTGCGGTGCGCTAAGACACCGAGTGGGTCTATCTATGCTTTATTAACTGTTATTACTTGCATTTCCAATTCCGCAATACGGACTAGTGTATCAGTCTCAAAATCAACTCTTGCGATACAACCTAATCTCCATTCGTTAGGAGTTAAGAGATTATCCCTTATTACATATTGTCTTCGAAAGTTTGCTACTTTTATTCCTCTTGGAGCTCTTTGAGCAATTCGACTTTCCACCTCTGTGTGAATTGGGGTAGAACAGTTCCGATTTCTCCCAATGATCTTGTAATGTCAAATATTTGAGAAAACGATCTAGGATAATGGTAAATAGCTCGTTGAGGTGACCTAATATGAGGGACAAACTTCTGGAATTTAGAACGAACTTAACTTGATTTAACAGAGTGGTGAACTACTCAAATGAG
The DNA here is from genome assembly GCA_963681545.1 of Germaria angustata. Classification (NCBI taxonomy): domain Eukaryota; kingdom Metazoa; phylum Arthropoda; class Insecta; order Diptera; family Tachinidae; genus Germaria; species Germaria angustata. The sequence goes on along the minus strand of OY813001.1, from coordinate 83,324,397 downwards.
TACTCCGTATTATTTGCGGCTTTTCTAAAGTGTATATTAAAGGATCTTACTCCTGATGCTCATATATATGTTCCTTTCAATCCTGGAAGGAGCATAGGGCTTCTACAAAGCATATCCATCTTTACACGGGCTGTTGTTGCAGTTGTTTTCTCATTGTTATTATTTGTTTTCTGCCTTGTATCAGTTTCGGTAATCGGTTCTTGTTCCAGCTTAGTAGATGATTGGTCTGCTGTAGCAGGTCTAGGATAATGGGGCTGCTATCTGTCGTTGCCTCCCCCTCTGTATTTTGGTGTAGTGGTGAGGAACCTCGCTAATCTATCATTTTTCCCAGAAGGTGGAAGCTCTGCCTGTCCTTTGTTTGTCATGACGTTATCCAGAGATGGTCAAGGGGCTCATTTGATGGATTTTTAGGAGGAGGTTGAAGCCAGTTCATTTTTAAAACTTGAAAAACCCTGGTGAAAAATTTTTGTCCTCTGCCAGGGAGCGAACCTGTGGTACTCGATTTTGTCGGCAAGCACTTTAACCACTACACCAAGCCATCACCACCTGATTCTCATAGTCCGCCCATATGTGGGGGGCGTTTGGTGCAATAAGTAACCAACGCATACCCTGGGACATATACTTGTCAGCGATGTGAACTCTTTATGATCAAGATGAAACTCGCGTTCTGCACTAAAATAACTTGTTCCTCTATCTGACCATACTTGTTTAGTCATCGATGTCCCACAAGCCTAGTGAAGGCTGCTTGAAACAATAACGCAGTCAGATCGGAACATAACTAGAGGTTTGTCGTATGTATACATACCCTTTTTAATACGGGGAGCCTCCCACGACAGATATTAGTGGGGCTTAATCCCTCCCAAAAAAATTAGCCCCTGCAGTAATTTTTTCTTATTTCTTATCTCCAATAAATTACACAATTACCCTCTTCGTTAAAAGATTGTAGACAGAAAAATTACCAGGTGCTGTAGACGCCTCTACGCTCCGCCGATGATAATAGACGTTTGAATTAAGAACGGCAAAACCTAAGCCTGAGACCATATATAAAAGACTTTCGTTTGGAGGTAGGGCTCCCATTAACTCTAACTCCGCCAGTTTTTTATATCTTATGCACGTGACATACTCTTATAAGAGTGGCCTAAAGACATAGTATTCGTCTCTTATTACTCAGATTATCAAATTAAATTAAATTAATCTACAAACACGATGGCAGATCAATAAGTCCGTGACTATTTAAATGAAACAGGTTTTTTGATTAAAAAAATCATTATATTTTTCAACATAGTCTCCTTTGAGCTCTGTACACTTTGTTTAACGTTTCTGAAATTTTTTATCCCTTCCAAAAAATAAGATTTGTCGAGGTCAGCGAAAAAAATATTTGTTTATGAGATGATTTCATCGTTGTAGTCAAATCTCTTTCCGCCGAGCTTTTTCTGCAGGTTTGGCAACAAGAAAAAGTCACTTGGGGCTAAATCTGAAGAATAGGGCGGATGAAGAAGTAATTCGTAGCCTAATTGATGGAACTTCGCAATGGAAACTGGACGTGTTTGCACCCTGGTGCCAAAGTCACTTATTTTTTTTAAATCTGGTGTGCTGTGGATCTACGTTTCGTCTACAATTACCAAATGACGCAAAACTCGTCCATATTATAGATGAACAACGCCGAAGACTGCTGCAAAGTAGCCACACGATTGCGTTTGTGGTAGATTGTGAGCAAAGGCGGCTTTCTCATACACAAGTGATCCTTCTCATACACAAGTGATCCTTCTCATAAACAAGTGATCCTTCTCATACACAAGTGATCCTTCAAAATAGAAACGACTGAGCCATTTGATATGACTGTATCGTCCCCAACCTCTCGCTTTTTCAATCTCGGATCGGCCACCACCATATCCTGAATTTTTTCACGCTTAGCTTTGGTTTGAGTGATAGTTTCTTTTCGTAGAAAATAATGATTAATGAGCACACAAAACTCACTTTTTTCCATTTTCTCCTCAAATCGCATTAGTCTGTGCTCAAGGGCTGTCAAACACAAACTAAATGATGCAGCTTGTTCAAATTTTGAGAGCAATCAACTGACAGATGCCTGTTGACAGCAGCGGAATATTCAATAGGTCATGTTGAAGGGGGAAATGATTGGATGGCGGTCATCATTAAAATTGCATACGTTTAATTGCCATAAAAAAAGTAAAACAAAATAAAATATAATGTAATAATATAAAATAATAAATAAAATAAATCAATTTAAATATTACGAAATAAAAAAAGTCAAATAAAATAGGAATCGACTAAAACAAAATGAAGTAAAAGAAAAGCAAGTGAAACAAAATTCAAGTAAATTTAATTAAATAAAATAAGATGAAATGAAATAAAATCAAACAAAATAAAGTGAAGTAAAGTAATATTCCAGTGAAGTTGTTCTTAAGGAATTACATTTTCATCACTTCCTAAATATCCCTGCATTTTTTCTTGTTATTTTGAACATGAGTGAAATGAAGCACCTCTAGGGTGTACGGGTATATCATTTCGTAATTAATCTCTTTTGTAAATAGTTTTAGAATCTAAAACTAATCTAAAATTTAGATTACCGAAGTTTTGTTTGTGTTATGGGGGTTCCCTTTGCTATTAAATTCATTGATCCCAATTTCTTCTAAAACCAGGTTTCAGTGGTGCAAACATATCATGCCTTAACCGCCAAAAAAAGCTTAAGGAACACACTCAAAATTTGACAGAAGTATTTTTATTAACTGACTTTAGACCAAGTTGTATGAGTATTGCAAAATTGATTTCCCTTTAAATTTGTGATGTCACTTCTAACGGTTATAAGACTTTAAGACTTAATTTTAACGATCGTGAAATATCGCCACCACCACAATTAATTTGTTAGACCATTTTTGATTCCTCGTCATTATTCAATTTTGAATTATTCTTAATAAAAATTTTATAATTAATTTTTATTAAGAAAATTTTTTCACCAACTAATGTATAAGTATATTATTTAATTGGTGTTACATATTTGATATTTTTAGCTCCCCTGAAGGTAATCAACAAGATAGATGGAAATATTTAGTGTTATTTTGAATTAATATAATATTATTAAACAAATGCATTGAAAAAATGTTTGTTGTGGCTTTAGCTCTTCATATGCCGACATTTCATTGGTTGCTAAAACCAAATCGTCAGTGAAGTTTAAGCAGTTTGATAACATTCAACCTCGTATCTTTATGCCATACAAAACAAATACAATATGAGAATTTCAATACTGCATATGAATTATAACAAATACATAATCATAGTAGGCTTAGAATGTTTTTATACAAACAACACAACCAGCGTTGCCAAATGTGCAGATTTATCTGTTTTTTGCAGTTTTTTAAAGTACGAAACAGGCTTGCAGATTTTTACTCTAAAAAACAGTTTTTTTAACCAATGCAGTTTTTATTATTCGTATTGTATTCTTCACAAGTACGACAGCATGATACAAGCTACTAATTCTATACTTGTACGATTTTTAGTAACGTCTATACTCAGCATTATAAATTGTACTGCCTTTTAAAAGCAACAACGTGTTGTATTTTTTCTTATTCCTTTTTTTGCAAGTGATATTCTATTTTTTAAATTTAAAGTTTTCATTGCATTGTTTGAATTGTTTGCAAGTATTGTGCCAATTTTTCTAAAAAAATGGATAAATATCTAACAAAAATAGTAAATTTGCTACTAAATAATTTTTGTTAATTCAAATAATTGATTATTTTGAATTTTACCAGATTCTTACCAAGATAATAATAATTCATTGCCAGCTACACAGCCTTCGAGTTCAAGAAAAAGAAAACTTGGCGATTAAAATAAATCGTGGGAAGAAAATGTTTTATTAAAACCGTGGCTAAAAAGAAGTGAAAGCAATTTAGCTTTTCGTAAACTTTGTAATTGCGAGTTAAGAGCGATGGCCGGAATTACAGATTTAAAAGCTCACGCAAAAACATCAAAACACATTGAAAATGCGAAGGCAATTGAACTGCACGCAGGATCTAGTGCAGTGTTTATTTAGTTAGTTTTGTTTTGAAGGTGCAGATTTTTTTCGTAAAAAACAGATTTTTTGTTGGTAATTGTCAGTTTTTGTAAAAAAAATTATGGCAACATTGAACACAACAAACAATTATACTCAAAATGACTCTATTTTATTTTTCTCTCAACACCTATACAATTAAACGCCCGTTGGTCGTTAATGATTGTATTCAGTTAGGCAAAATGAAAAATAAAATCTTTATTGTAAATACTTAATATTGAAATTTATTATTCGGGAGAATATCCCGACCAATCGTTAGAAACAATTAGTTTTTTTGCAAAATGCATTGAAAAAATGTTTGTTGTGGCTTTAGCTCTTCATATGCCGACATTTCATTGGTTGCTAAAACCAAATCGTCAGTGAAGTTTAAGCAGTTTGATAACATTCAACCTCGTATCTTTATGCCATACAAAACAAATACAATATGAGAATTTCAATATTGCATATGAATTATAACAAATACATAATCATAGTAGGCTTAGAATGTTTTTATACAAACAACACAACAAACAATTATACTCAAAATGACTCTATTTTATTTTTCTCTCAACACCTATACAATGCATTTTGCAAAAAAACTAATTGTTTCTAACGATTGGTCGGGATATTCTCCCGAATAATAAATTTCAATATTAAGTATTTACAATAAAGATTTTATTTTTCATTTTGCCTAACTGAATACAATCATTAACGACCAACGGGCGTTTAATTGTATAGGTGTTGAGAGAAAAATAAAATAGAGTCATTTTGAGCACAGAATATACACAGAATACCCAACTTTGACGTATAAAAAGGGTCCGAATCATATTTTGCATACTTTGTATAACGTGCATAAAGTTTGTGTGAAGAGATATATATATAAAAACAAATAGCTTTGCTATCTCTTTTACACAAACTTTATGCATGTTTTCAAAGTTGTCGGGTCTAGGTAGTTTATGATTTTGAGTATAATTGTTTGTTGTGTTGTTTGTATAAAAACATTCTAAGCCTACTATGATTATGTATTTGTTATAATTCATATGCAGTATTGAAATTCTCATATTGTATTTGTTTTGTATGGCATAAAGATACGAGGTTGAATGTTATCAAACTGCTTAAACTTCACTGACGATTTGGTTTTAGCAACCAATGAAATGTCGGCATATGAAGAGCTAAAGCCACAACAAACATTTTTTCAATGCATTTTGCAAAAAAACTAATTGTTTCTAACGATTGGTCGGGATATTCTCCCGAATAATAAATTTCAATATTAAGTATTATTAAACAAAATCAAAATTGACCACCTAGTGAATTAAAATAATAATAATAAAAGGAAAATATATGCTCTCTTTTTAAAATATTGAAAATAAATGTATTAGAAAAAAGAGTTTTGTAATGAAAAAATTGTGTCAAAATCATTTGGAAACGAGCTAAATTTTTATTTTCATGACTTCTATGAATGTTCTTCTTAACTGTGTCCCTTCTTAAACTGTTACTCTCGCAGCTTCTCTCTGTAAATATTATATTAAAGCCGTTGCTGTTTTATATGCTCATGTCATGACGGAATAACGTTTCGAAATAATTTATATGAGCAAAAATTTAATGTGTGACAAGGAGTAGAGTACGATGTAAAATATACTGTGGGACGAAGTTGAAGGACATCAAAAAAACCGTTTTTCATAACATCTAGAACATGAATGGATTAATTCATTAATTGACACAAATACATACTTACAGCCTTTCTAAACGTCCATGAAATCCGACAAGAGGCATTCCGTAAATACCAAGAATATATTGCGCTTTTGAAAAAATAGTTAAAAACAAGGAGGATAAAGGTAAACCAGCAGAAATTTGCACATGTTACATTTACATTGAGAAGGGAAACATGTCACCCAATACAAAATTAAAAACAAAAATACACCGCAACGCAGTGAGCAAAATACCTCGGTATTCACACACATGCTAATTTGATCCAAATGGAATTGAAAGCGATCCAAATTAATTGCATTGTGGGATAAACTGAAGTCAAGTCAAGCCCAGAGTGTAAACTTCTATTATACAACTCGATTTTAAATCCAATATGGTGCTATGGGATTGAGTTATGCGTCACCGCCTCAGCATCCAGAAAAAATTCAAAGGCGGCAAAATAAAATCATTTTTATGGTTACAGTCGCTCCCTGGTATGTTAAAAAAGTGCACATTCATCAATATCTGGATGTTCTATTGATTATAATTGTTGTTTACCTTAAGAGACTAGAGTATCATCCAAATTAGCCTGCAACATTCTGAATTAGAGACCAAACTGGCTAGAGAAGGAGAGACACTCTAGCTCTTAGTCGAATACGAGAAACTTGAAGATGATCATTACATAAGCTGCATTGGCATTAGCTAGACCTAAATAACTTATCATTTTAGATATAAGATTTGAATACTTGTTCTTATAAACAAAAATCTCGAGCAAGACTTTAGATCCAATGAGCAGGATCCAAAACAAAAGACATCTTGCAATGGCATTGGAAATGATCCAAATTTTCACTGCTTCCGAAGCACATGCTGTGGATCTAATTGACTTCTTCGGAAGCTCTTTTTTACTAAGTATATTTACTACTAGAAATAGAAGTCTTCCCAATAGTCACAATTTTCTTTTTCTTATGTAAAAGTAATGGTTTTCTCTAACGATTGAAGAAAAATGCAGTTTTCATGTACATTTGTAGAATATATGCCCCGATTATGGTTTACAACAGTTGGTACTCTAATGTTATATTTTTAGAAATGCGATTATGGTTTACAACTGTTGTCGGTATGTGTTGTTCGCACTGTCAAAAATCTACAACAGCTCATTAGGTGTTGTGTTATTAACATGAAAATCGAAAATAGATTTAAAAAAATATAAAATTTGTGTTGCAAAACATACAGAACTGTAAAAAATAAATATAAAATAATAAAATAAATATTTCCTAGCAAAATTATAAATAAAAAATAAATGGCTGGTTGAACAGATGAAAATTAATCCACATATTGGCCAGGGCCACCAGCCATTTGGATATAACAAAATACAGCTCAAGGACAAATGGGATCATTTTACTGAACAATTAAATGGTTTGGGACAGCCAATTAGAAATATTAAAGAATGGCAAAGAGTTACTTTTTAGAAAAGTGCTCAGTTTTTGTATCAAAAACAAGGAACCACCCCTGTTATGCGGAAAATTTTTATAAAACTATAAATTATGTTATTGTAATTAAGATATTGTAATAACTTTAATATTAATAAATTTAAGTGTTGTAAACCATAATCGGGGCAATATTCCTTTTTCAATTTAATGAAAATTTTCTCAACTTAACATCCTCAGAAGTCGAAAAAATGTACTAACGAATACTTTGGAAGCAATGGAAATTCCATTCTTAAGAACAACTTCCGTTTCTTTTTCCACTGGACTACGATTATTATAATATTTAGCCCAGTGAAAACATCTATGTATAGTTTTTGTGTAAAAGCACAAATCATTTTCAAAAATCAATAATAATAATTAACAAATTTTAATGTTTAATATTTCAAAGTATTTTTTCTAAGGCCCGCCATCCTTATGGACACAGATAAAGATGTGACTTGACTTTTGTAGCATTTCACAATATTTCAATTCATTGATGTTTTTTTTTAATTAGTTGATTTAAAATACTACTCGTATGGAGCATTATTTTGGTTTTTTTTTTAGAAGTTTAATTATTTTGTGTTAAATACATAAAAGTTGACCTATTTCATTTTCCGTCTTCCCTTTTTACTAATACCTTTAACACAACTCAAATTAGATTTGGTGCTCGTTTTGGGTACCAAAGGAATTTATTTAATTTTCCACTAAAACAATGTTTAATGCCCAAACATGTGTGAATGTGATTCCTGTAGGTTTCCTTTACTTTGTTGTAAAGGATTTAAAATTAGTTTGAACTTCATGCACAGAAAAATATGTAACGGAAAAGTTTTGTTTGTTGTAGTTGTTGTTTACATCTTCCACAACTCCCAAAAGTTTGCTGGCTGCATTTCACAACGAATTAATTACAAATGTTTGTTTCTGTGCTTTAAAGTTGGGTGAGTATGTGATTTTCTATAACCATTTTAACCGCAATATGTGTGACTTCGAAAAAAGAACACAAATAGAAAATTTTATTTTAAGAATAGATTTAAAAGCTGCTGAAGTTAGAAACAACAATTTAAAAACTGAAGGACCCTTTACACAAAACAAAAATGTTTTTTTTTAAGTAAAAAGTTTTTAAGTAAAATTTTATTCTACAGCGAAAAATATTCTAAAGAAAACTTGTTATAGACAACCAAAAATCTTCTAGCAAAAAGCGGTTATCGGTTAGAAAAATTCTAAAGAAAATTAAACTAAAATACATAATCATAGTCAGAGCGGGGTAGTAATGATTCCTTTAAGAATTAAATTACTCTCAATTACAGATTACAAGGAATTGTAATTAGTAATTGATTCCTTTCGTCCACAGCAAAGGAATTAATTACTTTTTCAATTCCTTAGGAATCATTTCAAAAGTAATTTTATTTAGTTCCATTACTTTTACAATTCCTCAGAGGGATTGTAAAAGTAATTGAAAAACTGAAAGTTCATTCACGAATATGAAATGTGAAATTTTTGTTGTGGTCAAAGTTTAAAATCGAAACAACTCATTGGACATTATTTTTTCAAAGTTTTGTACCTTATTTTCAGGCAAAGTTAATAAAAGAAAAATAGTTGGAAAGAAATATAATTTTTCTTTAATTGTGAAATTAACAACAAATAACCAACAACAAATAAACAAACAGAAAATAGGTTTTCTCTATATCATAATAAACAACAAATAAACTATATCACTTGAGGAAATGTGCGTTGGCTTTCATTAAAGTCAGCATTTCGAAGTGATCATCGGCAAATGAAAATAATCTCTCGAGCGGCACCGAGGACGTCAACGGTGTGTTTGACTTTCTAAATGCTTTCTCTATTAGCAACAATTCCTTCAATTTATTTAAGTTGTTAAAGAAAGGATCGACAATGTACACAATTAATTTCAATTACAAAATACCATTCCTTGTAATGGAATTAAAAAAAAATACTTTTGAAATGATTCTTAAGGAATTGAAAAAGTAACCAATTCCTTTGCTGTGGACGAAAGGAATCGATTACTAATTACAATTACTGAGGAATGTAATTGTAATTGTAATGTAATTGCATTTAACAATAAGTTGGGGAGAATATCCCAAAATAATAAATTTTCAATATTAAGTATATAAAACAAATTATTAAATTTTTTAAATTTTATTTATTAAAAATTATACATATAATTCCAGAATATGTGCAAAGAGTAGTCGAAATATAGAATAAATTTTTTTAAATTAATTTTGTAGAAAAATAGACCTCACGATTGGTAATGAGAATAAAATGTATATAAATAACTAAAAATTAAATTCTTAAACGATATTTCTCTATCAAAAAATCTAAAGAATTTTTAAAAACAGCAAAAAAATAATGATACCAAAATAATTTATAATGGAATTTTGTTATCGATATCAAAACAAATCTCTAACCAAAACATAGGTCTAAAGTGTTAAAAAGAAATTAAAAGAAATTGCTTTATGGGAATAATAATCTAGATTTTGTTGTAAAAATATTTTCCCAAAAAGAATTCTAAAAATGTTGTTAACGGCAACGAAAAGAATCTAAAAATCTAATTTATCGTATATATCGATAACAAAATTTATCTAAGAACATTTTTTATTGATAACAAATTTTCTTTAGAAAGCTCGTTATCGATAAGAAAAATCGCTGGTGCAAATTCCTAATTGTGTTACACTTGTGGTTAAGCCAGTTGTTTTAGCTTAAAAAACTTTTTAACCAAAATGGCTAAAAACAACCGAGGCATTGTTCGCATTTAATTTCGCTGTATTAGATACAAACGAAATAAATGATTCAATTGAAATTCTAATTTGTTTGTAGTTGGGTTTTTGTGGGATTTCATGTTGTGGTTTTTAATGATTATTTGTGGGAGAAAACTATTGAGTAAAATCATTAAATGTAGGCAAAAACTTGTAAAAGAATTATTATTTATTAAAGAAAACCGAAATCTTTTAATATTAACAAAATATTCTTAATTTTTAAATTTGCGCAGTGAACTTCCCCGGCCTGCGAGAGAAGAAGTAGCAGCCGCTGCCGCTCCACGGCGAAAACGTGAATGTGTGCCAAATTGTTTGCCAGCTGCCAACATGGCTGCAGAGCCAGAAACTTCATCTTTTTCTGGTAAGTGAGCCACATGTAAGATGTCCCATAATAACTTTCCACTTTCCTGAGAGTCGAGCATAGAAGCGAGTTCAGTCTTTGAGAAAAAAGATAACTAAATTGAGATAAAACAATATTAAAAAAGGTGTTACTAACCTGAGACTTTTTTAACAAGTCTTTCAAGCTTCCTCCAAGCCTCATTAACTTATTTATATTGCGTGTATTAACACCAGGCAAACGTAAAAGAAAGTCATAAATATTTGCATTAAACTTCAGATCATCATAGGCCCCCGAATCGTCACCACCCAAAGTAGCTGCTTGTTTAGGATCGGGTTCTGGTTTGCCTAATTTAAGGTCTTCAAACAACTGAGCGGTGGCGTAAGGACTGGGCGACCATATAAGCCGTAGTTTAGGAAAATGTAAGGTTAAGAGTTGCAGTTTTTGTGTAATATCAACATTGGTGGAAGAGGTATTCTGTGAAAGCATATATTTCCCCTGTAAATGGAAAGGTTTATTTTGGTCAAACTCTATAAGAAGTATCGGTTTGGCATAGTAACGTTGCATTTGAATACATTGATTGTATAGGCGGCCAGAATTTAGAGAGCCTATCAAATCTGATATGGATTTGCGCTCCACACAAATTTCAGGGGTTAAAATATAATCACCTATCTGAAAGAGAATAGTAACTTATTTTTTATCATGATGTAAATTTGATAAATCCCGCTTACCGCTATTGTAACTGGTACAACCTCTATGCCCCTTTTATGTATAAGACATGGTAAATCTGAACGAAATTCACGCATATCAACTATAACTCGAGGATTTTGTTCAGCTTCAGTTGGTTTGGAAACTTCTTGGCCACCAGCCTTGCGGCTCTGGGCATTAGAGATCTCAACAGCTTCGGGGTCTTTATAAGATTTAAATAAAATAAACGCCTCATCGGTTTTGCCATCTTGATACTCAGGTATGACCATTTTCTATGAAAATATATTCCAGCGAATTACAGGCTCGGCCATTAATTGTAAAACATTCAAACTTACACTTTTCGTATCGATTATCAATTCAAACGCCTGTTTCTCTCTTCGCAAACTGGTAAGGTACGACTGTTCCTCTACTGTTCTGGCATGTATCAAGAAGAATACTTTCATTCGATCTTTGGTAGAACGTCGTTGTCGGGCTTCATGTATTTCCAATTGCCTTATAGCCGTAACATTACAATGATACATTACCACATACTGTGGAGAAATTTCATCTAAAATCTTTTCAAGAGCCATTGAACCTTCTCGTTCGGTCTTAAAAGTTTGCAAACATATTAAAGGTTGTTTGCGGGCCACAATGGCTGCTGTTACATCAAAATTTTCCATTTCAGGAAATGGTTCAAATACAGAGTTATCCATGCTACTATCACGTCCATTATCGTTCTCACTTAAGAGCGACGAATGTGAATCATCAAGCTGAGTTTGTGTCATGGTAAGAATGTAACTTTCTTGAAAATTATTTGCTTCTACATCATCCAAATCGTTAGTTAAAAGCTGTGTCAATTCATCAATTTGCTGCGGATTTTCTGAGTCTTCTATTTCGTTATTGGATTTTCCTTCCTTATTGTCTTTCTGGCTATTAATTAATTGGTGCTGCGTTAAAGTCATTTCCACCTCCTTGCTTGTTTGAATTTTTTCAAATATTTTGCCCAATTTACCTATGGGAATTTGTTGCTTCATAGCAGTGTAGAGTAAAAAACGTTCGCCACTCTGTGTTAAAAATTGCTTCAGCTGATAACATGTTCTGGTATCTTGACACAGAACTAATACCTTAGGTGGGTCATAGGTATCGGGTTTGGTACGTTTCATATCCGCGGGTATTTCGACTTTTAGAATTTCACTCAAATACTTCCACTTGGGGCAAGGCTCAGGATCGAATTCTGCAAAAGAAAATATTGTGTTCTTTACTATGAAAATATTTTTGTAAAATGCAGTGAAAAGTATTTATGGAAAAAACTTTTGTTTACTGTTTATGCTTAATTAAGTTCTTCCTATGCAAATGATTCCCCACACTTTGGCATTATTGCTGCCAATGCCTCAGGACTTCTTAGGGCACAAAATTTTGAGGTTTTTGCTCTATTATAGGATGCCCTTTAAAGACTAGTGTAATAACCTCTCATCTAACCGACAAAAGATTTGCGGAGAACGTTACTGATATGTATACGAACAGAGCAAAGCCGGATTTAGAAGTTGGAGAAGCTATCTATCTTTATCAACGGCGCACAGTGGGGTCTTTTGACTTTTTTCGTTGCAAAAATCATAACTGATAAAGATATTTAAAAATTTTAAAAAGCATTTGAAAGGAAACTACTTTAGCTTTAATATAAATGATCTGCACGATCATAGGTTAAGCGCGGCACTGTGCACAGTGTCTGTTTTCGACTGTTTTTATTACAAACATCATAACTTTTAAGGTAAGAAAGATATTTTAATAAAAATGAGTATCATTATTGGCCATAACTTTGTGGAGGCACTATGCACAGTGGTTTTTTGTTGAAAACATCATAATTTTTGGTAGGCATTGGACACGATGACACCTTTGATTTTTCTTGTCGCAAAAATCATATATTTTGAAGTAATGATATTTTTAAAATTTCTCAAACATTTAAAACACAACTTTTTGTGCTTTAAATGACATTTAAATGACCAGATGACCCATCACATCCCCACTTGTTTATCAATGTAAGCCTATCTGGAAATAACGCTCTTTCTTTTTCAGGAAAACTGTGAACTAAGCGTTTAGATGTATGGTCCATTAAGTCTTGCAGTTCAACTTCTGCTGATACTTCAGTAATTTATACATTACATGTTACTTCTTCTTTTTTGGCAGAGGTAACCTTTTTTATATCCAGGACGAACATTCACATTATGATTCTTTAAAGAGCTTCGTAAAATATTATATTTCTCCTTTGACAATCCCAAGTCCATAAATAACGCTAAGGCTCCTTCTATGCTATACTTTGTGGGTAATGCATTCGGAGGAGTTGTAATACTTTCTTTAATCCTTCGCAGTCGATCTGGGCTAGCAAGCTCCACAGCTTTTGTAATATCAGACCTTGATTTATCTTTATCTTTTACGTACTTAAGACATAATTCTTCTGACAGATTCGATGTAGATATATCTTTTATAGCATTTTGAAGTTTACGTTTTTTTGTGTACTTCGAACACTCGTTTATAGTTTTAGCAGGTCATCCTTTTCTGCTGTCCAAAGATGTATGCGGTTCTTCGATGTTTTCAAAAGTAGTTGCTCCATTTAGCCAGTCTGAGTACTTTTCCATAAAGGTTTTTGTCGTACGGTTTGAGGCAAGCCATTTTTTACGAATATCGAAGAAAACGAAGTGATTTTTGTTTTTAATATCCTTTTCGTGGTATCCTGGTAAACCGTGCAATTTTTCCACAATAGCCAAATTAAATACATTTTCATTATGTGATTTTTCTAAATAACTCGAACAATTCCGAATTTTGAAATGACATTATGAGTTCTGGTACTGATCACTACTTTTGCAAAGTAAAACGGTAACTGATTGGCATTACACAATTGCAGATTAATTTATACCCAAAAATAAAAAGGTTCAAACTACATGATTTGCGAAACATAAATCTAGGCCACAATTAACTGGATTATATACAACTGCAGTTTTTATTTTACTTAGTATAAAAACCAAGTTTTAAAACTACTTGCCTATTTTCATAATGTGTTCTTAAATTTAAATAAATAAACAAATTGTAATAATTATGCCTACCTGATTGACACAGGAAAATATTGTTTATCATTTATATGGGATTCATACTATGACTTTTTATGGTGACTTTTCAAGACTTTATTGACGAATGGTGTAGAAAAGCTATCAACTTAAAAGAGAATTAAAGAAAAATGTAGGACAAAGTCACTGCGAAAATTTCGTATTAACGAGAAGCAATAAATATTAGTAACAAGTGATGCAGTGAAAACAATTGTATAGAGAGAATAATTTCTTTTCATATTTGGAAAGCATCTTTGTTACATATATAAAATAATTTTTTATCTTTTAGTAATAAAATACATTTTATAACAAAGTACAAGTTATTTTTCTCTTATTTAAAAAAAAGAAAACTAAGATTTGATCTTTCTATACGATTATATATATATTTCAATGATATAAGGCTACGTACATATTTATAAGTAGGCACATATGCATACATTAACAAAAATATGTCATTCAGTTCCACATATACATATTTACATTTTTGTGCTGTAAGATAACATAAAATATAAAAATTATTAAAATTTTGGTAGCTTTTTTCCTTATTTGGCAATTTTTTTTTAATTTTGGTTGCAAAAATATCTTGGCTGTGGCAACGCTGGCTATAAGATTGTAACATCTTTTTTCCAATTTCAAGAAAACCTGGGGCAAATTACGGCATTCGATATCGATCGAAATTTCAATACAATTCAAGAAAATTTTGTTTGAAATTTCGTCCGATATCGAATGCCGTAATTTGCCCCCTGTGATTTTTTGTGGACCAATTTAGCTAAATTATTTAAAGCACTGTGTAGTAAATGTGCTAAGAAAATATGGGCGTGACCATTTTTGCCCATTTTTAGATATTCTCTATTTTATTTGTAAAATTTGCCTAAATATAGGGTGTCTGAAAAACGACAACTGCCGAAAAAAAGGGTATCTGGTGGACATTTTCTTACTTTTTTTAATAAACAATAAATATACCTTTAAAACAATATCAAAAAAGTAGTGATCACATGGCAATATTTCTGACACTTCAATTCTAAAATGTCTTTTTTTTCTCAAAATCACCTTTTTTGGACTTTCTAAAAAACTGTCGACTTTAAGCAGCTCCACCAGCTATAATTCTTATCCAATTAAGAAAAACGTTTTTGAATTATGATCAGTAAAATGGTCTTTATACGATGTGTTCATTCATTTTACAAAATTTTGTCATCAAATTTTGTATTTTTGCCACGGTTTTTGGGAAAAGGAGCCACAGTGCGGCGATTCGATATTAAAAGCTGAAATATCGGCCATGGGCAGCAAACTGGGCCAGGATTCATAGGATATACAGTGAGGACAAAGGTATATTAATGTCGGGAGTCTCCAAACCAGATATCGACACTCAAACGTAATACGTCCTTGCCATTGTAAACGGAAGTGAGCCCAGAAAAATTAGCGCAGACAGAGCCCGACAGAGCAAACGGGAAATGATTCAATTAGTGCGCGTCTAGTTACGGTACTATAAAACATTAACAAATCATTAAGTTTTTGGGGCCGCGCAGACTTGATGAACTAGTGAGGTCGTCTGCTGCATTTCTCCAATATGACTAAGAGAACTGTCTTAAAGAACCCTTCGGGGCCAGTTAACGCATAGTTTTGACTAGATACTGTTATGTAAGTGTGAAAAATATTTGAAAAAATTCAAACAAGCAAAGAGGTGGAAATAACTTTAACGCAGCACCAATTTAATTAATAGCCAGAGAGACAATAAAGAAGAAAAATCATCCAATAACGAAATAGAAGACTCAGAAAATCCGCAGCAAATTGATGAATTGACACAGCTTTTAACTAACGATTTGGATGATGTAGAAGCAAATAATTTTCAAGAAAGTTACATGCATACCATGACACAAACTCAGCTTGATGATTCTGCTTTTTAATGACTTCTGTAGAAGTGGTCAGAATGAGCATTAGGAGGACCCTACGGTCCACTATTTTGTCATTAGTTCATATAATGGTGATGTTGACAGAATAATTTAATAAAGAAATACATTTTATATTTGAAAAATTTATATTCCTTCACCCAATGATTGCTAATTTGTTATTCGTAAGGAAATTTATCATAATAAAGTGATCAATTTAGAACCTACCTCCTTGTTCATTGTATATTCGCTCCTTTGATAACTTAAAAATTTGCTCTGCAGAATCCAATAAAGTCCAACCTGAGTTGCTAATGGCATATTCTTTCGTTCTGTAGCGTTTAATCAAAGCATAGGCGCTTACCGAATCATTATACATCGTGGCTCTAGAACAAAATGGGCACCATAAAAATATATTTTAAAAATTATTATAAAATGCTACTTACATCATTAAACTTCTTAAGATTTTCAAGTCTGCTACGATCAGTTTTGTTTGTGAATTCAATTGATGCCAAATACAATCTAATTGAGCTTGCAATATCTTATGAAATTTTTTTGTTACACAATTTTCAACAGTAATTTCTTCCATATCCACTGTGCGATTGATACGCTTTATTTCACGCACTAAATAGTTCATAATATCAAGTATATGTGTTTGTATAATTTTCATTTTTTCCGGCAAAGGAACATGTAATTCAATAGTTTGAGCCTCATACGGTTTTAACGATGACTGTACGGTGGCATGAAATCTGGGCCATATATATAGTTCTTTCACAAATAAATTACGCATTACACGTTCAATGTGACCATAACCAATGGTAAAAGATTCAGCACTGTTAGTGAAAGCCTTTATGAAACCAGTTTTATTACGTTGTCTATATAAACGTAAAGCAAAAGCTTCTTGGCAGGATTCAATAATAGAATGAGCTCGCAATACAATAATGCCAGTTATAAGTTCGATTGGTATGCGATTTTTCAAAAGGTCTACTACTAAAATGCGAGTGGTAATGAATTGTATGCCGCCTTCTAGGTACACACGCTCTCTGCAAGATAAGGCAAATGTTTAAATATTTAGTAACACATACTAACTGAATAATGTTATTTAATTTTTGGGCACTATCAGTTTTTCAACAAGATATTCCAACGAAATATCATTGTTTATCAAATTTGTTATTCGAGATATTCTCCAAAATAACTATTTTAATATTTTATTGTTTGTTGTTGGCTTAGTTAGGTATATGCCTGCATTTCATTGGCGCTAACCAAATCATCAGTACCCTTTAGCCAGAAAAATTGACTTTCTTGTTCCTACCCTGAAATATACGGTACTATTCCATAAAAGAGCTGAAGTGCTACAAAATTATTCTAAATGCTACTACTGGATGTGTTAAGTTTGGCCTACAGAAAAGTTACATTTTTGTGCTCTTTTGTTGTATTACATAGAATTAAAATTAAAGCAAAATAAAACGTACTGTTATACTACCAAATGTCACTTGAACAAGTTCCAAGTAGCCCAAAATAAACTTTTAAAGATGGCATATAACCTAACGTTACTCCACTCGCCGTTTACACGATCGTTCGAGATTTGAAATGATACATGTTAAACTGCACAGATTAACCTCTAATTTCCGCGCCAAACGCCTATCTTCGCAACACCAGCACATCAATGAATACATTTTATCGTAATTTTAGCCATACTACTTTATCTTAATTGCTTTAAATAGGTTTTTGTAATTTTTTTTCTTCTTTTAAACTATTATTAACTCTAAATTTGTTTATACACTCATATAACTCATATTTCTAAGATGAAAAAGGAGAAGTTCAGCTCCTGAACTCTTTACCACCTAAGAACCAAATATAAATAGAAACAATATTATCCACATAAAACATATATTAAGTTAAAATAAATTTAACATAATGAATTTTTATGACTAGATCAGTATTTCATACTTTGCATTACATCAAAATAGTACCAAAACTAACTAACAAAACAATAACGCATGTAGTGTAGCAATTAATACTTTCTTAAAAACGACATGACTCAATGACTATATTGCATAAGACCACGCTGTAATCACTCCATTTATGCTGAATGGTACCACAGTCCAACAGTTTGTGCAGGGAATAAGTATATGAATAGATTTTATTCCTATAAGTATGTGGATATATCATAGTCTTATATTCAAATGCCCTTGTGGACTCCAGATGTTTCTGCTTTCTTTACTCATCTGTTTTTTCCAATTCTCCAACACTGTTATCATGGATCTAAATAAGTGAAGGCTGCCTGTTGTTGAACTTAACTTAACGTAGCCCTATAGTTACTTTGACTATTTTACCATATAGAATTCTCATCATTGTAATCCTACATGGAACAAAAACTTCAAAAAAAAAACTTAAAATATCTAAACTGAGAATGCAAAGGTGACACCCAGGCAGAAAAATATAATCAGCTCCAGCTTGTTACGATGGCCTAAGGATACAACTAACATCAACACAACGTTACGACTGACATATTTAATATGGTGTCACATAGCACAAAAACCAATTAAGTGACAGACGTACTGAGACGCTTTTCAATGATTTTATATTCCGATCGAAATTCCATACACGTTTTCATTAATTGAAATGATAAGAGATAAATGAACAATTACTCGAAAGTTCAAATAGAACATACCTTTCCTTAGCTGTATTGGCCACTTCATGCGTATATTTCTTTTCCAATCTAGATTTATAATACTGCTCTTCCCAATCCGCGTTATTTATCACCAATACCAAATTGCCGGCATCACTATATACTTTCAGAATATTTAAAACTACGCGCTCATAACTCAGGCCTCTTAAAAGAATAATTTGATATGCGAAATTAGTGTATTATTTTAAATAATTTGCGAATATTTAAACTTACTTGGCACAAACCATTAAAGCGTCTGCATGTACCATGTCCAAAAACATTTGTTTCTCATAGTCCAGGAGGACAACATCTCTACGCAATAAATACTCCTCAGCTGTAATAACATTAACCAATTCCTCCTCTTCCTCCTTTTGCTTAGGCTCAGCTGACAACTTGCTGCAAGAGGGTTGTTCTTCATTATTATTTATATTTGTATTCAAAAAAGTAGATTCTGAATTTTCCATCAATTAAGAATAATTTTGATCTAATATTTTTCTGCAAAATGTTTTCAATGCCGCTTAAATTTTAGTTTGCATATATTGACATTTCACAGCTGTTTGAATACCGTCTTCTATTACCAATGTACTGTATAAACATAATTATTTTGAGGTTGAAGAGTTTTCTTTAAATAACATTGATTTTTCTAATTATAGTATTGCCAGACTCAACCTTCTCTAATTAATTTCATGACCGTCATGTACATACATATGTACTCATGTATAAGAGAAAAGCAACTAATAATACATACTTACATACATATAAAAACATTTAATTTTATATTAACGATTTATGACCATCATTAGCTTTTCATCATGATTTTGATTCAATATCGGCATTTATTCAACATCAAGTTGGCAGCGGTCTTTTTATCGTTACATACGTACATATGTAAGTATGTACATATGTATATACATACATATACTACATAGACCTGAAATACATAGAGATGTCCTTTCTTGTACGAAATGAATGTTGGGAGTGACTTTAACTTGGGACTGTACCAGTGAATCGTTTCTAAGCTTCTGACTAAAATTCTGAAAAGACCATTCTTTGCTAAGAAACATTAATACAATCGGTAGTTCATCCTATTTTCCTTATAAGATATCTTGGAACAGTGCCTCAGTAAATAAGGATTTTTTTGCAACTTTCAAGAGAGTTTTTCAAATGATATTGAGCAACAGCTACATATAAGTTCAATTCAGAAGATTACTTTTTATTTTTGATTGGCAAATAATACAGTCTAATTCGGATATAAGAAAATGGAAATTTTCAGCAGTTGTTTTTCGTTTAAGCGAGATTTTAGACTAAACAGCAAGAAAACCGTTTCGTTTAAACGAACTCAGCACTTAAAAATTGTGCTTTGAACTGAAAATAGAATATATGACACATAGTGAAAGTAAATAGACATATTCTAATTTTTTAATATTTTCAGAAACTATTTTTAGTCATTTTTTTAATCAAAAAATGTTTGTTGGGGAGAATATCCCAAATAATAAATTTAAATGTTATTTTTTTTAATAAAACTCAAACATACATATGTATATGTACATATGTATGTAAGAACTAACGCATTATGATATTCAATACATCTATATATATAAAATAGGATGTGTGTATGTATGTATGTATGTATATATGTACCTATGTATGTATGTAACGTAATGGCTCCAAAACGGCCGGGACGATTTTGACGAAATTTTCAGGGAACCTTCAGAATACTTGGGCGGGTGACACTGTGAAGTCTGATTTTCGGTCTGTGGGCGGAGGGGCGTGGCAAAATTCAATTTTCATATTGCACCACCAATGACATTTTTTGTGAATTTTTTTAATTTAATTTTACTTTTTTCGAAAGCCGTTGTCATGTTCTTCAAAACAAGATATCAAAGTCTTAAATCGGTTATGTAGTTCCGAAGATATTTACAAAAAATTTGTGTTAATAATGATTCAATATCAAAATTTTAAAACTTTCGAAATGTTGCATTAAAAAATCCGAGTTTTCGGTTTATTTACAAAATATTTACATCATTCGATAATACAAGATATTCCGCGCTTACTAAGGTGCAACATTGTACAATAAGTTAAAGATCTATACATATAAAACTGGATATATATATATGTAACGTATGGACTCCAAAACTTTATGATAGGTATTCAATGGATTTTTATTTAAAGGCCGTAAATGTCGTGAAAAGCTCAATTTAAATCGTTTGCTTAGTGCCAGCAACGCGGACGGGGTCAGCTAGTACAATTATAAAATTCTAGTTGGCCCATAATGTAAAAACATCACCAATTGCCGCAAATTTCTCTATAATGGATTGTTTCGTTATCTCACTAATTCCCCGTCCAGACTTGCAATTTTGTTGCATGCAATTTTTTAAAATTCTGTTATGAAATTGCTTTAGTGCCTTCTTTTCCCTTTTCTTCATTTTTTCTTTTGTTTAAAACGCCAACAATGAAAATGAATAAAATAAAACGTTAAATACAACAACAAAAAGAAAATTGCAGAGAACATGAAACTCTGTACCCCTCCCCAACCTTCTTACCGATCTCACCTAAAACAACCAACAACAAAATTGCAAGTCCGGGACTAACGAAACAATCGTTATCGAAAATTTTCGGAGTATGTTTTTTCTAAATAATCCCAGAAATTATTTTCGATTTTATACATACTTAGATTAGGTAATTCTACGAAAGTCGGAAATTGAGCAATTTTTGGCAAAAATCTTTCGTTTCATTATCTTCGAGAAATTTCAAAACCAGCTTTTTAAATACTTCTAAAAGTTCATGTGAAATTATTTTTCAATATTCATTCTACTTTTTATACTTTTCTTTATCTAAATAGTTTCTAAACTTCGAAAACATTGTTTTCTTCTATTGCTCCGAAAATTATTCTTAAATCGTACTTGATGCAAGCGAAACCTTCCAGGTATGTTTAGCGTTGTCAATCTTACATTTTCATTGATTTTGTTCTAAAACACTTCATATATCTAATTAGCAAAAATAGCACCAACAAAAATATTGAATTTCGATAACGACAACGGAAATACATAAATAAATACATATGTATACAAACAATTACTCAAAATTATGGCCACTTGGTACTCTTTGTGTTTCACAAAGCAAATTAGGGAAAAGCCCCAACTTTTGTCTCGATTGTATTATTATTTATTTTCTTTATCTTTTGAAAAATTAACAGTGTAAGAAAATAAGCAAATTAATAAAAATTGATTTAAAATCAAAAGTGTTTAAGATTAGTAATGGTTTTATATAAACATGTACGCACGTATTTATAACAGGGATGGGAAGTAACTTAAATTCTTTTGGTAACAAACACATTTCTTTAAAAAATTAGTCAAAGAGCATATTGACAAATATGTACACATTTGCAACAATGAACACAATACTACTCGCAACGTCGCTTTCTATCGTTGACAACAACTAGAATAAGGCTGGTTTATACAGCATTTCAAAAAAAATTAAAAGAGGACCTAGGACCAACATGAGTGCACGCCACTACTTTCGTATATTTGTCTAATCGCACTTATTGGATGGCAATTCAAATGTTTTCTTTTGGCAGTTATGCCTTCTTCACATTTACAGTTCGACTTAGTTACTTCTGACTCAATAGTATGATGGGAAAAGTGATTGCCACTTGGTACTCTTTGTGTTTCACCTCAAAGCAAATTAGGGAAAAGCCCCAACTTTTGTCTCAATGTGTTTAAGATTAGTAAAGGTTTTATATTTATAAACATGTATGCATGTACATACATATTTATAACAGGGATGGGAAATAACTTAAATTCTTTTGGTAACAAACACATTTCTTTACAAAAATTACATAAAGTATATATGTAGGTAATAATTTTTTACTGCAACAATATAATGAGATACAGGCAATGAATTCGGGACACATACATATGTCTCACTAGTCGAATGCACAATCCAGCATCATAAATATAAATAAATTAATCTCCATATTAAAACTTTGTAACATATACCATATTACATAAATTGTAGTAGCTTTAGGTCTAAAACCTTAGTCGTTGATGCCTTTTATCTTTATTTACAGCCTGTCGCTCTAAATCGAAAGAAAGCTTAAGTGAACGAAAAGCAATAACTCACTTTAATTCGATAAAGCATGCCACTATCTTTCGACTTTATCGTTCACCTGGTTTTACGTTATAACGTAACACTTTTGGAAATTTGTAAAATAACTTGCTTCGGTGCGGGCCTCGATAAATGCCAATATTGATGGTCAGAGTCTCAATAATAAAATTGATGAGTTTCATTACATCTTTGAGGGTTCTGGAATGGACATACATAAGTACGTCTCAGAAACTTGGTTCCATTGCTATACTATGATTACTCCTATATGGTAAATGAATATTGTGTCATATATTTGAGTCTCACAAAACAAAGTCATCCCTACGCATTTGACATCAACTTCCACAACATCGCTTGATGCCTTCCTTATTGATAAACTTTCACGTGTATAGTTATATGACCAAGTGTCCGCATCATTGTTCTCGAGACATGATCTTGATGAATCGATCAGCATACTTTGAAACATTGTCTTCAACATGCAATCGGTTAATTAACAGATATCTTTTTTATACATATAGCAATATCCCCAATGAAATCAAGGTCTTAAGACATGAAAGAAATAAATTCAACGAATGCTGGAGAAGATTCAGAACACCAGTGCATGAAAAAAATTTTAAAGACTGCGGAAAGAAAATAAATTCCGGAAAATGATGGCTAAATGCAAATTTTATGAAGCTAAATTTACATTTATTTTATCTTCTATAAAAAGTGAAAAGCAATTCGAGGCATGGGTGTTATAAACAAAGGTGCCACTGCTGATTACTTCTTCGTGAAATGAATAGTGATGAAAATGGGAAGAGAGAGAGAGAGAGAGAGATAGAGAGAGAGAGATCTTAAATTGTTGTTACTGCTGTTTTCATTAATATTTTTATAGCAGTTGCTTGCAGGTTAGTCCCATATTTTTTCGAAAATCGGAGGCGCAATTGCAACCCCCCAAAATATGAATCACCCATATATTGATTTTTTGTAGTTTTTTTTAAGAAGGTAAAATATAAACTAGAAATGGATTATATCGGATTTTAAACTAGCCCACTGTCACTTCGGTTTTGTAATCTGTTCAATTGTCTTTTTGTGTCCAAGTCGGTTTTGTTTGCCAGAATGTAATAATTCTTGCTAAGCTCATTTACACAATAAAAATTTTCAAGATCTAATAGAAATAGAGGTTGTAAAACAAACACCATCAGATACCACAAACAAGCATTCAAATACTCTTCGTTTATGGAACAAACTTCCATTATGTAGGTACATACATACATACATACTTATGTATGTACTTACATACATATTAGAGCTGTGTCGTTCGTGAACGAACGGGTCAAATAGAACGAATCACTTAATTGAACGAAGGGATCCGTTCTTTTGACTGAGCGGATTCCGGTCAATAGTGTACGATTCTGGCTTGATACCATATTTTCTTTCGTTCTTTTTATGTCATGCTCTTTTATTTCAGTTGATTTTTTGTGTATAAAGCTGAAAGTCCATACCATCCGTTCTATGCGTCGATGCGTTTCATGCGTCTGTCAAAAAAGTAGATTCTGTGTAATTGTATGTAACAAGTTACAGAGCAAAACGCATAGAACGCATGAAGTAGGTTTAAGCTGAAAGTCCATACCATCCGTTCTATGCGTCGATGCGTTTCATGCGTCTGTCAAAAAAGTAGATTCTGTGTAATTGTATGTAACAAGTTACATAGCAAAACGCATAGAACGTATAGAACGCATGAAGTAGGTTTACTTTCTACTTTTCCATGCGTCTCATGCGTCATGGGAAAAAGGTGAAAAAATGCCAGCTGTTTTTGTTATCCAAGGATGACAAATTATATTTTACTTCCAATGATATCGATTAAAAATTTGTGTGGTGGATTTTAATTTTCTCTTTTTTTGCATTAAAAAAGGTTTTTAATAAAAGAAAAACCTTTCGCACTAAAGTTTACAACTACTTTTATTGATAAAATATATTAAAGTCAATTTTTAACATATTTTTTTCATTAAGAAAATTTGCGTTCTAGTTATCGATTACTTTTATGTACTGAGTGTCATCTCTGTTTTATTTATTATTTTTTAATCAATTACAAGGGAAAATAATCTTATTGAAGCTGCAAAAATACAACTCACTTCTCATTCTGTGTTCTTTTGCAGCTTTCCGTAGGACCAAAATATTATGTATGTAAACTCAATGACTTCCATAAATTCTTTTAAAATCACAATTTCACATTCCATTTTTGGCTAAATTTGTTCTATTTGATAAAAATATTTACACTACAGCTGATCAAAATAAAAAAGTTGACGCATGAAACGCATTGTATGTAACTTCACGCATAGAACGCATAGAACGCACAGCATACGCATAGAACGCATACGCATAGAACGGATGGTATGGACTTTCAGCTTTACTTTCTACTTTTCTATGCGTCTCATGCGTCATGAGAGAGAGGTGAAAACAAGTCAGTTGTTTTTCTTAACCAGGGATGACAAATTATATTTTATGTTCAATGATATCGATTAAAAATTTGTGTGGTGGATTTTAATTTTCTCTTTTTTTTGCATTAAAAAAGTTTTTAATAAAAGAAAAACCTTTCGCACTAAAGTTTACAACTACTTTTATTGATAAAATATATTAAAGTCAATTTTTAACATATTTTTTCATTAAGAAAATTTCCGTTCTAGTTATCGATTACTTTTATGTACCGAGTGTCATCTCTCTTTTATTTATTATTTTTTATTCAACTACAAGGGAAAATAATGTTATTGAAGCTGCAAAAATACCACTCACTTCTCGTTCTAAAATATTATGTATATAAATTCAATGACTTCCATAAATTCTTTTAAAATCACAATTTCACATTCCATTTTTGCTTAAATTTGTTCTATTTGATAAAAATATTTACACTACAGCTGATCAAATTAAAAAAGTTGACGCATGAAACGCATTGTATGTAACTTCACGGATAGAACGCATAGAACGCACAGCAAACGCAAATAATGTTATTGAAGCTGCAAAAATACCACTCACTTCTCGTTCCAAAATATTATGTATATAAATTCAATGACTTCCATAAATTCTTTTAAAATCACAATTTCACATTCCATTTTTGCTTAAATTTGTTCTATTTGATAAAAATATTTACACTACAGCTGATCAAATTAAAAAAGTTGACGCATGAAACGCATTGTATGTAACTTCACGGATAGAACGCATAGAACGCACAGCAAACGCAAATAATGTTATTGAAGCTGCAAAAATACCACTCACTTCTCGTTCCAAAATATTATGTATATAAATTCAATGACTTCCATAAATTCTTTTAAAATCACAATTTCACATTCCATTTTTGCTTAAATTTGTTCTATTTGATAAAAATATTTACACTACAGCTGATCAAATTAAAAAAGTTGACGCATGAAACGCATTGTATGTAACTTCACGGATAGAACGCATAGAACGCACAGCAAACGCATAGAACGCATACGCATAGAACGGATGGTATGGACTTTCAGCTTAAGGGTTGATTTAAAAAGTATACGTAAGTAAACATTTTAAGGCTGGGGCACATAGAATCCGTCATCCGTCATCCTTCGACTTTTTCAACTGACGTTAACGCAATGACGGATGAGGTTGGCACAATGAGTACTTTGTTAACGTGTAGAAAATCAGTTGCTTTTTTTACATGTTTGCAACATTTCTTTTTATTAAAGAGTAAAAATTTTCTATGGATTTTGAAGAAATTACGGAGTTTATTTTAATTATAATTTTGCTTTATAAAGCTCAAGCTGTCTTTTGATATAATGGAAAAAAGTCGAAGATTTTTGGTCAGACCCAAAAAATCAACTGTTAATTAAAACAAAACATACCAAAAAATCAACTGATAGTTGTCAAAGTACTCAACGTACGCCAAAAGTTAAAAGTTGCCCAACTTTCATCCGTTGCGTTGAAGGAGACGTACTGTATGTAACCAAGCTCATAACAAAACCTGTATTTTAACTTAGCTGTCAGTTGAAAAAGTCGAAGGATGACGGATGACGGATTCTATGTGCCCCAGCCTTTAGTGTGGTACTGCCATCATAGTTTTTATTTGAATTAACCGTCTGTTTCGTTAAAATTTTACATATTATGTATGTACACTATGTACATATGTAAACTCTTGACTTCAGATTTTAAGCTTTTCCTTTCTTTTTTTCCAATTCGAATCTAAAAACTACAAAATAAACAAAAATAAAATGAACAAAATGCCAGCTTGTCTTGTATATTTGTTGTGTGCACGTACATATGTATATTTTGTGTGCGTTACCGTACTCACAGAAAAATTTTTACAATATCTTTACCGTACTTTCGCTCAAAGGGACCGGTTGAACGAAATGAACGAACGGATCAGTCTTTGCTAATTGAACGAGAAAGACCGGTCACTGAAACCAACGACCGGGCACAGCTCTATTACATATGTATGTACATATATACTATCAATTAATAAACATGGAAAAGCAGTTTAAATTAAAAATTATCATACACATATCATAAAGTAATATTCGTCAATTTGTTATTCTATATCCGCACAAAACCATAAATGTAAAAGTATGGGCAAGTTTCTATCCAAAAATTTTCGCTGTTAAAACTACTGAGATCAAAATGCGGACCCATTTCTAAGCAACCTTCTAATTCAATAGTCGCTTTTTATGGCAGAGACCGCAAAAGGCCTTCTGAAAGCAGTCTACAAAAAATTATTCATCTTTCTTTATTGTTTACTTTTATCAAATTTCGCAAAGGATTTTTTTCTAAAGTTTAAAATAGTTCCATGAATGTTCGTGTGTGTGTTTGTATTTGCATAAATTTTAAACCTCAAAGCTCATCTTGCCTTTAAAATTTCTGGTGAGAACTTTATTATTATCCCACCTAAACATCTCTTCTCATGCAGTAGTGATTTAAGGGAATTCACCGGTTTTAAATTTTCTTTCAGTATAAAATCTCGTCTAAATGGTGCTCAGAACTCAGTATAACGATTTCCTTTAAAGTGATAACGTCGGTTGAGGTGAATTTGGATATAAGAGAATTTTCTTATAAAAGCATTCATAAATTTTTTAATTCAATTATAAATATTTAATTATAATAGTACATACAAAATAAAATTAAAATTTTAAACAAACAATATAATATCTAAATGTGTGAATATAAAGAGCATAATAAATTGAATTGTAATTCTAATATTAAAAGTGCTTTGTTTGGTGGCGTTTGGTTTTATGTTTGTTGCATGTGGCACTGATAAAATTAAATTTAAAATTTTACGGCAAATCGACGAGTACAAGAGAAAAGAGATATAAATATTACAATTATAAAATAGATCTTTATATTTTCTCTTAAATGGGATTAACAACGAAAGTAGAGGTAAATTGAATTATATTTAATTAAATTGTACACCAAGGCCTCTAATTACGCTGGCAATATAATATTTTAATGTGTTACATGATTAGAAATGACAGAAAAGTAAATTTGACTAAAAGCTGAGTCTGCGACATGGGCAGGTTTTGTTCTAACATCATTACTGTGTAAACTAAGATTCACTGGAAGTAGTCCTCTTTCAAAAAAGTATTCCCTCCATCAGTCATGGTTTTAGTTATGAACGAAGTTTGTTTACTTTGTCATATGTTTTCACATCATAGCGTCTATTGTCATATTGAGTCATGAACATATTGAGTCTTAACCACGAAAAAATAAGCGACAAACATATCGTGTTTTTCTTAACTGCTTTAAGTCTTATGGCTATTGCAAAAGTGAGTTTGCACTAAGTTTTCGATTGTATTTATAACGATTATAAAATTTTAAACTTTAATTCTAGTAATCATAAATTATCGATTGCGGAGAAAATCAAAAATGATGTTACTTAAGTATTTCCCGAGGTAAGGGCAGAACTTTTTTAAGTGAAAATCGAATTTTATTTCGATTAGATTTTTTTGGCGATAAGGTTCGATATATGTATATATACACTCAACAGCTTGCGATAAATGGGTTTGTCGTAAATAAAAATGTTAAAGCCGCAGCACTAAATTGCAAATTAAATAACTGCATAATGCAACAATAATAACACTTATCCCCTACAGTTTGTTATTTGGTACTAAAAATAATGAGTCCATAAGGCGATTTAATGTGATAATACACATGAAAAAGAATAATAAGAGGAAGTTTTGGCAGATTGTTCAACCTTCGCTCATAACTAAAAATATGACCGATGCACAGTGGCTGAAAATCGTTTTTCATTGGCCAAAATTCTGTAACTTTTGAACCGATCAAAATATTGAAGTAATTTTTTTTTAATGAATAGATATTTATTTCAGCTTGACTCAGTTTTAATTACATTAAAATTTATTGAGTACTTCTTAAGGACTTCTAGGTCAAAGTTGAACTTTTGATTTTTTTTTAACTTTTGAAGTGAAATATGGGTTTATTTCTTTTATTTGCATATTAAAAAATTTTATATTTGGAACTTAATAATAATTGTAATTATTTTTTGGGATAATGGAATTTTTTAATGTTACACTCAAAAAAATTTTTACACTCAAAAAAAATGTTTACACTCAAAAAAAATAGTAAAATTAACTGGAGATTTTGCTGTTACCACAGAAAATTTTTTTATTTTTTGCTGTCAAAGTCGGTTCTATTTATTATTATTTTTTACTAATACTATGTTTTTCGTACTTAAATAGCAATGAAAGGCAATTATAATTATTATTCATTTGACACAAATATTGATTGCAAATATTCTATGTTTTGCTCTGTGCTATTTCTGTTCTTTAGTAGTCTTTTTGCTTCTTCATCTAAATCCCCATGTTCCACTTTCCATTTATTTCGACTATTGGAGATGAACGGATCTAACGTTGCCAATAATATATTAAATAGATCTTCATTTGTGGAATTTCGTGAAATTTTTCTAGTATTGTGCTCTCTATAAAATCTGTAATCCTTGTTCCTTTTTTCCTGAACCTCCTCTGATAGATCTCCAAGTGGCACCAAATGATATTTAATAATATCTTCTCCATGATAAAGGATTTTGTGAACTGTTGCAGACATATTTCTCCATGGGTAGTTGGTTGTATATATTTTTGCAGTTTCCTTAGCATAATCTCCAAATTGTTTAGAGTCAAATTCTTTATTGCACGCAAGTACTTCTAGGATTATTTTAAATCTGAAAATAAGGTTTAAATCCACTCCTGTTATTTCAGATGCTGTTTCTGGATCTGAAAAGAATCTTCGTGCGGTATTGCCATCATTTGTATTGCCTGACCCTTGTTTTGGCGGATCTATAATCAATCCAATTTTGCGATATTCATCTTGAACATGCTTCTTTTTTGAACTTCTTAACTCTTTGTTGGTTTCATTGTTTCTTATGGATCCTGAAGACCCGAAATTTAAATTATAACTGATTTTTAGTATATGTTCCATAAGTCGTATTCTTGCATGTAGTGGTGGTAATCCAAATTCATATGCATCGGTATTATCTAATGATTTTGTCGGAACTTGGTTTAATTGGGTTGATGCTGCTTGGCATATAATGCAGCTGGATGCAGCCTTCGTGTTAGTCAAAGCCTGACCTACTTTTCCATCTATCAGGCCTAATTGGTAGCTTACTTCAATTTGCTGCCCATCTAACTGTAATTGTAATTGCTGTAGTGTTGCAATTTGGGCCTTGATATCACTAATTTCTTTGTTAATGGCATCACAAGTTTCTTTTTTGAATCCAAATTTGATTGTCCTGCAGTATTTCGTATAAGATGGTGTCTCATTTTTCCAAATATCCATTGTTTGCGTTGTACTAGTCGAAGGCTCTGAATCTTCCAAAATCTTTTTCAATCGCAATGGTACAATTGATACCATGAACATATCTGAGTCCGAAATATTTTCACATACAACTTGTTTGTATTGGTTTCGCCCCGAAGAACCATCACATCCCCATTTGCAAAAAAGAATTAGCTTTGTGTTTCCATATTTCTTTAACGCATTTCCTGGCATTGATTGTAGCAAGCGTTCGGCTGTGTGATCAAGTAGAGATTGTAGTTGTACCTCTGCCGAAATTGGTGTGATTGTAATAGTATCCTTTGATGGCAAACAGTCCATTTTAGCAGCAGTTATGTGATGATATGCTGGATAGATATTTAGCCCTTTTCAATCGCACGCAATCTGAGCTTAATATATTGCTGTTTTGTTAATTTCAAATCCAGAAATAAGGCTAATGCCTCCTCATTTGTGTACTGTATTGCATCGCTCGGAGTCGGTATACTTTTAAGAATTCGTTTTGTTCTCACTGGACTAGCTTTAATAACTTTTTCAATGATATCCACTTTTGTTAATTGGTTCTGTGATCGTAATTGATGTAGGAAAGATTCTTTTATATTTGTACAACCAATTGCATCGTTAACATCTTTAAGTTTCCGCCTCTTAGATTTATCGCTGCAGTTGTCCAATGATTTGCGTGGTCTTCCAACCTTATCTTGCTTTGCTGTTTCTGCAGCGACCACTTCTAAACACTTTTCACTTTTTATATAAATCTTTTGTTTACTGTAGTTAACTTCTTTGTAGCGTTTTTTTAGTACTTTTACAAAATGAGATAATTGCTCTTGTATTTCGGTGCTACACGAATTTAAGATTAATTTTATTTTAACTTAAGTAAGAACATCTTCCTGGTTTTTATTTCTAAAATACTCTTCGGCCAGTTCTTTATAACCGAAGCTCTCCATATTTTTCTGTTATGATTTATCACTTGCAAATATACGTACGTACACGTAAAGGATTAACTTATTATTGAGTAATCCCTTATCGAATCCGTAGTTTTATACATTTTTAGATACATGTTATTCACACATTCATCTTCAATTTCATAGCAGGTAGTACTTGAATTGAACAAAACTGCACTTGTTATCCAGACCTTAATATCAAGTAAAACTAATGAGTATCTCGTCAATATGGGGTTCTTTTTATCTTTAGTGGTTTAATGTCGCGATTATTATTATAAAATTGTTTATGACTTTGGCGGACCCTAACAGTTATATTAGAAAGAGATCATATGTTTACTATAGAACCTATTGTGATATTTTTATAACAAAGCCATAAAACCCTTTCGCAGGTATTATATTTAATTATTTTAGTTTTACGTAGTCTAAAGTAAAAAACATAAACCTTTAGGCAAACAAGTGAAAATTTAATACACCATTGTATACGAGTAATTATAGGGCAGTTTAAATTAGAGTAATTTGAATTTTTTTGGAGTAATTTCATTAAAATTAAAAAAGTGTTCTACCGGCGGGTCGTGGCGGGTGCAAAAGTATATATAGGGTTAAAGTAGACACCTTCGCCTTTCTTCGGGTGGTATATGTTTCTTGTTCCCTTTTGTTTCCTAGAAGTTCTATTCCACTAAAGTTTAAATTTTAGAAAAATATAGTAGTTTCATAAATATTTCATAACACCTCTAATATTAAACGCCAGAGCGGTAACCACTTACAATAACTAAAGACTATAATCCTACCAACATTATAAAAAAGACCGCACGCCATTATCGATGATAGCTTGCGAGTAGTGACCATTTATTTTTGAAAAAAAAAACTGATAAAAAACACCTTTTACTGAAATAACAAAAAACAGTTGAGTTTGACAGCATGCCACGCCCACAATTATCAATAGTTTAACCTAATTTTTTGGCTAACTTAATATGGATATATTAGCTCCAAAATGGCGTAAAAATTTTAAAAATCGGTGACAAAAAAAATTCGACTTTTGGCCAATGAAAAACGATTTTCAGCCACTGTGCGATGAAGAATGAAGACTTCTCGTATTCTTTTTCGAGTGAATCTTGGTTTAAATAGTAATAATGTTTAAACAAAATATGCTCAAGTAGTAGACTCGTCATGTTAAGTTCATTAGCAACATATGCAGTTCAACTGTGAAATACATTCCACCATTTAAATAATTAAAATCAGTTAGTTTTTTTCAATTAATATTGTTATTAAAGATCCATCAGATTCTTCTGAACAAAGTGTAAATGTTCTGGAAATAATTTAAATGTGCGTAATGTAAGCCGCAACAGGTCCGAGCTAGATCTACTGGCTGTAAACGATCAACTCGAAATATCGAATTTTCGAACATTCACAACTTTTCCATAATATTAAACATTTCGTGGAATAAGTGACATTGACCAAAATTTTTCAATAATGTTTAGTCGGTTTGCTTACTATTTATCATTATAGTCAAAAACTAACAATGTCTTAAGTTGAACCAGATATAAGCGGGTGACTAGAATTTTCACTTTTTAATGTTAAATTAGTTAAAAACAACTACGACATGTTTTAAGTTTAACACCGACTTTTTCTCTACACTTAAAATATGCTTCTTTTTGTCTGCAATGCACGAAAAGAATACTTTCAGAGGACTAACTGCCTGTCCCACGATGTCACTCGACATCGATCGTTCGCATAAATACGTTTGAAACAGCAACAAATTTTAAAATGTTGTTTTTGGTTTGAATGTATTTATGCGAGCGATCGATGTCGAATGACTTAGTGGGACAGGCAGTAATAGGAATATATCATCGTCGAAAATCCAATAGTACGTATCATCAAAAAAATCAAAATCGAGTTTTTAATTGATTATGATTCGTTAGGTTATCTTAGGTGTCTCGGCCAATTTTTAGATTTTTGCTTTTTGCTTATATCAATAATTCAAAATAACGTATCATCTAACTTGGGAACTTGGGTAGGAAATGAAAGTAAAATATTTGAATTTTTAAATAACAATACAAGCATTGAATTTTCCTTTGTCTGTAAGCGTTGATAACGTTTATCATTAAAAAGACTTCCGTTTTATAGGAAACCTTGTTGCATCGACTTTCGCCATATTGTCATAAAACGAAATCCTCCGTAGGCCAAATTTTTATCATATAATTATATATTCAAGCGGATGCTTTTACCAAATCGCAATGTATTGTTATCCAATGTTTTGATTTCCATTAGTGTTGAAAAAAACGTCACTATTGAACATGAATATTTAATCGTAGGGCACATGCAAATGGAGTGCGATTTCACTCACTCTCTTATTCAACGACAAGAAAATAAATTTATCCTCACAACTTGTTCACCTAATAAAGGATTCTCGTAGAAACCCATTTCCTTTTAACTTTCATCACCTTAAACATGATTATTTTCTGGATTATGAAGCTGTTCCTAATTAATACTCATCGATTCATTAAACTTAAAGCGTTAATAAAAGGAATTAAAAAATTATTTAATATTTTTAACGTTTTCACTTTTGTTAAAAAAAAAATATTTATGATAATACGTCCTTTTGTTTCAGAAAACACAAATACAAAAGAACGTAACACATATAACTTAAAAATATTTCGAAAAATATAGTTTTTTTCTCTTGAATTAATTTATTTGTTCTGTTTTATTCCCACATTCCATCAATCATTTCTATATCTGAAGTATTTTTTATTTTATAACGTTTTTTGCTTCTCCTGTAAAATTGCAAATTTTGCAAATTTTTTTTAAGTGATGCTATAAAGGGCCATAAAACTGCAAGTCGGTATTGTTTATAAAATCATTTGTTTGAAGTTTTGCTCTATTAATCGATATCCATTAGTCAGTCATTATTAGTCTATGTTATCAGTACTATTTCCTTAAATACTTAGTGGCAATTTGATTCTTGTTACAGAGAGTGAAAAAAACACTTACACTGTTTCCAAAAAAACAACGTAACGTTTTTTACATTTGCACAAAAATTTTTACCTCAACATCCTTTTTATTAATCCAATAAAATTTTCACAAGAAAAGCTTTAAAGCCTACTTAATTGCCTTATGAGCCGCCTTACCTAATTTTATCAGCATAAAATGGTTCCATTTCCTTAAATGTAAACTGTTATTTGTTTACTTCTAGCCGGAGGGTATGTACGATGACATTTTGCCCTCCCAGATCAATCCACGCCAAAAAGCGAATATATTCTCACAACTTATATTTGCTTGGATAATGCCCATACTATATAAGGGCTCGAAACAAGGACTTAATGAGAACGACCTCCCAAAATGTTTGCCAGATGATGACAGCAAAATTTTGGGTGATAAGCTAGAGAAGTATGTAAAATACAATAAGAAAAATTTTTTTTTAATATAAAACTAAACTATTCTTCCGAATGTTTTAAGACATTGGCACCAAGAAATTTTATCAAATGAAATGAGCGGTCGGAAACCCAGCTTAAGAAGAGCTTTATGGAAAACTTTTTGGACGGCAGCAGTGATTGATGGCTCCATATGCTTTTTCTACACAATGCTTAAGTAAGTAAACACAAATACTTAGACCCAGCTCCCGGTATCGAAGGGAAGCTTAAGAAGTTTTCGTACGTTAGGTCTTGATTCCGTATGAAAAAGAGTGAGAAGGAAATATACAACTTTCATTTATTTAATTTTATACGAAAACATGTATCAACTATTCGAAATTTTAAGCTCAAATACTCCAAAATCAGTTTAACTTAAATATTCATTTGGAAAGCAGGTCGCTCATGAAACTTTGCGGTCGATCTGAGAAGAATTGCGAGACAGACTAAGAGACCTCAAAAGTTTTCGGCAATATCTTCCAAATCAATCAGCCAATTAAAATATAGTTTCCGTCATTTGACGCGGTCTTAAAAGTTAAAGTGTGAAGTTTAAAATGAGACCAAATTTAGAGAACATATTGCTAAAGACTATTTAAAAATATTGAGAAAAGCACTGCTTTCAAAAATTTTCGCCAAAGTTTAAAACAATTAAAAATCTGTTTTTCGAAATTTGGCGATATCTGCAAAATTCACCACGTGGAATCTGTTCATACAGTAAAGCTGTTCAAAACATACGATGCAACTTACGGGCATCATCTCGAAAATAGTCCGAACAGTTTCCAAGGATTTCGAAACGACATCTAATGGAAAATAAATTTTCTGAAATCGTGGTGAAATCAATTACTTCCCATTTTTCCATGCGGGAGGTTGAAAACAAAAAAATATAATTTAAAAATAAGTCGTTTTAATAGGTTTTGGTAATTCTCATTGCGATCGGAACAATGCTTAACTTTTCTAAATGCTCTATCGATATTTTTTTTTTTTTTTTATTATTATTATTAGTATTAAAAATACTTTATTTGACAAAAATAAAAGTATATACTAGTAAGTAGAGAAAAAAAGCAATCTTCACAATATATTTAAATTAATCAGACTAAACTAAATAGGACAAAATTAACACATTTTTTATTAAAAATATTATTGTTTGTTTCATTTTTTATATTATTTGGCAAAGAATTGTAAAGCTGAAAACCTTTATAGAACACTGTTCTCTGCATTTGTGTAGACATCACCCTCTGAATTCGAAAGTCGTCTGCATTTCTAAGGCCATAGGGTTGGCTCTCCCCCACATACTTTATTTGTTCGCACAGGTATTGAGGCGCATCTCCATTCTTCATTTTCCGTATAAACTTAATAGTGTTGAGTTTTAGTCTTTGTTTTATGGTCATCCATTTAAGACTTTGTAGCATTATGTTTATGTGCGCATATCGATTGCATTTTAAAATTATTCGCATTGCTTTATTTTGAAGTTTTTGCATTCTTGTCACTTGTGTTGTGTTACTACAGGTATATAAAATTGACGATCCAAACTCAAAATGCGGCTTAACAATAGTGTTATATATATTAATAGCAGTTGATTTCGATATTTTACTTCTTATTCGTTTGAGAAAGGCAATTTTTTTTTTTTTGTTATTCATCCATAAACTACATATTATTATTCTTTAAGCCAATTTTACGTTCATGCGAAGGCCTTATAAAAACTTTTGCTTCCAACGTGTAATATATGTAGTATGTATTCACACTTAAAACTTTCTTCTCCTGAGCCGTCACTCAAGATTTCTATATCAGGTTACTGCAATTGAAAATTTAAAATTTTCTTTATTCTTTTTTCGACCAGATCATTAATACCTTTATTACTGGCCCAATTACTTACGGAATTACAAAATGCTCAAGATCCCATTGTTTCCCTTAAACATTCAAATACAACAGATCTCAACCAAACAGTAGGAAGCGATACTAATTTAAATACTGTTATCGGCAATACTAGCGAAAATAGCTTGATGTTTGAGCGACAAATAGAAGAAGAAAATACAACTTTGCTAATTCTTTGGCAAGATATTTATTTACTTGGTGCCTTATTAGTTGGTTCCACATTTATTGGGTGTTTTATCAACCATCATGTAGATCAAAGGCAAAAGCGTATGGGAGCCAAAATGAGAATTGCCTGTTGTTCACTTATACAAAGGAAGGTAAGTGCAAGACTATAGGAAGCAAAAACTCTCGAGAGTTATATTATAATTAACCTCCTCTCCACCTCTTTTCTTCATTTCAGACCACTAAGCTGTCCTTAAAAACTGCTCGTAACATTGGCCACATTGTAAACTTAATTTCCAATGATGTCAATCGTTTGGATATTGGTTTCGTTTTTGCTCACTACCTTTGGATTCTGCCCATACAAACTTTATTAATCGGTTACTTGATCTGGCAGCGTCTTGGTTATGCAGCCATAATAGGAGTATCAGCACTTCTGCTGCAAACCATTCCCGTGCAAATTTGCTTAAGCTCTTGGACCGCCAAGCTAAGACATCGCATTGCCCAATGCACCGATAGCCGAATCGGTAAGATGAACGAACTTATATATGGCATACAGGTTATAAAAATGTATGCCTGGGAGTCCTGCTTTCAGGACGTTATAAAAGAATCTAGACGCCAGGAAATACGTGAAACACGTAAAGCAGCTTATTTAAGAAGCTTCTACTTGAGCAGCATGATTTTGCCAGAACGTTTAACTTTATTTATCACCATTGTGGCAGCTGTTGAAATGGGTGCAGTGATCTCGGCTGATGTTATATTTTCGATAGCGAACTTATATCATGTCTTTCAACTTGTAGCGGGTATTTTTTGCCCCATGGCCATATCATTTGCCTCAGAGGCTTTTGTTTCTATTGAACGTGTACAGAAATTTTTAATGCAACCAGAAAAGGGAGATATTAAAAGACCTGAGCCGCACTTCAACAATGCTGTAGAAATTGAAAATGTCACCGCTAATTGGGATCTGAAACCAACGCTGAAAAATATTAGTGTTACAGTGCCCAAAGGAAAATTGTGTATTATAGCCGGACCCGTAGGATCGGGTAAGGTAAGTGGAACCTCAATATAATTCTGAATGTTTCTGAATTAGGGAATTTTAAACATGAAGACGCAACCAATCTTCAAAAGGCGTTATGAACTTTTATACATACAAAAAAGAACTCCTTCAAAGTTTCTTCCAACTAATTTCCACATTGGTAATTTTAGTATTATTCTAGCCAACTTTTCTTCTCAAAAACATTTTATATTTACTTTTCCAAATACTTTCTTAAATAATTTACTTTTAAAAATGTCCTCAAAGGGCTTTTGCAGGTGCTGCTTCACTCTTTATATTAAAATTTTTCCCGTAAGATCCATTTTTTACTACTCGTAGAATTGTTAGTTTTATGTTTTTCTCAAAAAACTTCAAAAGAAATATTTGGATTAATGTGATAGATAAAGGAAGGGAAAGGAAAGGAGTTGCTCTTAATTTTTTGTCGCACTTGTATGTACATACATATATGTATATATCAGCACAATATTAATGATCGGCTACTACGTGTACCGGATGAGCTAAGTGCTCCTACAATTGCTTATGCTGCTGCAGATATGGTAGATATGACGATGCAGCAGGATTTGAATGAAAGTGGAAATAGTGCAGACAGCAATGCTGTTTCTTATTCTACACCAGTCCCAGGCGTAGGTTTTATTATTGCTATTGACGTAAACATTATGCGATCAACTGTGTAAAAGTTCATGATCGGCTGCCAGATGTACCGGATGAGCTAAGAAACTCAAAATAAGGTGGAAATACGGGATTAACCAGTGTTTCTACAATTGCAAATGCGGCTGTATATACAATGCTATTTCCAGGGCTGGGCAGTATTTAAAATACATGTATTTGAAATACGTATTTAAAATACAAATATGTGTTTTGTATTTTGTATTTTAAATACATACAGATTTTTAAGTATTTTGATTCATTTTCATTTAACTTCATTGTAGGTGGAAAGAAGTAGATTTTCTTTTTAAATTTACAAAATTGTGAAACGATTCTTCTTAAGGTTGTTTTTAATTTTGACGATCAAGGGCGTAGCCAGGATATGAAATAGGGTGGTGCCACGAAAATTATGATTTTTTATGATTATGATTTTTTATGATTATGATTTTTTATGATTATGTTTTTTTATGATTATAATTTTTTATGATTATGATTTTTTATGATTATTACAATTTCGATCTATTTGAGGAGTAATCTGCGTGGATCTTCTGAAAATTTTGCTAGAATTTTTTCAAAAAATTCGTCCTTCTTTTCGGTTACCAATCTTCGGTGGACGCTTAGCATACGTAGTACTGCAATATACAATATACTTATTTTTTGAACGAGCTTCAGTCATTGTGGAGCGCAACCATGTTTTTACTCGCCTTAAAGTGCTAAATGACCGCTTAACAGTTGCAGTAGTGCACGGCTGTGACAATGAAATTATTAACGCCTTCCTTATATTTGGATAAAACAATCCAGCGTCCTTCAAAATACTCGCCAGCTTAATTTCTCCTTCCAAATCATCCAACTCATAAAAATGCTCAAACGTTTTTGTGGCATCCCTAAGCTCTTCCAGCTTCAAAGAAAGTATGTTTGACGGGTGCAAACAATGAATTGCAAACGCTGGCCTATTCTCTTCATTAAATCTTCTGCCCAGTGATGAAAAAAAAGAATCCATATAAGGAATGTATATAGATCGCTTCCAGTATTCAGCAGGTGATGAAAACGGGGGATTTGAACGGTGCGTTTGACGAGAGACTATCCTTGGAACAGACATCTCTATTCCTAAATTGACTGTGTTTTCTTGAATAGAAAAAAGCAATACGTCCACAATACCCTGTGTATTTTTTAATAACTTTATATTGTATGCATGTAAAAAAAATTGTTATAGAATTAGGTGGGTGCCACGGCCCTCTAGGCCCATACCTAGCTACGCCCATGTTGACGATATAGCTGTTATAGCAATTCTGATTTTATTTGTTATATTTGGCACGAGCAACTGAGTATTTAGCAAAGTCCGCTGCTGATTTTATACTTTTTATAATATTTATTTTTGCTATTTTTAATTTTAGAAAGAGCTTTAGTATTCCATGGCGGTCTAAAGGAATCTGAACAGGTTTTTCTTGGAAAACATTGGTTCAAGATCAAATATATCCTTTGTAGAAACTCATAATAATATGATCGATGACATCAGCTTTGTTTTCAAAGTTAGAAATTGACAGTAAACTACTCCAGTCAGTATAAAGTAGCTAAGTTACCCTGCTATAATTCCCTTTTTTGAAGCATAAGCTATTGACTATCGATTTTTCCGCAGAATGAGATGTATATAATGAAAAACATGAATTTACTAAAATTATAGGATGATAGCGGTCTTCTCGCAAAGTGAATGAATCAGTGCGGAGAACAGAGGTGTCAACATAATCATTTACAAAAACCAGGTCTAAAAATTTAATATTATCATCGTTATAGATGCCATTCATCTGATAAAGATTCACATCTAGTAAGCAATCAATAAACGCAGTGTATTTCACATTGGCGCCAGATTTATAGGGGGTGAAATTGCTATTATAAGTAGAACGGTTCCAGGAAATCATAGGCATATTAAAATCACCAACTGCAATGATAGTATCATTGTGATTAGACATTCGCACAACGGAGGAGATAGCGTCTGAGTGTTTCTGGTAAATTATTTCAGGAGAATTAGAAGGGATATACGAACACGCTACGAAAATTCTCTTATGTTAAATTTTGTCAAAACAGTCATAAATTCAATATCCAGAAAAGACGTAAACGATAAAGTAAAGTGAGCAGGCTAGAAACTGCTATCAAGACACCACCTTCCTTTATGTTATTGTTACGATCACGTCTATATATAGTATACTTAGCAGCAAAAATTTCCGTGTTCAATATATGTATTATCATTAAGCCATGTTTCAGTAAATGCTATAGCATGATAGTCAAATGAGTAACTTTGATTAAATAACGCAGATAACTTCTTATTAATGCCACGAACATTTTGGTATATAAGAATAAATTTTCAATATATTTGTTTAGTTTTTTTCAATATTTGTTGCCGTTGAAGGCAATTGAACAGAATTCCTTTGTCTTGTTTTAAATATAAATTCGCGAACGTAAATACTATTAGGCCAGAAATTTGGAGAAATAACTATATTAAACAACTCATCCCGTACAGTAATCTTGAATAATGCCACTATTCTTGGTTCAGAGTAAGAAAATTTATACACTGAGATATCTATTAAATACATACATGTACATGACGTGAAAGTATTTTGTATTTTGTATTTGAAATACGTGCAATAAATGGAAGTATTTTGTATTTTAAATACATACAGATTTTTAAGTATTTTGTATAAATACATATCCTCAAAGTATTTTGTATTTTGTATTTTAAATACATGATCAGCAAGTATTTTGTATTTTAAATACCGCAAGCCATGTATTTTGCCTAACACTGGCTATTTCTAATTCTATACCAATTCCTAATGCCGTAAACTGTGTAGAAGTTCAAAAAGCTCTTTGAATATCTTAGTTTTGAACCTGAAAGCTTGTACGTATAAAAAATAAAATTCGTTTTATTATTTAAATTGGAGGCCTAATGGGAAAGTGAAGCGCAAGCAAATTTATAAAATTTGTCCATATAGCCACTCCTTTCTTAATGTCAACCTCACCCATTGTCTAAAAGACTTGGTGACCTCTGTCATGCTAACGAGGCTCTGACGACCGACCTTGGGCGGCATAACCCTAATGTCTTGTATGGCTAAATACCTACATAATACTGCACGCCTGGTGGCGATGTTGGCAGCCCCAACACCAGGATCGGACGCTATGGTCTAATAAGCCGTACGTCTTAAATATAAACCTATTAATGAAACCAGAATGGCCCTATGCTCCCTCTGGGAGTGAAAGGAACTTATATATATATATTTAAATTATTTAATTTTTGGTCTAAATTTGTTTTTGTTTGTTGTTGTTTTTTATGTGCCAAAAAAGCTTTGGTCTTGCATATATTGTTTTACTTGAATTTTTTACTTAATTTTTTTTTATAAAATTAACGTTTAAAATTTTGTTGGAAAAATAACTTTTTGCAGCAGAAAAATTTTCTACCAAAAAAAAAATAGTGCACTTTTAAAATCTTTTTTATTTGTTTATTTTTTAATGGACCAACTCTGAGGTTATGACCCCTACTCATACAAAACATTGTGCTGGAACTGGTAAAATAGGTTGGTAGAGGGGGTAGTGTCGGTGGATATTTGATTTGAACCTTTGCATGCTGATTGTGGCAAGAAAAATTTCCGTAAGCAGTTTATTCCATATATGAATTGTACGATGACGCATCTACCACGAACGGATGCGCACTCAGTAAAAAACTGTAGTAAGCTTCTTCGCCCTTTCCTGTACGCTGTCGAGTAATTTCAAAATAAACTTTGAAACACCGGTCTATACGGATGTAGGTGGTATAAATAATAAGGAGATCAGAGAGTGATGTATTTCTTATACTGTCTTAAAACCCCAATTTCATTCCTATTTCTTGCTGCACATTTCGAAAAACTTTTTGTTATCATATAAAACCCATTCGAATAAAGCTTCGAAAGCGTTTTATTATACATTAAACAATTTCTTCAAAGCTTTAGAAAACATTTATACATACAATGTATACAAATGAGTTTTTATTTTTTTTTTTATTTTGTATAAATGCATACAAATATATTTAAAATATTTTAAAATTTTTTTTTTTTTTCCACTAATTTTATTTTTGTATCTTCAGAACTGAACTAACAAAAAGTGTTCAAATCTTAAATATAGATAGAATAATTAGGCCCAACCAGTGTCGGACATAAACTTAGTGATAATAATTAAAAATACATAAATGTCGTGTTAAGCACAAAATTATTTTCAAAAAGTTTCATCTGCGTTGCGTGTTAAGGCCGTAGTATCCCTCTTTTTTAAGCGGATGTGTCCAGGAAAGTTCAAGATATTTCGGGCAAGCGGATTCGGATGGGACTCGAGTTTTGTTAAATATTTGCCTGCATATTTTGCAATTTCAGCGGTCACAAGTGGCATATTTAAATCACGATGTAAAATAGAATTTTTCATGTACCAAGGAGCCGATGTTATTAACCTTAAAATTTTGTTTTGCATACGTTGTATTCTCTCTACATTGGAAGCTGAAGCAGTGCCCCATAACTAGGGTTGCCAGATTCAATATGAGCACTAACTTGACATTTAGTGCAAATGAGCTTGATTTTAAGAAGAGAACTGGACAAATTGAAATATTTGCTTAAAAACTAAAAATACGGGATAATATCAATTTTTTTAATTTATTAAAAATTCTTTATTTATTAAAAACGGAAATAAAGGATGTTTACTTACAAAAAAAAAAAAAAAAAAAAAAAACAAGAATAACATAAAAAGTTCAACAATTCAGTCATTTCTTTACAGGAAAATTACATAAAATTCACTCAGTTCGTTACTTATAAATGTACGTTTGTATATTTTTAACATACATAGGTGTATGCACAGTAAGCGCCAAAAGAAATGTCTTTTATGTTTTAAACAATAAAAAAGCAACAAAAATAGAAAGTTATTTCTTAATATTGTTTAAAAGCGATAACAAAATTTATTTAGAAAATATAAAACTAAAAAACCTTTTATATTCTTTCCGTTCGAGTTCAATTCAATGAAAACTAAATTTGGAAAAAAATGGACTTAGTTTGTACTAAATACAGTGATGAGTCAAATTATGTGTGTTGATACAGGGATAAAATTATATGTTGCCAACAATTAAACTTTACTGCCAAAAAACGAAATTTTTTAGATGTAACCAACTGCAAATTTTAATTTTGAAAATGTTCAATTTCAGCTTGACAAATATTGCTTGAGCTTGAAACTTGACATGCACTAAAATATCTTGACAATCAAGCTCATTCCCGGCCATCTGGCAAGCCTACCCATAACTGAATTCCGTAACACCATATGGGTTTCAAAAGCGACTTGTATATTAAAAGTTTACAATCTAGACTGAGGGTTGAATTTCTACCAATCAGCCAATGTAACTGAGTTAATTTAAGCTTCATTTGTGTCAGCTTAGAGTCAATGTGGTGTTTCCATGTAAGCCGTCGGTCAAGGTGTATACCAAGGTATTTCACCTGTGAATGCTGAGGAACAACTTGGTTGTTGATTCGAATGGGGGAACAAGTGTCTCTTCGTAGGGTAAATGTGACATGAACACACTTTTGTTCATTTACTTTTATTCTCCATAAGCTCAACCACAGCTCCAACAAGTTGATATGTTCCTGAAGATATCGGGATGCCTCGTGAGGGTTTTCATGCATACTAAGGCAGGCTGTATCATCGGCAAATGTAGAAGTGAGGATATTACTGCTCAAAGGCATATCACAGGTATAAATCAAATACAAAACTGGTCCCAGTATACTCCCCTGTGGCACACCGGATGAGATAGTTTCGGGCTCACTCATGAAGTCTTCTTCCACAACAGTGAATTTCCGGGCAAGAATATAACTTTCCAATAGATTTACAATGTTTATTGGCAGATATGTCTTCAATTTTACAATTAGGCCTTCATGCCACACTTTATCAAATGCCTGAGAGACATCAATAAAGAGGGAAGAACAATACTTTTTTTCTTCAAATGCTCTTCTTATGAAATGAACCAATCTATGAGTTTGTTCAATGGTGCTATGCTGACTTCTAAAACCAAATTGATGGTCCGGTATACACCCATTATTAGTT
This sequence comes from Germaria angustata, assembly GCA_963681545.1. Taxonomy (NCBI): domain Eukaryota; kingdom Metazoa; phylum Arthropoda; class Insecta; order Diptera; family Tachinidae; genus Germaria; species Germaria angustata. The sequence goes on along the minus strand of OY813001.1, from coordinate 83,279,708 downwards.
AGAATTGGGGACAATTTTGTCATGAGCAGCTTTTCAAAAAGCTTTGAAATTGTTGACAATAAGCTTATTGGCCTATATGACTCAGCCTTGGTAAGATCTTTGCCCGCCTTTGGAATCATTTTGATCATGGCAAGTTTCCAGCTGTGTGGATAATACTCCAGTCGTAAAATACCATTAAAAATAAACAACAGGATTCTAATAGCAACACGAGGCAACTGCATCAGCATCTTGTTACTAACGCCATCAATACCCGGAGCTTTCTTCTGGTTGGTTTCAGCAATTAGTTTTTGTACATCACGCATCTTAAACTTCATGGGTCGAGGGGGTAGAGCAACTACACTCGGCAAATCAACAGCACCAGTACATGAGTTTGGGGTAAATACGTGTTTTAAATGCTCAGCAAATATGTTACCTTTTTCAGTATTGGTTCTTGCCCAACCTCCGGTCGAAGTGCGCAGGGGTGGTTTAAACTCAACGGGTGTTTTAAGTTTTCTAGCTGCGCGCCACAAGGAGTAATTAGATGCTGCTGTGACATCGAGACCTTCCAGATAGTTCTTAAGAGAAGCAGATTTTTCAGATGCAAGCAACTCATGGAGTCGTTTAGTGCATTCTCTAAGTCTGATTTTATGTTGGGGTGATCTGTGCTGTTGCCATTCCCTTCTAGCTCTTCTTTTTTCACATACGAGACGTTCAATGTCCGCAGAATAAATTCTATTAAACCCAGTCTGCGGAGAGGAGGTAGTGGCATGTTTAGCAGCCTGTTTAATATTTTCAGTAAGATTGGCAATGTTGAATTCAATATCATCGGAAGTTCTAAGCCTGATGTTTTCCGTACAATGACTACTGAGATATTTTTTGAACCCCAGCCAGTTAACACGATTTATCATCTTCACATATGGGTGAGGTAAGTCACTTCTTAGTGGGCTGCAAATTGTAACGATCGTGGGAGAGTGATCGGAGGAGAGATCATGTGAAGCTTCAACATGAATTAAATCCCTAGGGATATTTTTCATGACCCCAAAATCTATAACATCCGGAATTTTTTGTATGTCAGTAGGCCAGTAAGTGGGCTCCCCGCTAGAAATGACATCCAAACCCATTTTTGAAATTGTGTTGAACAATGCTCGACCTCTAGGTGTAATAAGACGCGACCCCCAGAACGTATGCTTTGCATTGTAGTCGCCAGCTGCTATGAAACAAGGGCCAAGAGTTTTATAAAAATCCTCGTATTGATCCTCAGTGATTGAAAATCTGGGAGGGGAGTAAATGGATGATATCACGAAATTTGTACAAAAATTTTCAATGCAAATATTTGTTGCCTGCAGATGGTCCTCACAAATGTTCTCAAGAATGTAGTGTTTGAGTCTTGACTTTATTAGAATTGCCGATCCTCCGCATGCTCTTCCTCTCGGGTCCTTTGTATCATATAAGGTGTAGCCACTCATTTTAAAAAGGCTTCTCGAAGTCAAATGAGTTTCAGATACCAACATTATGTCAATATTTTTTGCCGTGAGGAAGTGCTCAAGTTCATTTTTATGTTGGCGAATGCCGTTTGCGTTCCAGAAACATACTTTTAACGTGTTCATGGCTTGTTAACTAATGCTAGAAGTAGTGTGTTCTGCATTCGCAGCATTTCTTGCATCATGCTAGTCATATTTGTTGTAAAGTTGTTTATTGTTTGCACCAAATTGTCAATAGTAGCTTCAAGGCGATTGAAATTAAAGCTTGCATTTGCATTTGTTGTACTAGTTGGTGGTGACACTTTTTGCACTGGAACTGAATTGATCTTCACAGCGTCAGCATACGATACTTGTGTAGAAATTGGTTGGGCCATAGGAGGATAAGTAGCGGAGTACGTATTTCCTGTTTGCGCTGGAGTTACTTTAGGCTTTTGGCTCATAGCTTGTTTAACAAAAGAGAACACAGGACATCCCCTGTAGTTAGCAGTGTGATTACCTCCACAATTACTGCACTTTTTTTCCTTCTGGTCCTTCGACTTATTGCAAATAGCAGTATTGTGTAATTCACCGCACACAACACAAACACTAGGTAATTTACAGTAAGTTTTCGTATGGCCATATTCTTGGCAATTATGGCACTGAACGGGTCCTGAACGCTTGTGTGGTTCTTCAACTGTGATTTTCCGGTATAAATATTTTTTAAATATATAAAATATTATAAGAGCTTTTATACAAAGTATATTAATAAATAAGTTGTTGAAGTTGATCTGGCAGTTGCATCTACTTGTGCTGTAAGAGGTTCACCAATCAAAAAGTGGCCTAGTGTTAGTGCAGCCTCATCATTAGGATTATTCGGCAACGGTGCAATCGGTCTCGAATTAAGGATTGCTTCGACTTCTATGATCACGGTTTCCATTTCTTCATAGGTCAGAGACGCGTTTGCCATTTCTTTAACAAATAACCTTTTTGCGGATTTGACTGCAGCCTCCCATAGTCCGCCGAAGTGCGGGGCTCGTGGAGGTATGAAATGAAAACGGATGCCTTTGCTGGCACACTCTTGTTGAATTTTTCTTGAGCAGCTGTGGCGAAAAGAGCAGATGACAACTCTTCTAATTGATTGCGAGCTCCCACAAATTTTGTTGCGTTGTCTCTGTAGAGATGCTAACAGTGACCCCTTCGGCCGATGAATCTTTTGAACGCTCCAATGAAAGCGTCGGTTGTAAGGTCTGTTACAGGCTCCAGATGGACCGCCTTAGTCGAAAAGCAACAGAATACTGCAATATACGCCTTTTGGGGTTGCTTTCCTCGGGTTTTGAAGTGAACCCAGATTGGACCACAGTAGTCAACTCCTGCATTAATAAAGGGTCTCGCTGGTATTACTCTTGCTTCTGGAAGGTTTCCCATAATTTGCTGCAGAAGTTTTGGTTTCGCTCGTACACATTGGACACATTTATGCACAGTTTCCCGAGCCAAATGTTTTCCTTTAATGGGCCAAAAACGTTGTCTTACAATTGCTAGAAGTGCTCCAGGGCCACAATGTTTGTTTTCCCTATGTATCGACCCAAATATTAGTTTACTTATTGTGTCGTTATAAGGAAGCAACATTGGATGTTTGGCATTGAATGATAACGTGAATGCTTCTAATCTGCCTCCGACTCTTAGAATGTTATATTCGTCTAAAAATGGGGATAAGCTTTTTATTTGACTCGATCCTTTAAGGTCCTTTTTCTGTTGCAGCTGTTGAAGGTCTTCTGTGAATGTGCATAGTTAGGTGGTTCGAACAATGATGGCAAGCGCATCGTGAAGTTCAATAGGTGTGAGAGTTTGTTGGGTTTGTCGCTCGGGTTCGAAAGTTCTGGCATTTTTAATGAATCTTAAAATGTATCCTATGATACGTTGGAGCCTTTTTAGTGAATTTCGCTGGTTGATTCTGTGCAAAAAGTTTTCACTATTGACAGCAATGAGTGAGTTGTACGATTCTTGCTTTTGTTCAGGGGTCGGCAAATTAGGATCTAGGCCAAAACTGGGAGGCCAATGTTTCTCGTCTCCATGAAGAAAAAATGGCCCATACATCCATTGGGGTGTATGCTGTAACTGTTGTGGATCCAATCCTCTTGATATGATGTCCGCAGGGTTATCTCTAGAACTCACATGTCGCCATTGCTCAGGTAGCGAGTTTTCTTGAATTGAAGCGATTCGATTTGCCACAAATGTATGAAAGGAAGAAGATCTTGAATTTATCCACGATAAGACTATTTTTGAGTCGGACCAATAGAATGTTGGCGTTGTATTCATATCCAAGTCTAATTTCACTTTTGCAGCTAAGTTAGCACCCAATTGTGCGGCACATAGTTCCAGTCTAGGTAGTGTTTGCTGTTTGAGTGGAGTTATCCGTGAATTCGGACATAACAAATATACGCTTATTGTTTTGTTTGGTAGAATTGTTCTTACATATATTGCAGCGCCATACGCCTTTTCGGAGGCATCAGTAAAAACATGAAGTTGAGTCTTACTAGGAAGAACTCCTTTATAGATATGCCAATGCACTTGAAAGCTTTCAAGTTCGCCTAGGTTGCTTCGAAAGGTTCGCCAGCGTGAGTCAAATTCTGAAGGAACAGTCTCGTCCCATGAGAGATTCAAGGTCCATAATTCCTGGATAAACATTTTTGCTCTGGCAACTACTGGCGACAGTATTCCTAGTGGATCAAAGATTCGCGCCAAGTCTGATGTGACTGTAAGTTTAGTCACGGGTTTAATTGTTTGAATGTTGACCTTGATCTTAAGTAGGTCATCTTTAGGGACCCATACCAATCCCAGTGTTTTCGTGTAATCAGTTTCGTCTGAGAAGTCAAGACTGACTTCGTAGATGGAATCCGTACTTGGCTAGGACGTCTTGCAGCTGGCGCTGAGTTTCTAGGGCTGTATTCAGGCTATCAGCTCCACCCAGCCCGTCATCGACATAAAAGTTCTTTTCCAAGAAACTGGCTGCCAAAGGAGGTTGCATCTTATTATCCTGGATTATTTCCTTCAAACATTTGATCGCCAGATATGGTGCTGGTCTAGTACCATAGGTAACGGTATTTAACTGGAAATAACTAATGGGCTCAGAGGCATTATTTCGCCAGAGGATTATCTGGTACTGTCGGTACTAGGTGGATATAGATTTGGCGGTACATTTTTTCGATATCTGTTGTGAATACGAAACGGGGCAGCCGAAATCGCAATAGAACCGTAAATAGATTATTTTGTAGTGGTGGTCCAGTGTGGAGAATATCATTTAAGGATTTTCCTGAGGACGTTTTTGCTGACGCATCGAAAACTACTCTGAGTTTAGTTGTACTACTTTCGGGTCGCAAAACGCAGTGTTGAGGAATAAAGTATGTATGCCCCTTTACTTCGTCTATATTGATTTTCGACATGTGCCCCATTGTTTCGTAGTCTTTCATAAATAGCGCATATTGTTCCTTCAATGAAGCGTCTTTTGATAATAGACGTTCTAGTGCGAGGAACCGGTTGAATGCGATACTATGTGAGGACCCTAATAACGATGGTTCAGCACAAAACGGCAGTTTTGTTACGCTTCCTGGACATTGAATTCTTTTGCGGGGCTTGTTTCAAGTGTACCAGGGTATTGTGCATTTTTCCACATTTCTGGCAGCGGCCTGAAATTGTGCACTGTTTGGTCAAATGATTGTGACTAAAACAATTAACACACAGTTTATGTTTCTGTATCAAGTTTAGTCTGTTTACAGGGCTTAGCTGGATGAATTCTCTGCATCTATACAATGGGTGATATTCTTGCTTGCAAACTCGGCATCGTTGGTTCTCATGGCGGGGATGTGCCGTAAGCGTGCATGTTTTGCTAGCAGGAGAAAATGTTTTATCTTTGTGTCCTATTGCCTCCAGAGTGTGGAAGTAGTTCTAAAGAAGGGAAGAAATTGGCTGACTGGTTGCATTTCCTTTGGGTTATTTATCGATTGCTCATATTGACTGTATACAGTTTTGTCCAACTTTTTTACCAGAAGGTGGAGTAGGAGTGGATCCCATGTCGAGATTTCGAGCCCCATATTAGAAAGAGCTGCCAGACATTCTCTCGTTGTATCATGCAATCGCTTAACGGCCATTAACGTCGATGCACCGGATGGTTGGTCTAGCAGTCTCTGAACCGCTGTTGCCACTATTAGTCGTTTATTATCATATCGATCCTGTAGTAACTGCCAAGCGGCTATGTAATTGTCTGCAGTAACAGCGAGATGATTAATAAGCTTCGCTGCTTCACCAGTAACGTTGGTCTTTAGATAAAACATTTTGTGAGCGTCTGACATCTGTTGCTCATGAATAGTTTTCTTAAATAAGTCAGAAAACGATGTCCATTTCATATAATCACCTTCAAATTTAGAGAGAGTGATTGTGGGTAATGGTAGGGTAGATGGTCTAGCCATAGTCTCTGTGGATGAGTGGCGATTGTTGTTAGCCGTGGTAAGCTGGATGATCGCCAACTGAGCGGCTTGTTCGAGGTGGATGTATCTGCTTGTGTCATAACCGGCGAGGTCTGGATCGGAATATTTATCTAACACTTCATCATTAAGCAGTTCTAGCTGTTGCCATAGTTTGGTGATGGTGGCCTTTTTAACATCGTAATAAGGCCCATCCTTACCTGACTGCAACTAAAGGCTTTCTAGCTGTCTATCCAGAGCTGCCATCTTTCCTAGGGAGCGGCTGATTAAACCATCGTGGCCACTTGTAGTTTGAGGTTTCGTGGATGGGGGGTTGTTAATGATTTCGGACTGGTCGCCCCCTTTTGGCGGTGGATCAATAGGGTTTTTGGCGATTGCTCCCTTACCTTGGTAAGTGTGCTCGCGTTCCATCAGCGCTATATATTTGGATGCCATTGACTGGATTTGACTATAGCGGTCTGCAGTGAAGTATTCATCTTCCATACCAATATCCTTTAGAGTCCGCAATTTGGTATCTGCCTCATCGAATTCTTTCCAAGCTGTAGTCAGCCGGGCCAATCGTTCTTTGTAGTACACTGGGGTTTTGCGGCTAGCTGGGTCCTTGGTAAAGTTGCGGATGATGGTGGCGATACGCTCGCCGATCTCCTTTAGTTGGTGAAGAAGCTGCTCTGCGGTTTCCATATTGCTTTGTTGATGCCCTATAGAAGTTGAGAGTTGGAGTAAGCTGCTTGTTGGTTGTGATGCAACGTTGTATGTGATTGAGCGCCTGTAGTTTGTGGTTGGCCGCTGATATATTGGGTTTGAATTGTTTGCTTGAAGGACTTTAGGTTTTCCTAAACCCGATGTCCTGTCACGGTCGCCAAAATGTTAAGCGCAGGCTCGTTTGCCTTGCTCAACTTTATTACGATGGATAACTTGGTGCTTCACCAAGTTATTAATGTTCGTAGGGGTTTATTATCCTAGTAGTTCACCAGGATAATCCAAGCGATTATTTTCGGTTCAGTTGTTCAAGTGGTACACAAGAACAACGTAAACTGACTTGTTGTAAAAATGAAATTCGAATGTTTGCTGGATGAATGACAATCGTTCAATCACAAATTTTATTAAAAACTTCTGGTATTTAAAGAAGAAAATTACAAATACAAATAATAAAGAAATACAAATAGAAATACAATACCAAAAAAAGTAAAAAAAAAATTAATTTTTAGCAGGCCGGAAACCGTTCATTCTTCTGCTGCACTAATTATTTTCCCACCGTTAGCAGAGAACAGATATTGGATTTCATAAATGTCTGGCTGGTGAATTAAATAAGCAAATTATTTTCTCACTGACAGTAAAGCCCAAACAGATATCAAATTTCTCCAACGTCTGACTAGTTATTTGATTTAGTACGTGTAAATAAATATTTTGTTTTAATTTAGCTATGAATTATGCAAACGCGGTAATTCTCACGCCTAAATAAGAACGTAAAAAAGAGGTACGGATTTTGTTCAAGTATTATGAATTATGCAGACGCGGTAATTTTCACGCCAAAATGTGGGAAAAATAAGAACGTAAAAAAGAAGTACGGATTATGTTCAAGTATTATTAATTCTATTGAGAGTTGTTTTTTTTTATTTTTTAATAAAGAATAAAAAAACTCAAAGGAATTAACACCATCAATACAAATGTTTTTTGCTTGAAGGTAATCTTCACAAAAGTCATTTAATAAATAGTGTTTCAGACGTGATTTTATTAATATTGCCGAGGCACCACAAGGTCCTTTATATTATATAAAGTATATCCGTTGATTTTAAAGCAGCTTCTAGACGTCAGATGTGTCTCAAAGATAAGCATTACGTCAGTTCTTTCATCAATCATAAAATATTCAAGTTCATTTTTGTGTTCGCTTATTTAATACAGCCTACAACAAAGTAGACTGAATTTTCAACATTTCCTGCATCATGCTGGACATGTTGTTGGTAAAAACATTTACTGTGTGGATTAGAGCCTCTATTGAAGTTTCTATACGACATAAATTTAATATCACTTTCTTGCGGACGACTCTATTTTAACTAAATGGGACCACGTAATGCAATAATTTTATAAATATTCATAACTAGATGAAATCTTACTAGCTTTTCTAATTTTGTCTTTCAGAGCTCTTTGTTACAACTAATATTAGGTGAACTCAATGCTGAACAGGGCAACACAAAAGTCATAGACAGTATTTCCTATGCTTCCCAGGAGCCTTGGCTTTTTAGTGGCACGATTAAGAAAAATATTCTATTCACTTTACCATATAATCAAAAACATTATCAACAAATTGTGGAAGCATGTTTGCTCTTAACAGATTTGCAACAACTCAGATACAAAGATCGTACATTGGTGGGTGAAAGAGGCACCTCACTATCAGGTGGACAAAAGGCTCGTATTAATTTGGCTCGTGCTGTATACAGTGAAGCTGAAATGTATCTTTTCGATGATCCATTAAGTGCTGTGGATGCTAATGTGGGCCGTAGCTTATATAACCGAGTTATAGGACCACGTGGTGTGTTACAAAATAAAACAAGAATTTTAGTTACCCATCAGACTCAGTATATCAACGAGGAAGCGGATATGATAATTTGGGTAGAAGATGGTTGCATTAGAAGCGGCAATTGGCAGACTATGCGTGAAACTATACAAGCTAATGCTATAAAAGAAAAGCAGATATTGGAGAATGTTTCAAAGGAGGCAACTTCAAGTGAGCAGAATATCGAAGAAGAAGAATTTAAGGAACATGATGCTCTACTGAATGGAAAAGTAAGTTTTAGGAAGATTTTAAAACTAAGAGATTTACATATATACCCATCTGTCTATATTTTTTACAGCATAACGCAAAGGAAATGACGGACAAAGATGAGGACACACAAATAATGTCCGAAAATCAAGGCAAAGGCTGTGTTAAAGCTAGTATTTGGTGGTCCTATTTTCGTGCTGGCAATAGTATTTGTGGTCTGATTTATATCACCTTTATACTGTTTATATCCCAAGCAATTTGCAGTGGAGCTGATTACTTTGTTAATGTTTATACGAAAATTGTTTTTAAGGACAAACAACAACAGTATTCTTTTATAACAACGGACATTTGTTTAGTCGTTTACTCTCTACTTATAGCGGGAGCTATATTTGTGAGTTGTTTTCCATAAATGTTTGCTTCACTTCTAAATTGCGTAAAATTTTTCTTGCAGATGATCATTTATCGCTGTTATTTGTTTTTAAAAACATGCATGCATGCCTCTAAAGTCTTGCACGACCGCATGTTCGGATGTATCTTAAAGGCCACCATGCGTTTCTTTGATACTAATCCCTCTGGCCGTATTTTGAATCGCTTTTCGAAGGATATGGGTGCCATAGATGAAAGTTTGCCACGTTTTATGTCCGAGTTTATTCACTTGGCCTTAGTGATGTTAGGAGTTTTGGTGGTCATTTGTATTGTTAATCCCATGCTTTTGATAGCAGTGGCCTTGGTCGCTATGATTGATTGTATCATCATCAAATTGTATTTGCGCTCATCTCAGGACCTTAAGCGTTTGGAGGGAATACGTAAGTTCAGAAAGGAGTTCTTAAAAGTGCTTTAATTTGATAAGTTACTTCTAATAAATCTTCTCTTTCTTTTAGGTCGCAGTCCCGTTTTCTCTCATGTATCAGCCACACTAAGCGGTTTGTCGACAATACGTTGCCGCAAACGTGAAAATATCTTGATCAAAGAATTCGATAATTTGCAAGATATTCACAGTGCTGCTTATCACCTAACCTTGACTTCAAACACCGCTCTAGGCTTGTGGTTAGATTGCGCTAATGTAATAGTGCTTTTGAATTCTGTCACATTTTCGTTTATAGTTCTCAATCCGGGTAAGTGCTTTAAATAGTAGCTTTCAAAACTATTATAATCTATATATGTAGTTATATGTATGTATATGAATTGCAGCTACCTACAGTGGCAACGTTGGCCTGGCCATAACGCAAGCCATGATGCTAACAGGTATGGTGCAGTATGGTTTGCGCCAACTGGGCGAAGCCTTCCAACAAATGACGAGTGTTGAGCGCATATTAGAGTATACAAAATTGAAACAGGAAAATTTCAATGGCCATTGTCCGTCTGAGAAGTGGCCTAATAATGGAGTCATTGAATATAAAAATGTTAATATACGCTACCACAAAGAAGGGCAAATGGTTTTGAAAGATTTAAATTTTGTGATTCCTACTGGTTGGAAAGTTGGTATTGTTGGCCGTACGGGAGCAGGCAAGACATCATTGATTTCTTCACTATTCCGTTTATGTGATTTTATAACTGGTGATATAGTCGTTGATGGCCAAGATACACGTAATATCGATTTGCATAAGTTGCGTTCGAGCATTTCGATTATACCACAAGAACCGGTTCTATTCGAGGGCACCATACGTTATAACCTGGATCCGTTTAATAAATATCAAGACAATGAGATGTGGCAGGCACTAAGAAACGTAAGTAGATGAATATGACAATGGGAAATAAGACTTAACATTTTCGCCCCTTTAATGCAACATAGTAATTAATATCTCGAAAAATCGTAATACTGAATTTTATTATTTTAAGATATTCTTTCCCACTAATTGTTCAAAAAATTAGAGTTTAAAAAAAATTTATTACTTGCTGTGGATTTAGCTATTCATATGCCGACATTCATTGGTCGCTAAAGCAAGTTTGATAACATTTAGCCTTTTATGTTTATGCCAAACGAATCAAATATAATATGAGAATTCTCTAATGCATATTATTATTACAAAATACATAATCATAGTAGGCTTAAAATGCCTTTATAATCATATGCAATAGAGAATTATCAGATTGATTCGTTTGGAATAAGCATAGGAGGTTGAATGTTATCCAACTTTTTAAAGTTTACTGACGATTGTTTTAGCGACCAAAGAAATGTCGGCATAATAACAGATAATCCACAACAAACAATAAATACATCTCGACAAATCTAAACTCTAAGTTTAAAGTTACATGTAGTTTAAGTTTACATGTAGAAAAAAATCGGAATTACAGTCGAACTTCCATAACTCGAACTTCTCTAACTCGAATTTTCTCTAACTCGAACTAATTTGGTTGGCAGTAGCGTTAAGAGAATAAATTACATACAAGTTTGCTTCCGTAACTTGAACTTCCATAAGTCGAAGTTCTCCATAACTCGAACAAAAAACATACACATGAACTCTATAACTCGAAGAATTTTGCTTGTATAAATGGTTTTTTGTTTTTGTTTTAGTTATGGTTTGTTTGTTTTACTCTCTTTTGTTGCTTGAACTGGTTTGCTATTTTTCTGAATTTTTTCGGGGAATTACAAATTTGTTTCTTTTTGTTTGCGTAAGTATCAGTTCTATGAGCACTACAAAGCTTTAAGTACATTAGAGTTATTTTTTACTGAAAATATCAAAAAAATAATAATAATAAAATGTCAGTCACTTATTTCAGAATATTTTACTTAACTGTAATTTTGTAATTACATATGTACATACATATGAGTACATATGCTTGTTCTTTTAATATCTGAACTATGTAGTTTTCCATTAGAGGCTATTTTAAATAAAAATGCATAATACAAAAACCATTTATTCTATTTCGACAAAAAATTCTGTAACTCGAAGTCTCCGTAAGTCGAAGTTTTTTTTGGGATAATGGTGATTCGAGTTATGGAAGTTCGACTGTATGTCTAAATAAAGGGGTGGTATTTGCAGACAGGAAATTTCATCTTTAAGTTTAAGACCATGACCTATTTTATATCAATTTTCGCAGGTTCGACTGAGCCGAGATTTTTCTTTAGACTTTCAAGTTTCGGAATATGGTACTAATCTAAGCATTGGCCAGCGCCAATTAATATGTTTGGCTCGAGCCTTATTGGGTAATAATTCTATATTGGTCCTGGATGAGGCCACAGCAAATGTTGATCAAAAGTATGTTCCATTTTTATAATCAACTTTTTTGTTATATAATTTTTTTTTAATTTTTTCAGCACCGACTATCTCATTCAGGAAACTATAAATCAGAACTTTTCCCACTGTACTGTCATCACGGTGGCTCATCGCTTAAAAACGGTAATGAAGTCGGATCGTATAATGGTTTTAAATAATGGCGAGATGAAAGAATTCGATATACCCTACAAATTGTTACAAAAGCCGAATGGTCTGCTAAAACAAATGGTGGAAGCAACTGGCAATGATGCCATTTACCTGATGAGTATGGCCAAAGAATATTACGATTATAAACTGCAAAATTTGTAAAAATAGTCCTAAAAAACTTTTTTGAAATCGCAAAATTTAAATCAAAGTATTCCGAATCTTAATATTAAGTATTTTGAAAACAATAGGTCTGTTTGTTTACTTTTCCAGCAATATTTATCCAGCAGCTTCGTGATAGAGAAAATTACCAAATTTACTCTCAATTGCTCTCAATTATAAAAATTTGCAAAAAAGTTCGCGAACAGCATTTTGCAGGATTTTGTCAGTTATTTTGCTGAACAGCTGATGAATAATGCTATTTCAAAAGAATGTTCATGTGTACTTATGTTCATATGTGTTAAAAATGAAGTTTTCAATAAATAAATAAATATTTATAGCTTCAATTCAAGTTTTTGTGGTTTCTAGTGTGAATACATAAATACATACATACATATTTTGGCTAAAAACCCAAATTAAAGTTGACAACATCTGTAACTACAGTTTTTAAATAATGAACGCAAATTTAACTTTTACTTACTTTTCCATTGTTTATATAAAGTAATCACCTATTTTTATTTCAATTTAAAATATTTTAACAAATACAATTAAACTTTTGTTTTGTTTTCTTATTACTTTGAAAACTTTTAGCAAAATATTTCACAAATAAAACTTTTTTGTTTACTTTTTAATTGGTAAGAAGAAGCAGTCAAAACATCTGTTCTATCTTGCAAAATTTTACTGAACAAAATTTCTTCAGCAAGATTTTGCAAGTTCTCAGTTATTCAAATGTCAATTTTCTGACTCTCCTTCTCTCAATTTAAATAAATTTTCTTGCTGGAGAAAGTAAACGAACAACATCCAGCAACATTTTGCACAATTTGTTACAAAATATCACGTAAACAAACAGACCTAATATCTTAAGTAGCTTCTCATTTGAATTAATTTTATTTTAAAATTGCAAACTTAACAAATTAATGGTGATCTTCACGGACACAACTTTGAAATAATCATATTACTCCAAAAACTTTTTAGATTCTTGCTTAAGCTTATAAATCTGATTTTTAATCAAATTATTTTGTGAAGAAAACAATTATTCAGATGAATGTAATAATTTTAAAGTAAAGCCTGAACTTGCAGTTCATATTATTATTATACAATTATTATTTTTAAGATTTTCATTGGGTGAATTCAACTTTACACGGCATCCGGACTTGCAATTTTGTTGCAGCAATTCTTGGTTGCTTTATGTGAGAATGGTAAGAAGCTTGGGGAGGGGTACAGAGTTTCATGTTCTCTGCAATTCTCTTTTGCTTTGAAATTCTCACTATTTAACTTGATGTTTGGTGTTGTTGTATTTGACGTTTTATATTCGTTTTATACAAAAATTGTAATATGTACTAGATTTTTTCTAATGTGGGCACGAGGTGTAAGTATCCACATTAGAAAAAAAATCTAGTATTGCAATTTTTGTATAAAAAAATTTTATAATTTTTTTATATAAAACGTAGTTTAGTTTTGCACTCATAACACGCAAGAACTTCGGTGACCACACATCAAGCTACCTGCAGTCAAAAGCTGACATTAATAAATGTCGATTGATGTGTGGTCACCGAAACGTTTGTGTGCAGTATGTAAAATAGTAAAAAAAGTATTTTCAGCGATTTTTTTTTTTTTTTTGAAAGTGCTGGGAATATAATTTTTTTCTGATATTTATTTGAATATATACATACATAAGTATGTATATAGTCAAGTGATATTAGAATAAAAACTGTACACTATTATTTTCTTTAACTGGCCTTCGTAGACTAGTAGGTAGTATACTAGACTCGTAGTGCGAAGGTCGCAGGTTCGAATCCTGCCGCAGAACTCTGGCAGTTTGTGTTTGATAATTAAAGGGAGTGCACAACAAGCCTTTGGCTTAAGTGTATGTCGTATGACATGGGCTACCACACCCCTCCAATCAACCTAGCCTAATCTAACCATTATTTTCTTTATGTAAGTATGTTATTATATTCTAGATAGGTAGATGCTTTAAAAATTCACTTTTTCACTTTTCCTTATTATATACTGAAGGGTTCTTCGATTGGAGTGTCAGCTTATTATATTTTGCTAGGATTTTGCAGGCCATTTTATTTTCAAATAACGCACATCACAATATTTTTACTAAATAAATCAAGCGTAAGGCTCTAAATATTATAATACTGGTAGTAAGGAGTTGATACTCGCTGAGTTTTTATCCATATTTGCTCAATATTCTCTCGAAGTTATATAGAACTGTTTCTTGTGATATTCCCTCGCCAGTTATAAGTAATAACGAAAACTCCATCAAAAAAATAACACAACTTGACCTGTTCAACAACTTAATATTATTGATAATTAATTTTTATAATAAAACCTATTATTGTTTGTTGTTGGCGCTAACCAAGTCATCAGCATAAACTAAACATTCTGTGGTCATCAGTATTCCTTAGCCAAATCATGTTTGAAAAGCTTTCAGACTCATACGAGTATACTTATAAAATAGTCAACAAATACTGTATGAGAATTCTTTTGGATTAAATCAAATTTTTTTTCCACTTGTAATTTACAAAACAAAGTATTATAGCTTTAGAAAGCTTTTATACAAACACAACAAACAATTATAATCGACTTGCGTCTTTTTATTTCTTTTTACTCGATTAATTTTATAAAGGTGTAAAAAGTGCTTAAATTAAATTTCCTGATAATTCCGTGCTTATTAGCTTTTTATATATAAATAACTTTATGTGCAAATTAAATTTCATAAGTCCGTAATTTTTATTTTAGTAATATACATACATACATGATAATCGCTAATATAGCTATCTTGGCTTGATAGTTTAATTTGTGGTTTTCTCGTTGTTATGGTTATGGGGATTTCCATAAATCGCGTCTAAAAAATTTACCAAACTTTAAGTTTCGAGAAAACCCCTATATTAAAAACAACGTATTAATTATGCAGTTTCTATTTATTCTGATTTGATTACTTATTTAAAAAAGTTTAGTTTAAAATTTTTTTTGGTCCTCACAACATTGCTTGTGAACGTTTTTAAGTGTATAAACGTGCTGATAATACAGTATGGTACAACGACTTTAGTAACGTTCGGCAAACGTGGCCTTTGAGGAAGTTAAACATAACAACTGATGCTATCTTGACTGATCGATAAAAATCTAAAATTCGAAATTATGTTCACACATGACTACTTTTGTCGCGCAACTTTTAATTCAGCTGTGAGAAAGATAAAGAAGGTAGTACATACGTTCTATCTTCCACACTGCTGAATTAAAAGTTGCCTTGTGTGAACCGGGTGTTACACACCAGTAGAATACATAATTCTGGCAGTCTTATACTGCTTAAAAATACAACAGTGACAATGTTTATGGCTGTAATGTTCAGCGTTGCCAGAATGATGATTTTATCATATTTTTGATGATTTTTGAACCAAAATATGATTTGATGATTTTTTATCTCAAATTATGATTTTTTTTATGTTTGGTATATATGCACAAAATACACAATTCTTCTACAGTTTTCATCAAGTTAATTTTTAAAACAAGGTTTTGTATCAGCTTGTCGTTTATTGCTTTTAAATACCTTACATGTGCACCCTGTGTTTAGCATACACAAAAATGCTTCATTGTTTTTGGTAATGAAAAGTTCCTAAAAAAATCATCTTTGAATAGCGGTTATTTATTTTGAGAAGATACATAAATGAAATAATTTATTTGTGAAAAGAAGAAACAAACGCATTTATATGAGGTTTGTCATACATACATATTAAAAAACGAAGATGGATAAGTATTTAGTACGAAAAGGTAAAATTAATAATAATAAATATGTGTGTGTGTGGGGAAGTGTTTTTTAATGAAAATTTTATTTAGATGGAAACAATAATGTCCCTGATGCTGAGAGCGATGAAATTTTAGTTGATGTGTTGGTAAGAAAAATGCAATCAAACTAATTTAGTATTATAAACTTTTGTGGATAACTACCAAATTTTAGTGTTCACAAGAAAAAAGGCGTAAAGCAAACCCATCTTGGATGAAAACCTTTAATAGATGGTTATCAACAAGGACTAATCCATCAGGAGAGGAGGAAATGTTTTGCACAATATGTAATTCAATTCTCAAAGTAAGTGCTGGTAAAGCAGATTTACTAAAACATCAATCAACCCAAAAGCATATCAAAAGGGCAAATTCTATTACTGGTGGCCAAACAAAAATTGAAAAGCAATTTGAAGGCAAAACTGCTGAAATGAAAAGCGTACAACTCTTAGAGCTTCAGTTGAGCGCATTTATAGCAGAACACAACTTACCATTTTCATGCATGGACCACCTGACTTTATTTTTGAAATCTTGCATTCCTGACTCTAAGGTAACATCAAATATTTCATGTAGCAGAACAAAAACTACTTGCCTGGTCAAAAATGTTTTAGGCCGCACACAATTTGAGTTTGTTTCTAATATACTGCGCCATCAAAAATTTTCCTTATGCATAGATGAGTCTACTGACATAAGTAATAAAAAATCGCTTTGTTTAGTAATCAGGGCAACTATAGATTGTAGCATAAAGGATTTATTTTTTGGCTTAATTGAGCTGGATAGTTGTGATGCTTTAACTATATTTAAACAAATAACAGATTATTTTGCAAAACACAATATATCCTACAAACAAAATTTAATAGGATTCGCAGCAGATGGTGCGTCAAACATGACAGGCAAGAATCATTCTGTTGCAAGATTATTTAAGAATGAAATTCCAAATTTATTTGTTGTTAAATGTATTTGTCACTCAATTGCCCTTTGCTCTTCCTATTCGTGCCTTAAGCTTCCTTCTGAAGTAGAGTCTTTACTGAGAGATGTATATAATTACATATCTAACAGTCCAAAACGTAGTTCACAATTCCAAAAAGTTTCAAGCCTTTTAGACTTTAAACCAAAAAAAATGTTGCATCCCTCACAAACTAGGTGGTTGTCATTGGAGGCTGTTGTGGTACGAGTTGTAGAATTGTATGAACCTCTTAAAATATATTTTGCGTTTGCTGCGAATATAGATCACATAGACAGTGCAGAATCTATAAAACATAAATTAAGTGACATAAACGAGCTCTATTTATGTTTTTTAAAGTATATTCTTCATGTTGTAAACAACGTTAATAAAATTTTCCAAAGCACATCCTCCCAAATACAAAGAATGTATGATGAAATGCAACGTCTATACCTGAAAATTTTAGATAATTTTATAAAACCGACTTATGTTAATATGGATTTCAATAATGAACTTAGCTTTGATAATAAAGATCTTTTTTTACCAAAAGAAGAGGTCTATCTGGGAGTGTTTGTTAAACAAAAATTGTCAAGTTTCAAGCTTACCTCAAATGAAAAAAATGAATTTATTGACAATTGCACTGCATTTTACGTTGAGTTATGTAAGCAAATACTAAAACGATTCGATTTCAACGATATTTTGTTAAAAGAACTCTCATGTCTTGATCCTTTGAAAATTATAAATAGAAAAGTGCCTACTTTGACAGGTTTAATACAAAATTTTTCAAACTTATTTGATGCGAAGGATATGCAAACTTTAGATGATGAGTTTAGAGAACTTCGTCTTGTCAACTTTAATGACCATTTTGCAAGTCTTGATAATATTACTTGTGAAGAATTCTGGTCAAAAGTGTCTAAAATTACTCGTGCAGACAAAATTTTGGCATTTCCTACCCTGTCAAAATTTATCCTAAACTTAATATGTCTTCCTATTTCTTCAGCAAATGTTGAACGAATATTTTCAAGAGTCAATTTAAATAAAACTAAATACCGAAATAGATTGGATAACATTACCCTTGAAGGTATATTATATGCAAAAGATTATTTGACATTAAAAAAATGCTCCTGCTATAATTTAAAAATAGATCAAGATGTAATGAAATATATGAAACCTTCTCAGTACTACAATAATAATTAATAATTGGAAATAAACGTATGTGTTAAGACATTCATATGTATGGATATATGCACGTACATTTGAATTACTAACTGCCTATGCACATATTTATTTAAGTATATATGTACACATGTAATGTGAAATATATAGATATGTACATGATAAAAATTTAATGGAATTATCTACACTTTTGTACCTTTTTTATTTTGTTCATGACATCGTAATATATATTATAAAAGATCTCTGTTTTGTTATTTTTAAGTTTTGTTTTTTAATAAAATGTTTGAATTAAAAATATATGTGATGATTTTTTACTTCAAAATATGATTTTTTTTTCGCAAAATGATGATTTTTTTCCTAAAGCTTCTGGCAACCCTGGTAATGTTCTTGGAAAATTTAAAAACAATTACACGTGTTGAGTATATGATTTGGATTGTACTTTTTTAAGTTCTTTCCTTAAACAGTTACAAAAACTCTGATCGGAATCCGAACTAGGCTAGCTATAAAGTAGCGGTATGTAGTAAAAATAAAAATGGATCCGTATATTCAGCATATGAATAAAACACACACATATATTTAATTTCAGTGAGTTTGCCGGTTAATTAACTAAAGCTTTTATGCACATAGTGGAAACAGCCGTAATGATGTCTTCAGAGGAGCCGGTCTCAGCTTATGAAGTATTTAAGGCGGCTGATACCAAGAAGTCCAAGAGAAATCAAGGTGGTTCCGCAAATAAAAATTTCAACAATGGTAATTCAAAGAAAACGGCACGAGCTACCATCCCACGAGTTACTAAGACTGCAAAAACATCGCAGACGTTGAACTCCAGTATCCAGGGAAAGCCTGTTGCAGTTAAAAATAAACACGAAAACACAAATAGTAAAAAGTCTCAGCAAAAAAAGAAGGTTGAAAGCAAAAATTCGCGTACTGCCAGTTTTAAGAACTCAGAAGTAATTAACTTAGTAGAACAACTATACGATGAATCGAAAAAACTTACGAAAGCCGAACAACAAAAGAAAAAGGATCTAGAAGAGTACTTGGTGAAAGAATTAGAAAAGGATGATGCAGAAAATGATGGAAGTTTTGGTATTGACTGTTCCGAAGAAGAAGACTATTCCGGTTCAGATTCTTTCTCCGGCGAATATAATATCAATGACAGTAACGACAGTTTTACAGATGATAAAATTAGTGATGAAGAGGAATCTATAGATCACCAAGCCGCGGAAGTTTCAGCTCAAGCTATAACTAAAGCCAATAAAAAGAGAAAAAGTCCTGAAATGGAGCTAGCTAAAGAAAGATCCAACACCACTGCAACGAAAGCTACTTCAGAGGCAAAAAAATCCAAAAAAGCTGAAGATCGTAAGCCACATTTGCGTAAAGCTTTACTTGCTCCTAAAAGCGATAAAAATGTTTCTTACACAAAGCTTAAAGGCGATGCCAGTAACGTTTCTACAACAGCTAATATCAAATTAGAGCCACTATCACCTCCTGGGAATATAGTTAAAATAAATAGCGTAGAAGAGGGTAAACGAGCCTTTAAATGGTTGCTTAATCCCGTGACTGTTGAAAATTTCTTTGAGAAATATTGGGAGCAAAATGCTTGTCTGATTAAACGTCACCAATCTAATTATTTCCGCCATTTGATTTCATTTGAGTCCATAGATCAAATGCTGCTACAAAATCATGTCGAATTCACTAAAAATATAGATGTAACATCCTATAAAAATGGTATGTATTTGTTTACACACATATTCATATACCATTTAAGAAAATCAAAGAAGTTTTGTTAATGAATTCACATTAAATGGACGTGAGGGAATCTAAAATTTTATGTACAATATTTAGGCATAGTATCCCAAAATTGAGGCTGTAAAGAGCCACATTCACCTCAAATTGATATTTTTTGATAACATCGATGATGCATGATTGGTATTCAATTAGAAACTGCATAGTTTCTATGGAACATTTTCTGTAGAATAGCAGAGTCGGTAGCTATGTTAAAGCTTTCCCGGGAGCAGCCGCGATTAACTGCAGCGGTACTAATAGGGCATTGTCTCACTTGTTAAAAACTTGAATATTCCATTAGGTGACTGTATATGCTTCCCTAATGAGGAAAATGAAATGGTTAAAGTCATCCTTTATCATTGCTCAGGGCTATCCGGCTATAGACTATCGGAATGTGAAATCAAGCGGATAAAATTATTTACTCAGAAATCGGGAATCGGGTGCAATAACGATAAGACCTTAATATCTCCTCGTACTATAAAAGCACCCGAGTGAGCCGATCTCGTTGTTCATGATTACTATTTAGGAAAAATGGTAGTCATGCACACAGAAAATGTTATAAACGGTTTTATAGAGATAAATGTCGATTATTGAAAATTTTTTATATAATAACACATAAATTCTATCTAAATATTTGATTATCGATAGCTTCTTTATTTGTAATATTGTTTTTTATTTATTACATGGTAAAACAACTTCTGATTTATTACTTCTATATTGATTGTCGTGGAAACGTTTATTAAAATTTGGATTTCTAAATTCAACTTTTACTTATATGAGAGTTCCATAAAATTCAATCCTATTTTTCTAATAATATTGTTTGAAATATACTTCAAAATCTTTATTTTTTAAATATATTGTAAAATAAAGGTGTTCGCGAAACTTTAAACCCCGAGGGTCGTGCTCTACCACCGGTTGTCTGGGATCATTATGGGCAAGGCTGCAGCATTCGTTTGCTTAACCCTCAAACTTTTCTGTCAGGTCTTTTCACACTCAGTACTACAATGCAAGAGTATTTCCATTGTTTGGTAGGAGCCAATGCTTATCTGACTCCGCCTAATAGCCAAGGATTTGCACCACATTATGATGATATTGAAGCTTTTGTTTTGCAAATCGAAGGACGTAAACGTTGGAAACTTTATAAACCACGTAGTACTTCGGAAATACTACCCCGATATTCTTCCAAGAATTTCAGCCAACAGGAAATTGGAAAACCTATTTTGGAGACTGTAGGTTTTTTTTACATTTTTATTATAGAAACAAATTTAAATAATATAAAATTCTGTTTTAAAAGGTCTTACTACCTGGTGATGTTTTGTACTTTCCTCGCGGCACAATACACCAAGCTGCCACGGAGCCCGGTTACCATTCCTTGCACATTACCTTAAGTGTTTACCAGAAACAATCGTTCGCTGATTTGTTTGAGAAAATGTTGCCTTTAATGTTACAAAAGGCCATAGCTTCTAATGTGGACTTGAGAAGAGGATTACCTTTATATACCTGGCAGCATGCAGGCTTAGCTTATAGTGATAACTCCACCAAAGAAAGAGACGATTTAACAAAGAAAGTTACACAGCTGATGCAAAAATTTATGCGTGATGTGCCTCTGCAGGAAATTATAGATGGTGGCGTGGATCAATTAGCCAAAAAATTTCAACATGAAGCTTTACCTCCCGAAATTTTACCCGCTGAAAAATTGCGTACTGTCTTCGGTTCTCGTAGCCGTACTAATGAACGTGGAGAATGTCTTTGTGACTATGATATAGATGAACGTACTAATGTACGTTTGTTGAGGGCGAATATATTGCGTTTGGTTAGGGAAGAAGGAAAGATACGTATTTATTATTATTTGGATAATTCCAGAGAATATTGTGAATATGAACCCAATTTTATTGAAATTGAGGCTACCGAGGCCGCCAGTATTGAGGTCCTAATCAAGTCTTATCCCGATTATGTGGGAGTATCGCAATTGCCCTTGCCATCAAATGAGCAGCAAATTGGGTTGGTTACTGCTTTATGGGAAAGAGGTTTGCTGATGATGGAAAAGCCTTTCAGGTAAATTAGTCATTTAATGACGTAAGGTTTACTGCAAAATGCTCGTTAGTTCTATAAAAGTATTTGTAAAATAAAAAAAATTAAATGTTTGAATGTTGTTCTTGTTTTGTATAGTAATTAATATAATGAAAATACACCTATTAAATCTTTTTCTAAAAAAAAATAGTTTTCATAAATGAAGGAATTTCTTTAAAAATATTCACTACTTGCGAAAAATATGTACAGTTTGTAAAATATATCTTTGCACATAGAGAAAAATAAAGAAAACTTCAAAAGATGCATTGATTTCTAATAAAAATAACCAATTTTTCGTTTTTTTTTTTCAAATAGTATTTTATAAACATATGTTTTGCTGGTATAATATATAAAAAACTTTTATAATAATGTTAAGTTCTAATGTTAGAAATTGAAAAATAAAAATAATTCACTTTCTCTATTGTAAAAAATTTTTTTGCACACTGGATGAAACTTTAAAGTCTGATGTAAATTTAGGAATTTTTTTTTCTAATTTTTGTGTGTCCACCTCGAGCATAAATTACCGCTTGCAGACTTATTCGCTTCGATTGAATTAGCATCGTAATATTATATTTAACGGTATTTTTTCCCGCTATACTTTAATAAACTGTATCAATTCGTTTTTGTTCATTGACGATCTTTTCCTTACGATTTTCTTTAGATGAAGACACAAATTTCCGATAGGGTTATCCGCACTTTGGGCAAGACTATCAATAACTTTAGCCATGACCTACATAAATAAGATTTATGCTTGGGATCATTATCTTGATAGTATTTTTATTTTAATTTATTCCAATTAGCCGGGTATATAAGACCAAATATCAGGATATACTTCTTTAGTCATTGTTTCATCCAAAATTCCAACTCCTTTGCAAGATATAGAGCCCTATACCATTACGGAAAGTTTTCCGAACTTTACTGCAGGAATAAGATTTTAATTTTCTGGTGCTGTTAGAGGCTTACGCCAAACTCTGCGGTCCTTCATTAATAGCATAATATTTGTTTCATCTGATAAAATAGCATCGTCCCAGTATTTTTGTATATTTGTGAAAAAAAATTGTGATTGTTGGTTGAGAAACACGTAACCCAAAATCTTTTTCCACTTGAAAAGCTAATCTTGTGCTGGATTGGGGGTTATCATACGCCCATGTTCTGACAAACGCTGCGTTTTCAAATCGCAAATCGTTTTTAAAACGCATTTAAGCATGTTCTGAAAACGAAGCGATTTGCTGGAGACCAGCTGTTTGCATAAATCGCCAGTTTATAAGTAAACAAATGATGCCGACAATTGACAAAAAGAAAGCAAAATTTTAAATTGCATATTTTTAATTAAAATTGTGAAAAAATTTTAAAAGTTTTTCTTCAAATAAAAACAAAACATATTCAATTTAAATTTTACATCATTTTATTTTCTCTTTCAAATGCAGTTTAAATAAAAATGACCAGATCGCTTGAGCGTACACTAGCGGTTTGAAAACGCCAGATTTCTAGCGTTTTCGTTTGCCAGAACACCTGTTTGGCGTTTTCAAATCGAAAACGCGATATGCGTTTCTCAGAACATGGGCGATAAACAGTTTTAATTATTATTTTTTTAACACGCTGTCACCTTTTTGGGGCTGCCTGTGGATCCTTTTAATTCTAGTCGTTCTTCTTTTTCAAGACGGGATATGATATTATATACAGATTTGATTTTCAAGGAAAACATATCGGCGATTTGTCTTTGTAGTGACTGAAATACTCCAATTGTATAATATCTTTTGAAACTCGTCTTCCTGGCATTTTTTTATATTCAAATATGAGGTCACTTGTTGCGTTAAGAACGATCACCTTATAACTAAATCGTTTTTTAACTCTTTCACATTTCATTCCATTTATGAGAAAACCCAAATGCACAAAATGTTTCCAAAATAACGGCATTTTTGACTTTTGTCTTCACTTAATATGCAAAGATTTTTTTACACTTTTTACATTGAGTAAACTTCTATTTTTTGTTGTTGTTGTTATGTGTATGTCCATTTGAAAAGTATGGGCGCTTAATAGTTGCGATCAGTACCGTAATGGGATGTGTGCAAAAATAAACCGTATGTTTTTTTTTCTGTGCAAGGATATATTTTACAAACTGTATGTGTGTAGCTGTATTAAAGTCTTATGTAAATTTAAATGATTGTAATCAGAATATGTATGTATACAGATTTTTATATTGGTATTCGTGATATGAATTTTCTAGTTCGGAATAATAAAAACCCATATTATTAGCAAATGCTAAATGGCTTAACGGAGAAGAATGTAACAGTATGTACTTTCCAGTTAGATAATGTATGAACAAAATTTTTAACGCCTGTTATTCTGCTTTTATAATATCAGTATTTCTTGAAGCATGTCTCTTCAATACTCTTTTAGAACTGCCCCTTTGTCTACACTGATGGTCTGTGTTAAATTTTTTGTTCAAAGTCTAATATGACGTCATCATGGGACATTAACAAAAGTTAATTGAAGTAACTTCTCGACATACACATGTATGTACCCCACGTATATCTTCTTTCCAATAAGCTCGAACTCGCTTCAAGAAAAACGGATATGTGTAAAAGCAGACTTGACGTGGTATCATTTCGTTGTGCATATCCGAAAAAGAAGCGGGATTTATCAGCTGTTATGCTTTCTTAAAAGTTATAGGCTAGATCATAGGCTGTATATTCTGTGGGCTAAATATATAATCAGTTTTCGAATTTGAAGAATTTATTACTGAATAAAAACATGCGTTTGACAAATATTTTATTAAAAAAAGTAAAGAGCAAGTAAGTTATGCCAATAAAGTATGAATTTTCAACATTTAAAAGGGGTTTTAACAGAAACCATTTGCTTTATTAGACGCATCATGGTTGTTGTGGAGAGTCTTGTTAGTGGTCATAAATTCAATACAGTTCGTGATCGTTTGGCGGACAAAATTGAAGTGGTGCGATTTGATCCTTACAGTTAGTAAATTTTGCATATGCACATACATATGTATATATTTAAGCTTATGTTTCTTTATTTCATTTTGTCTAGTTCAAATGGATAGTGTTTACCGTGAGCGCAAGAAGATTCGTAGTGCCTGAGTAATTTTATAAAACTATACAATAGTTTTTTGTCTTAATTAAATAACTTTTTGTTTTCATATTAAAGAAATTAAAAAAATGCTGTAATACAGTGAAAACAAATGTGAGATTGGCTTAAAGAAACTACATTAAAGAGATTTTTATGAAGATGTCACAAACAGGTAAGTGAAACCTTTCGTTTTGTAGAGGCCGCTGCCAGGTACAAATCGTTTTATCATAAATGCCCAAACATTTTGCAGGAACAATTTAAGAAACGCGGTCTACATCTACTTTGAAAGAGATACATATCTATGTATATAACTGCGAAAAGTAAAACTATTGCATGAATATAGCAATATAGAATGTAGCATTTCATTAACCTAAGATGAGAATAGACTAAAACTCGACCGATACAAATCAAATGAAACTCATTTGTTATGCAACTTTTGTATGCTTATGTATACAACTCATTGCTTTTACGGAAGCACCTCATACAATTTATTAGCCAATACATGTTCGTAAATGTAATGCTGCCCTGCAACAGAAGAGCAAATTTTCTGTCTTACCTATATAAAAAAAAAAAAAATTCACTGCTGCAGTTAAGAACGTTCATTTAGTGTGCAGTACTGTATTTATGACTGTATACGTTGTTAATCAATACAGATGGCTAGGTTGGGTACTAATTAATCTCATTGTGTTACCTGAAAGGAGTTGCCTAGAAATTTAAAGACTTGTCAACAAATTTCCTGAAAACTATATACATAAACAATAATTATGCTAAACCTTGCAGTATTATATTACTCCTACAAATCTGCGGTGGTCATTAACTCCTTCAGATTTCTTGCAACATTTGAACAAAATGTCAATTGGTTGGTGCAAGAGATTAATCGATCAGATTGTGTATTTGGCCGATTTACTCGCAATTATGTTTGCGTATGACGTTTTCATGCTCTGATATCCAGGGTAACTAATTAAGGTTGGAGCGTGTAGCTATTTTTCAGGGAAAGTCTGCATTCATAAATTAGCACCTTTGCTGCATATGCATTTTCCGATATTCTTTACTCAGAACAGTAGGGCAGCTAATTGATTTTGCTGTTTTTTTTTACGGCCGATATTTGGGATTGAGAGGCCCCTCTTGACCCAAGGTCCGACTAAAATCATTTTATAGGTTATAAGTACGTTTTCCTTAATTGTAGTGAGAGTATCGGAAAACATTATAAAGAGAGAACTCTTAAGCCATTTGTTTTAAAAATGCTACTACATAAAATAACAGCACCGTATATTAAATTAATGATAATAGCAGAAAAAAGAAAAGAATTATCTTAATTTTTTCCCATTTTATTTAAGCTTAAGGTGTCATTTGTAAAACTTTTAAATTAAATTAACTGTGTTTGGTATAACAAGAAAACGAGAAAGACCAAAAACCACAAAAACTATTTGTTGTTACCAATTCTACAACAACCATAACAAGGTAATAATACCAGGAAGTGGTATAAATTAGTAATTTTTCTCTTGTTCAACTGCAAGGCCAATGTTACAAAAATAAAAAACGGAAAAACATAAACTAAGTTTAATTGAAAATCAATTGAAACCTTATATGTATTTAAAAATCAGAAAACAACTAGAATACATATTAGTTCTGTTTTGGTTGTAATGAAATTAGTGATTTTTAGTCAGATTCAAGTTCGTTTTTAAATTTTCTGTGACGAATGCAAAATCACAAGTTTATAGAGGGCATTAAAACCTGCATTACTTCGCTAGATGCTAGAATGCACAATTAGAAACCGTTCTCTTAGATAGCTTCAAATATAAATATCATCGCATCAAATAAACCACTCCAAAAAAAAAATTAAATAAACCCCCAAATTTTGGTATTATTTCATATGCAATAACACCTCAATTATTAATATGAAATCAGGCCCAAAAGAAACGAAATAACACCACAGGTAGAATTGAAATAAAACCCCAATATTTTAAGGTTGTTATCTATGAAATAAAGCTCATATTTTGAAAACAATATACATACATATAAAACTCTAAAAAATATATATTTTTGTTCGATAGATAATTACAGAAATTTTACTTTAATTGATACGAAGTTAAATCTTTTTCAAATACTCGTATGATCTAATAGCATTAGCACCAGCGAATTGCAGACATGTATACAATAAACCCCGGTTAATTAATTCGTCCAAACTTCCAAGATTAGTGGGTAACTACTCGGGGAAAGTATTTAAACGAGTAAGTATACTCGACAATTGTGCAAATATAACTGTATACTCGTATGTAAAAGGTGATTTTTTAAGAGCTTTTAGATTTTATTTAAAAAACAAAATTTAGTGAAATGTATCAAATCTTTATTTGAGTCCATAGAACGATCTATATATTTCAATGTTTAAAGATGATTTCATGTAAATGTTGACTGCTGTTAGGACTAAAATGGTTCATACGCTGTGTCGAATTTTGTCATACTCTTTCCAAAATATCGGTCGATATCTCACGAATAAATTCTTCAATATCATCATTTTCGACATCTAGTAGCCGTGCTGTGAAGTGTCTCTTAAAAATCCAATTGAAAAATTTTAAATTAAATTAAATAAATCAACGATTTAAAGCAAAAGAAATACTAAATAACTTAGAAATACATATATTTATAAGATTTTGCTCCAACAAAATAAAACGAACATTTTTGTGTAATAATGAAAACGCATTAAGCGTTAATACAATCAATAAAAAGAAAACAAAAACAATGAACAATGCACCACCTAGTGCAACTAAAAATTATAATTATTAGGTTTGTTCCACAAAATCTCGGACAAGTTCGGACTATTGAGAGGAAAATGAAAATTACTCTCTAAATTTGCCAAAGTTACCCAAAAATCTATTTAAGTGCTTTTAGACGCTTAAAAGTCATTAAATTATAAAAACAAAGCATTTGCATCATTGTCAATAGCTGTAAAATAATTGAAAAACAAGTGGAAGAAAAACTTAACAATTGCAATTTTCTTTAAATATTTATAAATCTTTTAAAATGGAAAGAAAAATTACGATCGATTTAAATATTTTTAATGCTGTTTCTTTTTTCAACTTCTGCTTTTTAATATATTTATTTATAAAAACTAAATTTTTTTCTTTTGCTTGCAAAGTTTCCGATAAATCTATGTTTCGTATGTAAACAAAAAACAGCTGATTGTCAAATTCTTGTCCGAACTTACCCAAAGAAAAGTTCGTGCAAATTTGTACAGGAAATTAAAAAAATTACTCTCTCAATTTCTCTCTTTTTTGCACAAAAATTGTTATGTGGAACGGTTTTGGGTAACTTTGGGCTAGTTCGGACTGTTTCGTTATGCATGTGGAACAGAGCTATTATTCTCCTCTACAAACTGTGGATGAAATTATTGTCGATTCTGAAATTATCGTGCAAAAACCGATTAAGGTGCATATCCCTCCCATAACAATATTAAAATGTAAAATTGAGGAAATCCATGATA
Source organism: Germaria angustata (assembly GCA_963681545.1). NCBI lineage: Eukaryota > Metazoa > Arthropoda > Insecta > Diptera > Tachinidae > Germaria > Germaria angustata. The sequence continues at coordinate 83,251,184 of OY813001.1, read as the reverse complement.
TGTGTAAAATAAATAATTTGAAAGATTATGCCATAAAAAAATTTCCATTGGCTTAAAATTGTTTCTTAAAAATAAGGATGATTACGAAACTGTGTGTAATAAACTCAAAGATAAATACGAATTTTTCAGTTATGCTACTAAAGATGAAAAACCGTATAAAGCTCTTCTATTTGGCATGGATAAACGTGATCCTATAGTGATTAAAAAACAACTCATTGACATGGGGCTACAATGTCTTGACGTTAAAATTGTAATCAAAAAGAGCCCATACAATGCGAAGTATGCAATTTATGTTGTGTATTTTAAAAGACAGTCCATAACAATGAGAGAACTTCGGCAAAAATTCTCCATAATTAGCTATCTGAAGGTAAGATGGGACTTCCAGCAGGCAAATAAAAATCAGATTACCCAATGCTATAATTGTCAAATGTTTGGGCATGGTTCTAGCCGTTGTAAGGTGAAAACTTTCTGCGCTAATTGCGCCGGCCAACATATGACGTCTGATTGTAAAAAATTGACAAAATGTGCAAATTGTAATGGTCCACATAAGTCAACATTCGATCAATGCCCAAGCAAGATAAACTTTATGAATCTGAAACAACGTTACCAGTCTGTGCCATGAAAATCTGGGTTTGGCCCAAGAGTTTGTAGCAATATTAACTATGAGAGTAACTTTCCGCACACACTCCATCAAAACAAATCAACATCTAATGCCATTTGGCACACTCAGAGAGATCTCGTTACTAGCAGTATCAAACACCCAAATGGTACCAGCGACCTTTTTTCCCTTCAAGAAATTAAAAATTTAACTTTAGAATTAATCGCTAATCTCAGAGGCTGCAAAAGTAAAGCTGACCAGTTCGAGGTCATTACTAATCTTGCTTATAAATTTTTATCATAATGGAAATTAATGGAATTAATATTGTAACTTGGAATGCCAGAGGCATTCGTTTTAAATACCTAGAATTATTTCAATTCTTAACTAAAAATAGTATTCATATATGTTTAGTATCAGAAACTGGCCTGAATTCAAGTATATCAATTAGAAATAATGAGTATAAAGTATATAGAAATGACAGATCTAATTCTAGAGGGGGTGGTGTAGCAATTATCATTAAGAAGACTATAGGTCATAAGTTACTGCCTATTGTGAACTCAACTCTTATTGAAAATATTGGCATTAAACTCCATACAGGAAGGGGTTCTATTGATATCTTTGCATGCTACTTCCCGGGAGGTTCAGCAGGATCTTGTGGCATTAGGAAACAACTTTTTGCCTCTGATATTCATAAGCTTATTACAAGTGAAAGATATATTTTAGGTGGTGATTTTAACAGCAAGCACCAGTCATGGGGTTGTGTTAGGTCTAATTGTTGGGGTAATATTTTACACGAAAAACTAGAATCCTCTAATATAGACATTGTTTTCCCTTGTGATAATACATACATCCCATCTAGTTCTACTAGGCAAAGTTCAACTCTTGACTTTTTCCTTTTTAATGAACCGCATTTAATATATCCAGCGGTTGCAATTAACGATCTGAGCTCCGATCATTTACCAGTTAAAGTTTCACTAAATGACAATTGCTATAGCTCAATTTTTTTAGATATGATTATAATAATGCTAACTGGAATTAATTTGCAAATATTATAAGCAGACAGCTAAATTTGAATAATTTTCTGAACATTGTTAATGGCGAACAAATTGACGAAAGTCTTGTAAGTTTTGAAAATATTCTCAAAAATGCTATCGATGTCAGTGTTAGGATCAGAACTTTGATTCAACAGAGAAATTATTTTCGCCGAGAATGGCACAAGTATAGGAATTTAATCAACTTATCTCAAGTTAAGATCTTGAATCACAAAATTCGTGAAGAAATAATAACTTTTAAAAATAAATCTTGGAGTAATTTATTGTCTTCTCTGGATAAAGCTTCTCCAACCTTTTGGAATATAACAAAGGTCTTAAGAAAAAAGTCAAGAAACATTCCAATATTAAAATTGAACGACACTCGTTTTACCACCAATCAAGAAAAGTGTGAAGTTCTGGCAAAAACTTTTTTGTCGAATCATTCACTTTCTTCTGAACACGGAGACAAAATAACAACAACAGAGGTTAATAATGAACTGAATTCTTTTAGGTTATTGAATGAGATTCCATCAAATGTTGACTTAATTCATCCAACTCAAATTAGCTGTATAATTAAAACTTTGAAGAACAGAAAATCAACGGGCTTAGATGGCATAAACAACAGTTGTCTTAAAGCACTTCCTAGTAAGGCTATTAAGTTCTTAACAATCATAGTGAATGCTTGTATGAAGCTTTGTTATTTTCCCAAAATTTTCAAGCAATCAAAAGTAATTCCTATTCTTAAACATGGTAAGCAGTTAGACTCTCCGTCTTCATATCGTCCAATAAGTCTACTGTCCAGCATAAATAAAATTCTTGAAAAAGTATTGAAAAACAAACTAACAAATTTTATGGACACCAACAACATCATTCAACCACAACAATTTGGTTTTCGTAGGGGTCATAATACGGTTCATCCACTTATTAGAATAAGAAATTTGATTAAGAAAAATTTTACCCAACAAAAATTAACAGGAATGATTTTATTAGATGTTAAAGCTGCTTTTGACACTGTTTGGCATGATGGTCTTATTTTTAAGATGATTAAGTTAAATTTTCCTATATATTTAATTAAAATAATTCAATGTTTTCTAACCTCTCGTACATTTAAAGTGCATATAGGTCTATACAGCTCGCAATGTTATTCGTTAACGGCTGGCTGTCCTCAAGGGTCATGCCTATCGCCTGTTCTATATAACCTTTACACATCAGATTTTCCACTACCTAATGACTGCACTATGTCCATTTTTGCTGACGACACAGCAATTTTCAGCACTCATATTATGGCTGCTGACATAGTCTTCAATCTTCAAAGAGCATTTATGGAAATATCATTATATTTTAATAAGTAGAAGATTTTATTAAATTGTGAAAAAACGAGAGCTATATATTTCACAAGGAAACGCAAAGAAATTTTGTACCCCAGTCCAACATTATTCTAAATAATACTGATATTCAATGGGAACAAAAAGTTAAGTATTTAGGTGTCATGCTCGATCCTAAGATGAATTTTCGCTATCATATTCCTTATATTGTGAACAAAGTGAATATCTTAGGATATTATACCCGTTCATCAACAGAAAATCTAGCATGAGCATTAGCAATAAAAAACTCATTCTGAAGGCTATTTTCCATGCCGTTATTTACTATGCTGCACCTGTCTGGTCTTCTAGTGCCTGTTGTCATATTAAACAACTTCAAATAATTCACAACAAATTACTGAAACTTATTTACAACCTGCCGTGGTTCTTTTCTACTACACGACTTCATAATATTGCTTCTCTGGAATTAGTTGCTGATAAGATTAATAGACTGACGAATAATTTCAACGCCAGATGCTTGAATTCTGATTGCTCGCATATTAAGGATCTAATACTATTCTAGTTTATCTTTTAAATAGTTTTAAGTAGTTTGTAAGTTTCATAGGTTTTCAGAAACTTTTTTCCTCCTCTTGAATATTATATAACATATGTTAAAATATTAATTTTGAGTACGGTAATTAATAACTAAGATGAAAAAGAAAAAAATTCTTGAACTCTTGTGTATTAAAAATAAAAGCTGTAAATATGCAAACATTATAAAAATAAAAACAATTAATCAATCAAAATAAAAATAAAAAAATTCTTCAATACTGTCTTCCAGAATGTCAACCGTTGCGGGCTTGTCCCTATAGATATGAGCCTTAAAATAGCCCGACAAAAAATAGTCTACAAGGGTTAAATCGCACGTTCTAGGCGACCAATTAACCGGCCCCAAGCGTGAAATAAACTGTTCGCCGAACTCGCCTCAAAATTTTTCGGGATGCAATTCTTTTGGCTACTCTTCACACGAAACACCGGCAATTTTGCTTCTTCACGTATCCATTCAATCAGAGATGAGCTTCGTCGCTGAACACAATTTTCCGATGATAAAGTGTAGGATGCGTTTTCTTAACCGAGCATGAATTTTGATAATAAAATTCAGTAATTTGCGTTGTTCGTTTGTAGGTGGATTCATGGTTAAATTATAGACCAAACTGAACATGTCTAACAGTAATATGTTACACGAAAACAGTTGAGCTGCCAAAAAAGGTTTGCCAAAAAGAAAGTTGCTAAAAAAATCACCCTTTACTTATGTGTGTCTGAAGTAACTTCAAAAAATAATTGAATGTTTGTAAACTGAATGTTTGCAATTGAAGGAAAGAAATTTAAGAGAAATTTGAGGCGAATGCCCGCATCGCGCAATTTAGTGAAAAAGAAAAGGATTTAGGAAGAGAGACAAATAACTGTGAAAGTAATTAAGCATGGGGTATATGAACGGGTTGTACAACTGTATTACCCTAAACCACAGCAAATATTTAATAATCTGTTATCTAGTTTAGTGTAAAGAAATTTTAGTATGTCGGTTTGAAAGTTCTTCGACAAATCCATGAGAAATAATTATCTACTTTGCAATGAATTTATTATCATCTATTATGTGGAGTCAAGAACAGAAAAACACAATCTTATAGTCCCTCGGCATCTCTGTTAGTAGGTGATACTTGTTTTAGGGCAAATTTTAATTTTAAAAAATTTTTTAGCTTTATTATGTTTTCTTTTAACAAATTTTGTGAATAAAATTTCCAAACAACATTGATTGAATTATTATTAAAACATAACAAGTAAACTATTACGACAGTTCATTCTCATTCTTTTTAACAACTCCACTAGAATAACTGGCAGGGTTCATCATTTTGCAGCAATGCAAATCTGTAAATGCTTCAAACTTGGTAAAGGTTTCCTCAAAACATCAGCTGACATATGTACATATGTATGTACATAAATACATATGTACATATTTTAGTATCCAATAATAATGTTCTTATCGTTGGCAAGATCTCTTATAAAGTGATGTTTAATATCTACATATGTGTATTGAAACAAATTGGTGGCTTTTTTATTATCACGTATGTCTTTCAATTTCCTTAAATAGAGATTGTAACCACAACATTTCTTGACCCGCTTCTGCTAAATCCATATATTCTGCTTCTGTTGTTGGTAATGCCGAATTTTGCTGTTTTTTTTTTAGTTTCAAGAGATACATTCCTCTTGAAACTTAAATAAATATAAATAAAAATAAGTCGCCAGCTCAATCAGCGTCTGAAAATCCTTCAGTGCATTCTGTTTCATTCTTAGAATATTGGAGATTATACACATATAGTACTATAGTAATCTCTTATATTGGTTAGTAGAGGTAAAATGAAAAACGGAGTTGTTCCTTAGACGAGTTTAAACTGAATGAATTTTTATTTCTTTTATAATTTATGGTTAACTCAAGAGAAGCGTTCTGTTCAAAAGTAAAAAGGTAATTCCCCATGCACTATGAACTATGTTCTCTTTGCCGGGTATGTGCATTTTGTCCGTTGTAAATTGGCTCAAAAAATCTACGTGCCTAATTTGTCTTGGGCTTGCCTTGTCAAGTTTTTGTTTGAAAACGAATTGAAGTGGTTTGTGATCTGTATATATACAAAACTCTCGACCCTTCAACATGTGCTGGAAGTGTTTTACTGCTTTATATGCACTCAATAGTTCCCTATCGTAGGTGCTGTACTTACGTTGAGCCTCGGTTAGACTTTCCAAATAAAAACCAAGTAGCTGAAAATTATCGTTCACTATTTGTTGCAAAACAGCACCCGTAGCAATGTTTGAAGCGTCCACCATGAGTGCTAGTTTGGCGTTGGATTTAGGAAATGCAAGGCATGTTGCGTCACGTAGTTGCACTTTGCATTGTTCAAACGCAAGTTTTGCTTCTTCGGACCACTTAATATCTGACGTGTCATATTTTTTGTTACCACGAATAAGCTCGAATAGAATTGCTTGTTGGGCAGCAGCATTCGGCAAAAATCTTCCAAAAAAAATTATCATACCCATAAAACGTTTCAAATCGCACACGCGCCGTGGTAATTTGTACTTAGTTATTACGTCTACTCTTTCTGTTGGTGAACGCGTGCCGTTCTTATTTACTGTAGAGCCAAGAAATTTTACCCCTGATTTACCGAAATTGCACTTAGATGGATTTATTACGATTCCATACTTGTTAAGTTTTTTCGAATACAATTTTCACGTGTTGTTTATGTTGTTCCAAGTCCTTCGAACCAATCAATATATCATCCAGGTAGGCATGTGCGAAGTCAATCTCTCGTAGGATATGATCCATCAGGCGTTGAAAAGTTTGACCTGCATTTCTCAAGCCGAATGTCATATGGGTAAACTCGAACATGCCAAACGGCGTTGTTATGGCGGTTTTTGGTATGTCACAAGGCGCCACAGGAATTTGATGGTATGCCCTCCTCAGATCGATCGTCGAAAAAACTTTACTGTCTTCTAGCCAATGCGTAAAATCATGGATGTGTGGGATTGGGTACCGGTCTGGTTCGGTAATGGCGTTTAATTTTCTATAGTCCCCGCAAGGCCTCCACTAACCGTTTTTCTTTCTTACGATGTGCAGGGGACTTGCCCAAGGGCTGGACGATGGTCGACAAATCCCGGCATCGAGTAACGTTTGGATTTCGGCCTTGGCGGCTTTGAGCATACTAGGTGCGAGACATCGGGGTTTGGCGAAAACCGGTTGTCCCGTTGTTATAATGTGGTGAGCAACGTCATGTGTAGTCGAAGTAATTTGTTGTTGTGTTTGCGTGATTCTGGGGAACAGTCTTAGAAGTGCTTGAAATTCGTCGTTGTTATTGATGGTGAAAAGTCCTAGAATAGGTGATTTAATAGTTGCGATGTTACAACTGCTTACTATTACTACGTTTATACGCACGTCTTATTTGCAAATAAAAAAGAAGAATGTTGCCGTATAACTTTTTTATTGTAACTTATTAACTCACTGAAACAAGTCGTGAATAACGACACTATTTGCAAATAAAAAGTAAGACGTTGCCACTTCATTAACGTTTTTTGTGTTTTACTTACCAAACAATCATATTTTCGTCACATGGCATCACTAATAATAACATAAGTTCTGTATGCAATTTCCCGTATAAACAGTGAATTAGTTATTTGCAAATAGTTCTATTTGCAAATAAGACGTGCGTATAAACGTGGTATATATTAGTGTTCCCATCGAATACTTTGCGTTGTCGCATGTTAACCGTCAGATTGTGACATGCCAAAAAATCTGCTCCTAAAATAGATTGAGTGACTTGAGCGATTATAAAATCCCATGAAAAGTTGCGACGCAAGCCTATGTTGAGTGTTAGATTTTTCTACCAAATGTTTTTATAGGCGACCTGTTCGCAGCAAATAAAAAAATATTTCTATATGGATGTGTCAGTTGTTTGCCGGTAAGAGGGACAACGCTTACTTCCGCTCCGGTAGCTACAAGAAAATTTAAATTTGAGTTTCTGTCAAAGATTGTAAGACGGCGATGCAGTGAGCTTTGTCTGTCATATACCGTCGCTAATGACAGACATTTTAGTTTAACTTTTCACTGCATGGCTCTCGGCATTTTACAGATTTTGAGCCGAATTTTCTGATACCAGCACATTTCGTTTGTTTCAGTGCGAGCACGAGAATTTTGGTAGCGGCTATTAGACGTACATCTTTTGCGGCTACGTGAGCGTGTAAATTGTGTCTTCAAACATTCAATTTCTTTTGTTAAATGTTGTATTTGTTGTTGTAACGTGTTATTTTTGTTGTTGAATTGGGCGTTGATATTTCATGTATTGACACGTTGTCGTTAACTTCTGCAATTTTATCGGCCATTGTGGCAATGTTGTCAAGGGTTTCGCCACTTATTGAAATTATACTTCTCATGTGATTTGGCAAGCGCGTCATCTACATAGATTTTAAGAAATTATCGTCGACCTGATTCCCTGCCAGATTTTTCATCTCACGGAGTAGTTGAGATGGTCGTAAATCACCGAGTTCTATATCTTGTAATAATTTCTTTAGTCTTTTCTGTTCAGAGACAGAGAATTCTTCCAGCATACGTTTTTTTAAGGTTGTATATTGATTCTCATGTGGCATATTTAATATAACGTCGCTTACCTGTGACAAAATTGCACCGTGGATCGCGGCTACTACGGTGTAATATTTGGTTTGCTCTGCAGTTATGCCGGCTGTGGCAAATTGCGATTCGATTTGAGCGAACCAAAGTTCTGGTCGAGCGTGCCAGAGTGGTGGTATTTTCACTGAAATACGTGCCAGCTCCTCATGTGTTGGTGGTGCTCGTGAACCTCCGGCAGCTTGCGTTGGTATACTTCGGTCTTGAGTGTTCTCTGTTTCGATCATCTTTAATAGTTTGTCGGGGTCACCATATATAGTAATCTCTTATATTGGTTAGTACAGGTAAAATGAAAAACGGAGTTGTTCCTTAGACGAGTTCAAACTGAATGAATTTTTATTTCTTAAGTTATGGTTAACTCAAGAGAAGCGTTTTATTCAAAAGTAAAAAGGTAATTCCCCGAACAGAGTTGCAAAAGATTCACGTCAGTACCTGTCCGAAGGCCTAACCTGACGGTGCACTCCTGCACAAGGGTGAATAAAGCCGTTCACCACCGTCCCCGTTGTCCCCATTCAAGGGCACATACAGGGGCGGTCCTAAATGTGCCCCCAATAGGGACAACAATGGTAGCAATTCTCTACAGGCTGCAGAACCTTGTACAGACACCTTGCTAAAGTGCTGGAGCTATCTAACCTCCAAGCAACCCCAACGGCCCGCAACCGTTAGAGCAGCTCTGTCGAATAGCAACAGCACCTAGAGATATATGGCCTAAAGAGAGCATCTACAAAAGCCTCCACAACAATTGCAGACACACTCACCTGACCCATACCTCTTCCCACGTAACTTTGGGTTTTAACCACAGCCACCACGTGATCCCCGAAGGGGCCTCACCAACAACCAGACTAGGACAAGTCCTAGGGGCTACTGGTTCCCGTGGCACCAGATAGGACTCTGGTCAGCCGCGTGTTGAAAACACTTCCGATTTCAGGTCTCATGCAAACCTGAGGTATCGGTAGCACCTCTACCCAGACAAGCATAAGCAGAGCTACTTCCTTTTATTTCTTATATGCACGCCCGTTGCCCTGTTATTTCAGGGATTGGGTAGTAACATATAAGTTCAAGGGGTAATTGGCCAAAGGTCAAGGTCTGGAAAAACCAGATTACCCACTTACCGGACGAGCGAGCGAACCCACTTTTACCTTTAATTTACTTGCATGCGCGCCCGTTGCCCTGTTGTTTCAGGGATTGGGTAGCAACATACAAGTTTTTAGGGGTTATCAGCAAAAAGGCCTAGGTCCGGAAACCTGATAACCCTATACCCCAGGAGGCACAACACCAAGCCACCAAGACAAGATGTATTGACCGTGCCCCCCGGGGGGAATTCCCCGAACAAATATATTTTTCTTTTTCTTTAGACAAGGTTGTAAAAAATATATTCTAGATTTTTCTAACAGATGTGTATGTAGGGGAACGTACGCCACAGTACCATTAATACGCTTTACTTCTTGCCAAGGGGACTTACCATCTGGCTAGAGATACCACTGCGAATGATACTTCCAATTGCTTCTTAATAAGGTACACTTCGATTCGTTGCTTTTTAGTTTTCGGACACATTTCATTAAATAGTTTTTGATTTAGTCCCCTTTCACACACATCAGGTTTTCTTGATCAAGTTTCAATTCAGCTGTGAGAAAAATAGAGAAGGTAGTACATACGGTCTCTATCTTTCTCACAGCTGAATTGAAACTTGATCAAGAAAACTTAATGTGTGTGAAACAGGACTTACATCTAGTGGAGTTGAAACACAACAACAAATGTATATAATCTGATGTCTTAGAACTGCATAAGATTATACCAAAAGCGAAACATTTTGGTTTGGTTAAACAATATCGTGAAATATCGGTATTGCCAATAATTGACAATATTTTTGGTAAAATTCTACATAATATCAGTGTATTTTTAAGGGAATAATTTAATTAAGGATTGTCAATATGGCTTTCGGAAGTTTTGTGAACGAAGAATCGTTGCTAAATGTACAAAATTGTATGTGTAAAATGTTAGTTGAAGGTAAAAGTGTTGTTGTTGGAGCTTTTTTTTGAACTGTCAAAAGCATTTATGATATGATCACAAGATTTTAATGAAAAAAAGTTGTTAATTTATCAAAGCTTAATTTAAAGTCATATAAATTATTAGGCTATCATATATGCACAGATAAAGAGTGCTGAACTGTGATCTTTGCAGCGACGTAAGTCATACGCTATAAAAGCTTTTTTATGTAAACAGATGTTTGCATGACATAGAGTATCATGCAACGCATTTTGTTCAAAACCAAACTATTTAATATACGTAAGTATTAATCAGCGATTGACAATAACATTTTGCCGCATAGAGACAACAAAGCAAACGAATTGAATTTTCTGGTAGTAGAAAATTTAATAATCTACCACAACATATCAAAACATGTCCTACGCTTTCAATCTTCAAAAAACTTTTAAAAGAATTTTTAAAATCACAAATTGAGAACTTCTTACAGGGATATTTTCGTGCTTCAACATACTTACATATACTTACATATACACTGTGTGTAATTTTTTAAGTCGTGGCAAAATAACCATATACGGACACCACTACGTGATGAAAGACTAAAAAAAAGACCCGTGTCTCCCAATTTTTCCCAAAGTCATGCACTTTTTTTATGGGCCGCCAAAGATTTGGGGACTCGGTATCATTTTCGCAAAAAAGTGATTATTTTCTCGGGCTCATATCTTGCAAACCGTTCCGAATTTCGATTTACTCTCTGAGGCAAACTTGTAGCTCTTGTCATAAAGAACAAAAATTGCGAACATTTAAATTCAACAAAACTTCACCTTCCAGATAAAAATCGCAAAAAACTTAAAAAAATTCGATTTTTTTTACCTTTTTCTCTTGTTCAGGTCCATAGGTAGCAAACCGTTCAAAATTCAAGGAAACAATAAACTACAAAAATTTACCTAAGATCTCAATAAACAAATTTCTACAACATATAAACTTCTTGGGAATAATTCTGAACACCGTTTAGGTAGCGCTTAGGTAGCCGCAAAAGTGAAAAAAGTAACGCCGTGAAAGTTATATAAAAAGAATTGTAATTGGAATTGTAAATATACAACTTTAATATGAGTTTAAACTTGTCAACTACCTACTGGTGCTGAGGCACTAATATTTTTGCAATTTATGTAACTGAATTTCTAAAAAAAGGCCGTTTTCAATCATCCATTTTAAACTTCTTTAAAATGGTTATTATATATTGTTTCTGGTCTATGCATAGTTTTCCATATTTTCTATCCCTAGCGGTGCTCATTCCTAACAAGAAAACTAGCTTCACCAATATTCTCTGATAGACCTTTCTTACTATTTATCTTCTGTTTTGGATTATTTGTACAAATTAGAATATCATCGACGTAGACTGCAACATATGTCATTTTCTCATCATTAAGTTTATAGTAAACGCTCCTTTCGTTCTGTTTTAGATTGGAAAGGACACATGTTTTTTAAAGTTTGATCTAGCTTTTGGTTCGAAATTCTACTTGCTTGTTTTAGCCCATATAACGATCTCTTACTTATTTTACATACCATGTCCTTATTTCCATTGCAACTTTCAGGAGGTCTGATCAATAGAAAAGGTAAATTTTGAAATATCTCGGACTACGTGCATTAGATTAGCGATTTTTTATGTTGGCTGGTTGGTTTAGTTTGTTTGTGAGAGGCATAACAATTAGACGTTAGCGATTTTCTGCTGTGGAAAAAATTTATGAAAGAATTTGCATAAAATTTTGTGTAAAAAATGGAATTAAATGCTCAAAAGCACTTGAAATGTTTTTGTGGTACAAGCTTTTCAAATAAGGTCGAGAAGATGTGAATGACGACGCTCGTCCTGGAAGCTCCATCACATCAAAAACCGATGAAAATATTGAAAAAGTGAGAAAAATTGTTATGGGGAATCGACGAATTACTATTAGAGTAGTTGCAGAGGATGTCGGCATATCGGTTGGGTCATGCCATACAATTTTTTTTCGCAAATTTTGTGCATGAAGCGTATGGCAGCGATTCTCGTTTCAAAATTACTGAATTTTGAACAAAAAAATCGTCGCGTGAGAATTGCTAAAGAAGTGTTGAATGACGTTAAGGACGATCCAGATTTGCTTAAAAAGGTCATAACATAACGAATCATATGTATATGGTTGTGATATCGAAACCATAGTCTAATAATTGTAATGGCAGATTCAAGGAGAGACAAAAAAGCACGCCAAGTTCGATCAACGTGGCGTAGTGCATCAACAGTTATTGCCACAGGATCGTACGGTTAATAAGGAGTATGATCTTGAAGCTATGCGCCGCTCGCGATAAGCAATACGAAAAGAAAGTTCGTAAACTATAATACACCTGTTCACTCGACAGTGCTTGTTAGTAATTTTTTGGTCGAAAAGAATATCTTAATCATGCCTTAGCCACCGTATTCACTAGATTTGGGCCCCTGCGACTTTTTCTTTTCCCAACATTGAAGAGACCCATGAATGGACGGCGTTTTGCGACGATTGATGAGATAAAAACCGAATCGCTGAGAGAGCTCAAGGCCATACCAGAACTGCTTCGAAGATTGGAAAAACGCTGGCACAAATGTTTTATATCTAAGGGAGAATACTTTAAAGAATATAATATAATAATATAATTGAAATTGATGGATAAATAAATATTTTTTTGAGAAATAAAAAATTTCGAAAATATGTTGCACAGTCAAACTTTAAAGTGGTCCTATTGATGGATATCGAACTACTGGAGAAAACGTTTCCTCGTAGTCGATTCCATAGCATCGAGAGTAGCCTTTTAGCAAGTCTTGCTTTATAACATTCAATATCACCTTTAGTATTTCTTGATTTTAAAACACCTTTTGCTCTCTATAGGTTTCTTACCTTTTGGTAGTTTCACAATTTCCCACAACATTTGGAACCATTGATGACCTTACATTTTTAGGTGGTGTGACTATCGCCGTAGATGGCCCAGGTGTTGCACCAGAATCCATATTCTTTAAAATTTCGTTGTTAATGCCACAAACTGTGTTCCCGACTTTTTACTTTAGAAATAAGAATGCTGTCGCTTGCTATATTCAGTTTAAACATTCCGTTAACTAAGTCGCCTGTTGCGATAGCATCACTCGTGTTGTTTAAAACCTTGCAAACTTTTTTATTGAATATGACTTTATAATCACCTTGAACTATTTTTGAAACTGATTTGCATACAGATTAGAAATAAGAAGTATATGTTGGAAAGAAATATATTCTTCGTTAAAATGTCCAACCTTTACAGTCATATACACTTCCCCTACACCTTTTACTTGCATAGTTTCATCATTAGCTATTGCGACTTCTTCATTCTCTTGAGTCAGAGAACCAATCACGTTTGTTCAACTGTCGAGATGAAAACCATCCAATCATTGCATCCATATTTTTCTTTGATATGCTCGTGGGTAGTACATTGAAAGTTTCTACCAGTGCTTTTAGTATGGCTTTGCTCATTATTACACATCGCGCACCCGAGTCCACTTCCTTTACCACATTTTTTAATTAAATAAAAATTTAGCATGTTTGTCTGCTCTGGAATCACCCACTTTATCTAATTTAATTCTTAATCGCTACTCGTGTCGTTATACGCTATTCGAGATGAGCGGACATAGAAGACGATCTCAACTAGATGCGGAAAACTGGTATTTATCGTACTGATGACTCGTACACCGAACCACGAATAAGATGCTCAACGCCGCAAGACAAAACGACAACTAGACCAGTGCGGAGGTGAAAAACGACTGCTCCGATCACAGCGAAATTTCATAGGTTTTGACCCTGAGAGAGATGAAAATTAGGATTTGGAACAACATGAAGCTAACCCTGCTGGAAGCATGAGTGGACAAGAAATAGTACTACTCAGGAGATCGAAAAGATCCCAAAGACCACAGTACCTTTTCGCCATGAGCGACTGGAGGCTAAAAAGGAAATGTAGCGTATTGATTTGGCATACCTACCAATTGCATTGCATCAGGCAGCATATATTATTAAAGAAGAAAAACGCTAAACGTTAAATACCGGGAGGTGGTCCTGGATAATCAGCAGTCATGGAGACCCATGGTAGAAATCACAGGTAAGAAGGCGATGTCTGCGGAACCAGTTGATGTATACACAGACGGTTCCAACCGCGGCGAAAGTTTTGGAGGTGACATTTATTATAAAGAACCGGCAGTCAATGTATCGTTCAGACATATCGCCTACAATTAGAGCCGCACACTGTCTTCGCTATTTCAGGATATTCGATAGGAATATCGTAATTTTCACCAACAAATAAAGCTGCAATTAGGTCGCTTACGGGGGCATATACTTACAGTTGACCTGTTTCCCTGAATGTGATGGTGAGACATTAAAACATTATTCTCATTTCGGTGTATTACCGGGACCAGTTTGGGCAACAGTATAGCCGACGAACTTGCCAAGAAGGGGCATCATTGACCGAATCGAAGATTAGTTTGTGTGGTATTCCTCTACCATCCCGCAAACGGGAGATTGGCGTATATCATACTGCTGAACGAATATTACTCTACGTTAATATGGCTCAGGACGGATGTGGACCGCACTGGGAAATTATTACGTCTCCGCAGGGGCTTGATCGCAACTATTACCGACCATATTCCATCTTAAGTAATATTACTCATTAATTTGAAAGCAGTTTAATTCAAGATCAAGTCAGCAAAAGTTTAAGTTCTTTGAACAGTAGATTTTCATAGATAGCGACAATGTTCTTGGTAAATCTAATTAATTTGCTAATTATTTTTGCTTTGCCTAAACAGCTGATGCCAGATGCGTTATTAGATGTCTCTAAATGGAAATTTGTCTTCTGACATTGATTCTGGCTCAATAAATTGTGTGTTCATAAAGTATGATAGTTAGGAATAAAATTGAGTTTTTAAAAGAAAATTACTTAAAATACAACGGACAATTTCGTTCTCTGCTTCGAACCTTCATCCTTATTTGTTATGATTTTTTTTAATTGTGAGTTAACATAAGTACGTGTTCTCATATTTCATAAATTTTAATATGGAAATACATACGAATTTAGTAATTGGTACTGCAATTTTAAGATAGTAATGAAATCTAGAGTCTAATCGAGACTGTCATTATAGACGGACGTCTCACGGAGATTGGTTTTCTTCATAATCTTTTCATTGTGAATTTTGTATATTTATTATTTGTAATAAACTGTTATAGTTAAAATTGCAAGAGACATAGACTCTTTAAACAAAATATGAGTGAGCGCAGAGCTCTTAAGTCACCAATAAAAAGTGATAAAAACAATGTAAATAATAGCACAAATGATACAGTGTCAATAGATAATACAAGAAAATTAAAAAAAAAATAATAAAAAATAGAAGTGATGTCTAAACAACTAAAAAATAATTACTGGGCAATTCTTGCCAATGACAAAAATTGCAATCAAGAAATAATATAAAAGTTTGAAAAACATATGAAACAAAGAGAGACTCCCTCAACTTCGAAAAATGTTGCAGAAAATATTTACTCAAATACAGAGAACAACAATAACAATGATAATGTCAGAAGCAAACAATTCAATAAAATAAATAAAATTACAATTCCACCTTTACCTTTATCATCAATAGATGACCACTCCAGAACTAAAGCTTATCTAGAAAAAACTAAAGCAAAATTTTCTACATACACGCCAAAAGATCTAAAAACAAAAACTTTTTTATTAGTGCCGATAAGTCCCGATACAAACATAGAAATAATTTTGAAAACCTTAACATTTTTGAAAATGACAACCTAAAGTTTATTAAAGTAAACTCTTTTACAAAAAAAGGGCGGATAATAATGGTCATAAATTACGGCGACAGTAAAGCACGAAATAAGGAAATGTTCATTGCAAAAAGTTTCAGTAAACGAGAGGGAAACGATGTTTTGTGTACTATGTGCCAACTGTGGACACCCGGCATCATATAAAGGTTGCCCAAAATTTAAAGACCTCCAACAAAACTCACGCGCGAAAAACAATTAATGTCGGAAAGAAGAACTAAAAATACTGTGGCAACACTGATTTTAATACATTGATTTTGAAAATTATGAGAAATTGTTATTCTTATAATTGAGCTGGCTAGCGAAAGGTTGTCAAAAAGATAATAATTAAAGTAATAAAAAAATATATAAGATTTTGAAAACCCAATTAATAATGTATTAGAACAACTAAATAACTACATATATTCAAAGCCTAGCAAACCAACAAACGTCCCGAATAGACACTATTTTCTCTATGCTAAAACCTTAAATTTTCACAATGGCTGGAGCAATTGTAAAAGAACTAAATATAATCCAAATAAATGTAAACTCCTTAAATAAATTAAGTAGAAGATATGATCTCGATATATTTTTATTCATACGGAATGATAGAAAAGATGCAAAAATGGTATGAGTAATAGAAAAGATGCAAAGAGGAACAGCAATTCTAGTTAAAAATGGAATAAAATTCTGTCACTATAGCAATATGACAATTAATTCATTTAAATATGTATTTAGAATTATCGATCATAAAAGAACCATTACTCTCTAACAAAATGCATCTTGTAATTTCTGCTTATTATTCATCGGAAAATAACTGTAGCTCTTCCAATGTTTAAGTCTTGAAAATCCAGATAACTACTACATATTAGCAGAGGATTTAAACTGCAAACACACTAACTGCTCATGTTTGTCTTCATCGACCGGATGTTTTCGCCTTATGTGAGATCCAGGTGTCTGAAAATGCTGATCCACAGGATTTTCACCTACCTGGGTATCACCTCCTATCCCTTTTTAATCTTCACAGGGGTCTTGTGGTTTATATACGCAATAATGTTGTGTACCAGTGCCAGCAATCCCTAGGCACATTTGATCCAGAATTCAACTGTCTCTGGGTTAAATTCATGATCAGGTCACATATTTTGCACTTCGGATTTCTTTACAGAAGCCCAAACACAGAAAGGGAAAAAACTATATACAGCTTCGACGCCCTATCTGACTCCATATCAAAGATCCTCGAGAGTTGTCCGAACAGTGAAATCGTTGTTGCTGGAGATTTTAATGTTCACAACATATCGTGGCTTCGCCATTCAGGTCAAACAACTCCAGAAGGCCGTTATGTTGAGTTGTTCGCCGCGCACAACCACCTCGTGCAATTAGTTAATGAACCAACACATATCTCATGTGTTGAAGGGCACCAAAACAATACTCTCGATCTTTTCCTCACTTCGCACCCCCAAAAGTATGAAGTAAGCGTAAATGCACCTCTCGGTAACTCGGATCATTGTACCATATCGCCTCACGACCGGCTACGAGACGATTAAAATATATCTACGAAAAGGCTCGTTGGGCAGAGCTCAACAATTTCTTTCGGCATTTCAATTGGAAACTTTGCTTCCAAGACAGTGACATAAATGCCATGGCAAAAATGGTAGAAAATATAATTTTGCTAGGAATGAAAGCTTTCATTCCAACAAAGCAAATCGTGATTAAACAGAGATCAAAATCCTGGTTTAATCAGACGTGCAAAGATGCAGTCAGATCCAGAGAGGAAGCTTTCAATATCTGGCGTAAAAATAAGAATCCAGATACTGACTCGCTGCGCAAAAAGGCGAGATCTTCATGTGCCAGAGTACTAAGACGCGAAAAAGCTCACTACGAGCAGCGCCTTCGTGCTTTAGCTCTTGCTGCTAGGGGCAACAAAAGCTTCTGGTCATTCGTTAAAAGAATCAAGGATAATGGTAGTTCTTCAATTCCAACTCTTTTAAAGGATGACCAAATGTTCACTGACCCGGTTGATAAAGCTAACCTACTGGCCGAATTATTTGCAAGTAACTCCAACTTGCCGGAAAGCAATCAACCACTGCCCGACCTCGAAAGAGTATCTGTAACTATGCCAAAAATATTCTTTCGAGTTGGTGCAGTTAAAAAGGTATTGGCTGAACTCAATGTAAATAAATCTTCTGGACCGGATGGAATCCCAGCACTGGTCTTGAAGCAGTGCTGTTCGACGCTAGCTCGTCCATTAGCAAACCTTTTCAGTACATTGTACCATGCTGGAGAATTTCCATTGTGCTGGAAGGTTGCTAATGTAACGCCAATCCCCAAAAAAGGAGAGGCTAATAACCCTGAAAATTACCGCCCAATAGCGATATGTTCCGCACTTTCCAAAGTGATGGAAAATATGATTAACTTTCATCTTGTGAGGTATTTAGAGTCCAACAATTTACTAAATGACCGACAGTATGG
Source organism: Germaria angustata (assembly GCA_963681545.1). Lineage (NCBI taxonomy): Eukaryota > Metazoa > Arthropoda > Insecta > Diptera > Tachinidae > Germaria > Germaria angustata. The sequence goes on along the minus strand of OY813001.1, from coordinate 83,232,753 downwards.
TTTTCGTAGGGGCCGCTCTACCGGTGACCTACTTGCACTCCTCTCGGAGAAATGGTGTCATTCCATTCACCATTTTGGCGAAAGTAAGGTGGTGGCTCTGGATATCTCCAAGGCGTTTGACAGAGTCTGGCATGGGCCACTTCTGGCAAAACTAATTGCTTTTGGTGTTGGTAATGGCCTCACTCGGTTTATATCGAGCTTCCTCAGTGATCGCACTATACGAGTTGTTATAGATGGGATCTCATCAGACGAGTTCAAGATAAATTCAGGGGTACCACAAGGCTCCGTTCTCTCTCCTACCCTATTTATCATTTTTCTTAATGACTTACTTTGTAAAACTTCCAACCCTATCTACTCATTTGCAGATGACAGCAGCATTAGCCATTCTTACTCATTTGACCATAGGCCAAGTCCGTTGGAGATTAGGGCTATAAGGCAAAATATGGTCGAATCAATAAATCAAGATCTTGTAACAATCTCCGAATGGGGTCATGCGAATCGGGTCGATTTCAATGCCCGGAAGACTCAGTGCTGTATGCTTACGCATAAACGTATGACCGTAAATGCTGCTCCATCTGTAGTTATGGGTGATATAAATATTGAAGAATCAAAAGCTCTTGATGTTCTGGGCATGAAAATTCAGTGCGATGTTCGATGGTCTGAGCACATTTTTTATATCGCCAAAGAAGCATTCAAGTGTCTCGGTTTTTTAAGACGGTGTAAGAGATACTTCACCCCTTCTGATATCCTCACTATTTATACCACCTACATCCGGCCGAAAATGGAATACAACTCTCATGTATGGGCCGGTGCTTCAAAGTCTATTTTGAAGCTACTGGACCGAGTTCAGGAGAGGGCGAAAAGGCTCATAGGTGACAATAGTGTAGCCAACTCTATTGACTCACTGGAGCATCGTCGCAACGTGGGATGTGTTACGCTGTTTTATCGTTACTTCAATGGACTGTGCTCTGATGAGGTACGAGAACATATTCCTGAGATCCGCTCTTACTTACGAGCAACACGTTCCTCATTAAGAGCACATCCATTTGTGGTCGATATAACAGCGAATCGCACTACGCATTACAGAAATAATTCGTTCTTTGATCGAACGGTTCGTATGTGGAACGAGCTCCCTGCAGATGTCTTTCCTGCCATACCCAGCGTGGAGAGATTCAAGTCGAATATCCATAAGCACTACTCTCGCTTTCCTCCTCACCCTATCCTATTTTCCTAGTTCCAGCACAATGCACTGCATAAATAGGGGTCATCCCCTGAGTACTGGTCCAATTGCAAAAAAAAAAAAAAATATTATATGCATCGCCTTCACCTTCATACCCCCGATGTAATTCGTTTCTAGATTTATGTATATCTGACTTTTGACTAGTAATCCATAAGCTTGAGAATTCTATAAATTGTCTAGAAACTCGTTGATTATGACAGCGATCATAATTCGATCAATATTAAATTGTTAAAATTGGACAACGATCACCCACTAACTCTCTTTAGTGACATTCCTAAAAACCAATTTAATTTTAAGATAACAAATTGGAGAAAATTTAAAAACTGTTTATTACATGATACAAATGAAAACGTCATAATCCCAAATCACAGAAACTTAAAAAACTGCGAAATAAATTTTTATAAAAAATTAGATTAATTTATGGAATTATCAGCTCCGAAATTACAAGCTGAGAAGAGTAAAATAGTCACAATTTTAAAACGCTATAATAGGTTAGAATATTTCCTAACACAAGCAGATCTTAATTTTCTTAGAATTAAATTAAAACTAATTACAAAAATAATAAATGACAACTTTAGAATTTCAGTTAATAAATATTTCCAAAACAAATTAAAAGAAATTAATCCAAAAGACCCAGCGAAATCAAGAAACAATGTGGGATAATATACCCACCTGACCTTAAAATTTAAAAAAATATGAAAACGAATCTTTAATTAGGAATGCAGCAATAGACCTCCAAGATCTGGATACAGAAGATAATACCAAAAATTGTTTTATTAACGATCATACATGGAACGACACAAATATTCCCATCAAGAGTACTGATTAATTATTAGTAATACATTTATAAAAATTTTTGTATTTGAACAATACCATACCTCAACAAGTTATAAAAGCAAGAAATGCATTTTTCATGAATAAAAAAATTATTTTTCTCTAAAAACCTACAAACAAACGTTAAAATTACCATGTACAAATCATTAGTTAGACCTATTATATCATATGGGTGTCAAATATGGTTTCATATATCACCATCTTATATGGAAGAAATAAGAGTATTTAAAAGAAAATGCCTAAGATGATGTGCTGAATTATACAGATCATCAAGTAGTGACTTTAAAAAATATGTACCAAATAAAATATTGTACAACAAAGCTAAAATCAGTAAAATAGACAACTTCATTATACATGTTACAAAAATTCGTATGTTACAAGAATCTTTCCTTCATCTTGATAATAATGGCTATATCCAAAACGAAGATTTATCCTATAATTTATCACATTTATAGACGATCTAATAACAAAGCTATAAGTAGTAATGAGTTTACACCGGACAATTGTCGTTTTGATACAAGTATTTTTATAAATTTAAATACTCAAATATACTGGATCACCTACATAAGTATTACATTTTTTTAACCCTTGAGTTTTTTATTTTTCTTAATACGGAAGTAATTTTTTTTCAATTTTTCTGCTTACAAATATAGTTATGAATTTCAGAAAATTTTATTGCTTCATTTATTTAATTTGTGAATTGAATAATAAAATTTCGCTTTTCCTGATATTGGAAGTCATGCGTTTCTAAATTTCATAAGAACCAGTCAACTTAATATCAAATATCAGTTTTTTTTTTTAAATCGTATTAAGGCCTTAGTGTATTAATTAGATTAAAATATTTTGTTTGAATAGAATTCTAAATAATAGCTTTAAGCATTACAAAGGCAAACCGTTATATACATGTACATAGCTACATATGTATATGTATGTATACTTATGTACAAACAAATGTAGGAAGGTGGTGGCAGAACTGCGATATAATAAAAGAAATCCCATGCAAAAAATTAGTGAAATAACCCCCAATAAAATAAACCTAAAAGATATGAAATACTTTTCAAATTAAGAAATTCTTTGGAAAGTTAAGGCGGGTTACATGCCCCATAGGGGAAAATCTTACAGAAATACTTATCTGTTACACTTTCTTTATTTTAATTTAATTAATAGAGGAAGAAGTGGATCTAAAGAGTTTCTATATTGTTGGCCTATGGCCGGGCACAACCACTTTCATCCCGTGTGGTATGTGCTAAGTCATTTTCTCTTTCTAAAGCATTTGCACATTGCCTGCGTTCGGCCGCTAATTCGCTATCTGAAGTATGTGTGCATTCTTGTATTGCACACAAAAATTTACTCCCCGGTGGTCTGCCCGATTAGCTGTTGAACCTTCATAGTGAACAGACGTATTAGCGGAGTATTTTTTTCATACTAAACAAACAAAAATAAAGAAAAAAAAAATTCGTAATAAGTACTGATCCGTAATAAGTATTGGTTTTGTGAATATTGCTTTATTTGCACTAATAATATTTTTCATATAATCTGAAACAACAAAAACAAAAAAAAAAAACAAACAAAGTGACTGAGGAATACTCTGCATGAGTACCTCAAAAACAAAAAATTGTGAAGTGAGTTCTAACGGCAGAAATGCCTATTTTACTGTGAGTTCTGAAGCTCTTAATGCAAACAATAAAAACAAAAAATCGGATGACAGTCTTTTTCTAACGGCAAAGCCAATTTTACGCGAGCGATCAACCTCGCTTACTCCAATGCCAAGTAGTGATTCTTTAACATTACCGTTGCCTAGTTTTTCTTTAGTTAAGTCAGCGCCATTATCCGCTCCGGGATCGTGTTCATCACTTAACCCAGTTATCACAATGGACGATAATATTCAAAAACCTGAAGTGCCTGTCGGAATGGACAGATATGTAACGGTGGTAAAGCGTGGGCGAAGCCCAAATTCATCCAAGATCTCATCTGTTCCGAAAATATCCAGGGACAACGCCGTCGCCTCAGCTAATCGTCAAAACCGGTTTAAAATATTGCAAGATGACAGCGATAAACCCGAAGAATCTTCGAAAAAAACTTCAAAACCACCACCAATCTATCTGAGGCAAAAGAACTCAAACACACTTATCAAAAAACTAATCTCGGTCATTGGTGAAAAGGCATTTCACATTGTTCCAATAAAACGTGGTAACATTGATGAAACAAAAGTTCAAATATATGATGAAAAAGACTTCCGCAAAATGGTTACTGAATTTGAGAAAAATAAAACAAGTTTCTACACTTTCCAGCTTAAGAGTGCTAAAGGCCTACAGATCGTATTGAAGGGCATAGATTCTTACGTTGTTCCCGAGGAAATAAAAGATGCTCTCACCCTCCAAGGATTTAAGGTGAAAAATGTCTCTAATATAATAAACAGGGAGAAGATCCCCCAACTGGAGCCAAATGATATAAAATTGAAGAAAAATGAGACCCATCCAATTTATAATTTAAAATATCTGTTATACCGGAAAATTACAGTCGAAGAACCACACAAGCGCTCAGGACCCGTACAGTGCCATAATTGTCAAGAATATGGCCATACGAAAACATATTGTAAATTACCTACTGTTTGCGTTGTGTGCGGTGAATTGCACAACACTGCTATTTGCAATAAGTCAAAGGATCAAAAGGAAAAAAAGTGCAGTAATTGTGGAGGTAATCACACTGCTAACTACAGAGGATGTCCTGTATTTTCTTTTGTTAAACAAACTATGAACCAAAAGCCTAAAGTAACTCCAGCTCAAGCAGGAAATACGTACTCCGCTACTCATCCCCTAATGGCCCAACCAATCACTTCACATGTATCGTATGCTGACGCTGTAAAGATCAACTCTATTCCCGTTCAAAAAGTGTCGCCACCAAATAACACAACAAATGCAAACGCAAGCTTTAATTTCAATCGCCTTGAAGCTACCATTGATAATCTGGTGCAAACTATAAACAATTTTACAACAAATATGACTAGCATGATGCAAGAAATGTTGCGAATGCAGAACACTCTGCTTCTAGCATTAGTTAACAAGCCATGAACACGTTAAGGTTATGTTTCTGGAACGCAAACGGCATTCGCCAACATAAAAACGAACTTGAGCACTTCCTCACGGTAAAAAATATTGATATAATGTTGGTATCTGAGACTCATTTGACTCCGAGAAGCCTTTTTAAAATGAGTGGGTACACCTTATATGATACAAAGGACCCGAGAGGAAGAGCATGCGGAGGATCAGCAGTTCTAATAAAGTCAAGACTCAAACACTACATTCTTGAGAACATTAGTGAGGACCATCTGCAGGCAACAAATATTTGTATCGAAAATTTTTGTACAAATTTTGTGATATCATCAATTTACTCCCCTCCCAGAATTTCAATCTCTGAGGATCAATATGAGGATTTTTACAGAACTCTTGGACCTTGTTTCGTGGCAGCTGGGGACTACAATGCAAAACATACGTTCTGGGGATCGCGTCTTATTACACCTAGAGGTCGAGCGTTGTACAACACAATTTCAAAAATGGGTTTGGATGTCATTTCGAGCGGGGAGCCCACTTACTGGCCTACTGACACACAAAAAATTCCTGATATTATAGATTTTGGCGTCATGAAAAATATCTCTAGGGATTTAATTCATGTTGAAGCTTCACATGATCTCTCCTCCGATCACTCTCCCACGATCGTTACAATTTGTAGCCCACTAAGAAGTGAATTACCTCACCCATATATGAAGATGATAAATCGTGTAAATTGGCTGGGGTTCAAAAAATATATCAGTAGTCATTGTACTGAAAACATCAAGCTTAGAACTTCTGATGATATTGAATTTAACATTGCCAATCTTACCGAAAATATTAAACAGGCTGCTAAACATGCCACAACCTCCCATCCGCAGACTGGGTTTAATAGAATTTATTCTGCGGATATTGAACGTCTCGTATGTGAAAAAAGAAGAGCTAGAAGGGAATGGCAACAGCACAGATCGCCCCTACATAAAATCAAACTTAGAGAATGCACTAAACGACTCCAAGAGTTGCTTGCTTCTGAAAAATCTGCTTCTCTCAAGAACTATCTGGAAGGTCTCGATGTCACAGCAGCATCTAATTACTCCCTGTGGCGCGCTGCTAAAAAACTCAAAACACCCGTTGAGTCTAAACCACCCCTGCGCACTTCTACCGGAGGTTGGGCAAGAACTAATACTGAAAAAGGTAACATATTTGCTGGTCATTTAAAACACGTATTTACCCCAAACACATGTACTGGTGCTGTTGATTTGCCGAGTGTAGTTGCTCTACCGCCGCCACCCATAAAGTTTAAGATGCTTGATGTGCAAGAATTAATTGCTGAAACCAACCCGAAGAAATCTCCGGGTATTGATGGAGTTAGTAACAAGATGCTGATGAAGTTGCCTCGTGTTGCTGTTAGAATCCTGTTATTTATTTTCAATGGCATTTTACGACTGGAGTAATATCCACACAGCTGGAAACTTGCCATGGTCAAAAGAAATTCCAAAGGCGGGTAAAGATCTTACTAAGGCTGAGTCATATAGGCCAATAAGTTTGCTGTCAACAATTTCAAAGCTCTTTGAAAAACTTCTCATGACAAAATTGTCCCCAATTCTAGCTGATAATGGATGCATACCGGACCATCAATTTGGTTTTAGAAGTCAGCATAGCACCATTGAACAATGTCATAGATTGGTTCATTTCATAAGAAGAACATTTGAGGAAAAGAAGTATTGTTCTTCCCTCTTTATTGATGTTTCTCAAGCATTTGATAAAGTGTGGCATGAGGGCCTGATTTTGAAATTGAGAAGATATCTACCAATGAACATTGTGAATCTATTGGAAAGTTACATTCTTGCCCGGAAGTTCACTGTCGTGGAAGGAGACTTCACGAGTGTGCCCGAAACTATCTCATCTGGGGTGCCACAGGGGAGTATACTGGGGCCAGTTTTGTACTTGATTTTTACCTGTGATATGCCTCTGAGCAGTAATATCCTCACTTCTACTTTTGCCGATGATACAGCCTGCCTTAGTATGCATGAAAACCCTCACGAGGCATCCCGATATCTTCAGGAACATATTAACCTGTTGGAGCTGTGGTTGAACTTATGGAGAATAAAAGTAAATGAACAAAAGTGTATTCATGTCACATTTACCCTACGAACAGACACTTGTTCCCCCATTCGAATCAACAATCAAGTTGTTCCTCAACATTCACAGGTTAAATACCTTGGTATACACCTTGACCGACGGCTTACATGGAAACACCACATTGACTCTAAGCTGACACAAATGAAGCTTAAATTAACCCAGATACACTGGCTGATTGGTAGAAATTCTACCCTCAGCCTAGATTGTAAACTTTTAATATACAAGTCGCTTTTGAAACCCATATGGTGTTACGGAATTCAACTATGGGGCACTGCTTCAGCTTCCAATGTAGGGCGAATACAACGTATGCAAAACAAAATTTTAAGGTTAATAACATCGGCTCCTTGGTACATGAAAAATTCAATTTTACATCGTGATTTAAATATGCCACTTGTGACCGCTGAAATTGCAAAATATGCAGGCAAATATTTAACGAAACTAGAGTCCCATCCTAATCCCCTTGCTCGTAACATCTTGAACTTTCCTGGACACATCCGCTTAAAAAAGAGGGATACTACGTCTTTAGTACGCAACACTCCAGATGAAACTTTTTAAAAATATATTTATGCTAAATACGATTCTAATGTATTATTAATTATTATCACTAAGTTTATGTCTGACACTGGTTGGGCCTAATAATTATTTATATATTTAAGATTTGAATACTTATTGTTAGTTCAGATGTGAAGATACAATAAATAAATATAAGCGTGCAAAAAAAAAAAAAAAAAAAAAAAGGTGGTCTGCCCAAAACCGCCTTCGCTTTATCAAGTAATGCAGAAATGCTTAAAAGCAAAGCCGAACATGTTCTTGCGCCCGTCAAATTCCGGCAATGTAGAAATGATTTGATTAGCGAAGCCAGACTTGGACATGTATGTTTCTGTATGAAACATTTCTAATCTAAAGAAAGTTAAAGAAGCCCTAAATAAAATGAATGAGTCAAAAAGTTTTTCCCCGATGCATCGCGATTAAAAGGCTCAAAAAATGTATTTTTGCGGCTTTATTTCACAAATGAAATAAATCTAAAAAAATAATAAAAAAATGAAATAAGTTACAATAATTTCCAAAATGTATGAAAATTTATGGGAACTACTTAATTTTTATATATCGACATTATGTTTAGATCTTTACAGCCGTAGAATTAAATTACCCGCCAATTATTTTTTAATGGCGTTATTTAATTATAAAATTGTGGGATGTTATTTCATATGAAATAAGGCCCCACAAATTCTTGTTATTGTCCTCTGTGCTTTTTTGGGTGGTCGTATTTAATTTTATGTTTTGGAGAATTAGAATCATGAATTAGAATTATGTTTAGGAGAATCTAGTCCACTTTAGGAACGTTCGGTTACATCTAACCCTGCTAATCATGAGATTTTACTATTGTATACAGTGGATTCGCGAAAACGTAAAAAAAAATTTAGGGGACTCAGGATTTAAAATTTTTTCATGTTTTGGAGACTGTCGACATTTAAAAATACACAATTACGGTTTACTGTTATAGATAAAATTTTAACAATCACCTCAGAATCAAACAATTGGGGGATTCAAACGGTGTGCTATTTAGTCATATTGTCATAATGTCTTAATATTTTAGTATGGTTTAAAAAAAATTGTTTTTGTGCTGCAAACAAAAAAAGCATAAAATAATAAGACTTTTTGAACTATGTTAATTGTTTTGACATAAAATAATGGAAAAAATCTGAGACAAAAGTTAAACGTGTGCGCACAAATTCAAATAAAAAATGGAATCTGCTGGAAGATAAGTCGCTAATAGAGATTTTAGAACTCCAAGGTGGATACTTCTGCGGCTAGTGATCAAACTAACAACATTTATTAAAAACCTTTCCTCAGTTTGTTCTTCCTCGTCTTCATCACCTACATACATACAAGGAGATGAATTAAAATTTAAATGGCTACATTTTTTTCATACTTGGTCCACCCGTTATTATGTCCAACATGTAATTTTCATAGAAACTGAGTGTTATTTTAGTTTTTTCGCTTGTTTTTGGCATTTTCAAACAAAATTTTTATAAATGATTTAATTTCTTTTCTTTGATGTCAAATATTTATAAATGCTTTATGTTTATATCAGCTGACCGATTTCTGAAATAGCATACTAAGTTATGACGGGTTGTTCACAGCAGTCATACATTTTATTTTATGACATATGACTTTATGACTACAAACAATCACTTTCTTTAAAAGATAGATATTTCACGAATAAGTAAATATTTAGAGAAACGGGTCGCTAGACCGTTTTGTATGTATTTTGTTCAACCATCTTTAGTATATACTTTTCTTCCAGATTTCTTAAAACCCTTACTTCAGTTTGTTCAATCTTTTCATTCTCGGACTATATCAGAATATTGTTAAATGTTTCAACAGCTTATATTGATTTTATTCTTAAGTTTGGCTCAAGACCCAAAAACTTAGGCTTTTCAGAAGATATTAAAAATATATTCACTGTACTTGAAAATAAAATAATGAATTTTCACCTTGTATGTACAGAGTGTAAAAGTAGATCAGTCTGACGTTAAAATAAAATATAAAATAAAACGAATAACGATAAGCTCTAAGAGCTCTTCAAGGTTGTTGACGTTTTTGCGAGTCTACTGAATTGTTATTTTCAATGTGATTCCAGAAAATTAAACAAAATAGGTTGTATTCATATTGTTTTCAAATGAGTTGCCCAATTTTTTTCTCTTAAAATCGCCTTTTCGTGTCTCTTATATTATTGAAATTTCCTTTTTCTGACCCTTTTCGAAAATCATCAACGGTAACACTTAGTACTGCCCTCGTTAATTGAGTGCACATGTGCATATTATTTCAATCGTAAGTATATTTTAACCGGCGAATGTAATTGTGTAAAACTACGTAACACATACTACGTTTATACGCACGTCTTATTTGCAAATAAAAAAGAAGAATGTTGCCGTATAACTTTTTTATTGTAACTTATTAACTCACTTAACAAGTCGTGAATAACGACACTATTTGCAAATAAAAAGTAAGACGTTGCCACTTCATGAACGTTTTTTGTGTATTTCTTATCAAACAATCATATTTTCGTCACATGGCATCACTAATAATAACATAAGTACTGTATGCAATTTCCGTATAAACAGTGAATTAGTTATTTGCAAATAGTTCCATTTGCAAATAAGACGTGCGTATAAACGTGGTAACAGACACAAAATACGTATGTTTGGTTCGTGTATAAATCTTAGGCCCGTTTTCACAACTTACCTATAAAGTTCATGTTAGTTAAAGGTACCTTTAGGTATAGTGAGGAATAAAGTTAGCTTCAACTATTTTTCGTTTTCACGACTTCCATATAAAAAGAACTTAATATTTTTGCAAATGTGGCAATAATAAAGTAAATAAGTGAAGACACCAACCAAAAATACGAACTGGTACTTACTTTTGTTGATGTTTTTCAGTTTTATTTAAAGTTCAAACCTTGAAGTTACCATATGTGTATAATATAGCAACTTAAAATCTAAACCTAACGATAAAAGTTAATGGCAGGACGTTCCTCCCTTTAACACTTTTAGGTTAAAGGGAACTTGTGAAAGTGAAAACACGTTATCTGGACGATAAAAACCTACCTTTAGACTATCGTTAAGTTGTGAAAACGGGCCTTAGGCTATCGTTAAGTTGTGAAAACGGGCCTTACTATAGTTGATTGTATAGTAATCAGTGTTGCCAAGGGAAATTAAAAACACTACAGTCGAATCCGCTTTAGCGCAACACGCTTTACTGAAAAAAATCGGATTACTGAAAGCGATACAAATCCCCGCACTGATTTTAATCGCAGCTAGTCTTATTCACTTCGCTTTAGCGAAACATCGCTTTACTGAAAATATCGTATTACTGAAAACCAAAAGCAAGCCCACAACTACGTTTTGGATGAAACTTACTTCGCTTTAGTGAAAAAATAAACAATGACAAATTTATTTATTAGAAATCGATTGCATACAAATTTGAAAAAAATTACTCAAAGTCAAATACAAAGTTATTTGAAAAGCAATGCATGGTTTTGATTATTAACTGTTATGTTAAGTACATATTTAATGAATTGCATTCTGAGACTGATTTCTTATTAATTTATGTTTTTTTAATAGCATGCATACAAATGTAAATACTCAATGCATTGTAAAACTGAATTATTTTAACTTATATTTTAAACTTTTATTTTTTGTTTTAAAAATAATTAAAAAATATGAATATGTTTTTATAATTTTTTTTTAAATAAAATTTTTATGACGTAAAAAATATACAGATTTGATATAAAAAATATAGTTTTACAGATTTTAAGCAGTACGCTTAACTGTAACAAATTTCAGTAATCCGAACTACGTTTTAGGGAAAAAATCGGATAACTGAAAAGAAAATTGGGTTTTGGCTGTTTTCAGTAAAGCGGAGTCGACTGTATACGCGTCTGTTTAACCCTTAATTAAGACCATTAAGAAAATCATACATAAGGTCTCAATTTGAAAAATTGTTGCAAATGTGGAGTTAGAAATAAGTAAAACAAAATATGTTTAATCAAATAATAAAAACAAAATAAAAATCTTATTGCTTCTTGTAACTTTTGACTCAACTCGATACAAACGTTGCAAGAACTTATTTTGACTCATTAGCAGATTCTGTTGTTCTGCATATGGCGCAGGTGCTCTTGACTAGCAAATTAGCAGGATTTGCTACATATAGTTGATACATTTTTGTAGTTCTTTCTAGAATAAAGAGAGCAACGCCCGCGCTAAACTATCGAATAGCGTACTTTCATCTTGATCATGTTAAACATCAGGGATCAATTTTTAGATGTAAAAAATACAATGTATCAATACAAATAAAAACAAGACAACAAAAAATCTTAGTAAAAGTTTAAAAATCTAAATTTACCATCATAAAAAAATGTTGCATAAATGCTCGCATGGGACCAACATTCAATATTAAAATGAAATTTGCGTACGCTGTGAGGCTTTTATCACAACTAATTTGTGAATGAGTGCACTGCTAACCCTGTAACAGATTACTTTTTATATTTGAAGTTCTCTTGCGCCTCATTATAAGGGTTAATTTAAAAGCGTTTCAAAAACTGAATTTTACATAAACAAGTTTAATTCTGAAGTTTCCATCAATTAAATAGTAAAGTTTTTTTATATTTACAAATTTATTCAAATTGAGTGATATTTTGAGAGAAAACGACTCTTAGAACGAAGTGTTCCTATCGTTAGAATTTTTCGCATGTTTTTAATTTTTGAATTGAGAATCCGCCTTATTATGATTGTCAACGTCGCCGTCACATCAAGTCGACAGTAAAAAAAGACAGCAGTTCTGAATTCCTTGTAGGCAATAATTAACTAATATTGATGGCCAATTGTAATTTTATAAGCCATAGTAGTAGTAATATCGTATCAATAATATTTAATAGTTCTCAATAACTATCCCAGAATTGCCAATATATAGATGTCGACTTGGTGTGAAGTCGACGTCGACAATCAGAATAAGGGGGAATATAAATTGTATTGTATAAATTGTATTGTATATGCAGGTTTCTCCTGTTCGTCTAAGAGGGAAAGTGTCCCTCCTTCTGAGACGAGCGTTGGAGGCTACTGGGTTTGGATAGTACTCAAGTTTCAAGTTTGTTACATGATTTGAAAAGTCGGATTGGCTGTAATCATACGTAGGATTTAGGATTGTATAGAAGAAGTTTGCAAATCTAGGCTTATATCGCCACAAATACATATACTAGTTACTATATATATTTATCTTTATACATGTAAAGGACAATTTCGTTTAAACATTTTAGTGAACAATTTTTGTGTGTGGCTTTGTTGATATAAATATAATGCTACAGAAAACAACTGGCAGGAATGAGGAATGTTTCGTTGGGAATTTTCTTAAATGAAACTAGAACACATTGATGTATACGAAAATTAACACAATGAGTTTGTAGAAAGAATTTGGCCGTGTATAACGATCTATATATCATTTTTGTTGTTATCATTTATATCAGATCAGCAATAATATATACATATAGTCAAAACTTTGTGTGACTTATGTAAACAAAAACCATTTTACGAATTAATTTATTGATGCAAGTTGTTAGAATTTGCTTGTGATTTGAAGATAAATGGTTATCAGTGGATTGACAATCGGAGAATTAAAAATAAAGTAATGTTGCTCAAATTTATTGTTTAAAGTACATATATTTTACACAAATATATTTATATTGAAATTTATCGGGATTTTACCAATAAAATATGTGCACTTTTCAAGTTTGTTTGTTGTGGCTTTAGCTGTTCATACATACATACATATGTCGACATTTCATTGGCCGCTAAACCAAATCGTCACTGAACTTTAAGTAGTTTGAAAACATTTAACCTTATATGCTTATGCCAAAACAATAAAAGAATTGGAATTTCGTTAAATTTATATGATAAGTAAAAAATTACAGAAATAGCATTTCTCAATATCTTTATGATCTGCAAATATTTACATAATTCATGAAAAAAAGTGTTTGCGAAAACTTCGTAAGGCTTATAATCGGCGTAAATTAACTGTTTTTCCGTTAATGACGCATTCTCCTTTTAAGTAAAGATAAATTTATTTAAATTTATTACTCTTCTTTCTTTATACATAAATCGAACAAAATTAAAGGGCATTAAAATTGCTTTTTGCTACCCCTAATCCCTTTTATAATTTAGTTGGCCAGGCTTTGCAATATTTCAATGTAAATTGTTGTTCTTATAAGTAAAAATATCCCGACATGTGACGTTGCTGCAAAACAAAATTAGGACCTTATGTGTCAGGTATAAAAAAACTGGACAAAAAAACAACTTGAGCGTAGAAAAGTATCACAAATGTAACCAAATGCACCACTGATAAGTACGTATACTCAATATCACACATATGACGAAGAAAAACGCAACATGGAACACATGCTAAACGTACACCCTTCCTTTTATTTACATTCAACAGTCACGTTTTCTATTGTACCTGCCTTGTTATTTTTTCCTTACAATTAATTTTGCTTCTATTGTAGTTGTTGTTGCTCTTGTATTGAATTTTTTAACCAAAAATGTATAAGGAGTTTTAATATGGTGCAAAAGAGAGTGTAATATTAAATAAAAAAAATAATTTCAGTTTGCATAATAATGAAACATTAGCAAATATATTTTGAGCAATAATTTCCAAAGCTTTTCTTTGCATTGAAAAGCTTTTATTTAATACTTTCTGTTTTCTCTAAGCACAGTTCTCTGTGTGGTCAGAGAGCGTATACGTAATATAATGTCAAATTTAATTAAGTGATGATGCCAGATAGATGAAAAATAGAGTTCAAACTTGGAAAGAAAATTATTATATTCGTATGTGTTTGAAATTTATAAATGCTAAAATGAAAAAAAGTATATAAAGCTTTAAAACTATTTAACATTTGAACTTTTAACATTTTTTGTTGTGGCTTTAGCCGTTCATATATCAATCGCCTCCAATGAAATTTCGACATATAATCCCAAAACAAACCAGCTTGTAAAGTTCAAATAAGGTATTGCTACATATTTAAAACACGTATATAACATATTAAAAAACCAATTTGGTTTGTTCATACCTTACCAATTTTTTGATGTTATATCTTGAAGTATGATGTTACTGGACCAACAGCGATGATTTAACACTTAAACCAATTTATGTAGAAGATAAAAATTTTATAGATATGAAATAGCTCTAAATAAATTGTTAATAATAAGTGTCGGTCAATAACTTTTGCAGGATCTGATAGGGATTATTGATGAGCTCAATATTATAAAAATTTCGAATTCGCTTAAACGTACGCCATTTATTACGAAATCTCTGAATTCAAATACAAGCTACATTGATTTTAAAGTGCTTTAAGAATATCCACTTTATCTAAATGAAGAAATAAACCGATTCTATTTCAAAAGTACGGTAGAATCTCAGAAATCAGAACCCCTTTGTTCTTTAGGTGGTTCTAATATATGATAGTTTCTGGACATTTTTTTTAAATGATAAGAAAAAGAAAAAAATAGTTATGGTGACACAAAAGTATGTTGACTTATTAACATTTTACGTTTTTTAGCATACAATTTGATTAAAAGCTTGGGCCAAGCGATTTCTATACGCGACTTTGTTAAGCCTTTTCAATACTTCAACACTGATATACAAACGTATATCAAATCTAAACATGTTTTAATATTTATAAAAACCGTAATTCAAGGTAATTTACAATAAAAATATCTGGCTCAAATTTCAAAGCATGAAGTTCTTTGAAATCACAGGTTCTAATATTTAGAAAGTTAGAATTTGTGAGGCTCTACTATATTACACAGTATGGATATTATTGATATAACTTGGAAAAGCACCAATTTGGGAATGGCGGTAACATATAATATATATATAACATATAATATATATATATATATATATATATATATATATATATATATATATATATATATATATATATATATATATATATATATATATACATACATATAATTTGTATTATAACATTATTTTTCACAAATGAGAATGCTTTAAAAATATAAGCACAAATACTTTCCATTGTTTTAGTGATTTCTATAACCATTTTCTAAATGAGTTGACGGTCTGAACTCTTGAAACCACTTAAATAAATTTATTCTTTTTATTGCTTGTCCATATATTGATATTTCATTGGTGCTAACCAAATCGTCAGAAAACTTCAACTGGCTTCTAAGCATTCAATCTCGAATGTTTATTCATAAACCATCAAATACAATGAAAATTTCACAATATATATTTATAGTATGCTCAGAATGGCAATACAAACCGCACAATAAACAAATTATATTCGATAATACTATGTTTATGTATACAATCAAAAATTAATATTCTTTTGAATTGTTCAAGTTAATTCGTAAATTCAAATTAAAAATCATTTGGAACAAATGAATTTTATTTTAAAACCATGCATGTAAACATATTTGAAGATTGCACTTTCGGACAAATCTTCATTTCGTACACTCCATGAGATGTAAATAATATACGCATTTTATTTTTATTGAAATGCATGTGTAGGTTTGAATAATTGAAATATGAAGAGGAGCTTACATACATATATATGTACATATAACATATATCTGTGGCCAAAAACATTAGGGCCTACATATGTCGACTTACGAAAGTTTGATTTTCTTATGCTGTGTTTTGCTGTATTATGCCCCATTTTCAGATTGCAAGGATGGCATTGCTACACACGCAAGAAAAGGATCACACGAAAGAAAAAGCATGCATTTGAGGATTTAAATCTCTTAGCAGTAGCGTAAAAACTTCCGAACGACTTAGGCGATAGGTCCTGAAAAAACGACTTCAATAAATTTTTATACAATAAACGTACGTACATATGTATGAGTATGTATATCCATATAAGTCCAAAACATTTTTATACGTTGTATGTACATATGCATATTTTTAATAGCTTTCTTTCTTTTGTTTGACAACTTATAGATATTTATATGAAAAGATATTTTTTCAAATTAGTTAAATATTAAATAATAAAATTTAAATTAACTGGACACGAGTACAGAAAATCAGTAAATATGCTTGTTTGATTTTCAAACAACATACAAACGTTAATGTTAAAACATTAAATTCTTCGTAAAATAACCATATTTTCGCTTTAACAAAAATTAACTCCGGTCAGTTAATATAAAACTTGTTTGAGTGTACAAATCAAATGGACTTTTATTATTCTAGAAAGATATTAATTTCGCCTTCTGCGATTTACAATGAAACAATTACATGTGGCAATACTTCTTTTTGTATATGAGTACTTTACTAAACACATGGGAGAATATGAAAATTACATTAAAAGAGGCTAAAAGAGAAACTGAGTGTTCTTAATTAAAGAGGCCTTAGTGTTCAGGTATTCACCTAAAACGAAATCAGTTCGTGTTTAACATCCAAACGCAACGCAGTTGTAACAAATAGAAAAGAAGAAAACAAAGAAATATTTCGCCTCAACGGGAGAAAAAATAAATAGGAAAAGTGAAAAGTTTCAAGAAATAAAAGCAAAAAAGGAGAAAATATAAAAATAAGTGAAATTTTTATGCTTAAAAGTGTTAAAAAAGGGAATTAAAATTAAATGGAAAGTATGTGAAAATTTTTTTAAGTATTTTTAGTTGAAAAAAGCTAAAGGTTACGTTTAGGCGTTGCTTAATCATTAAGAAAAAACCATAACCTAAGGGTTTACATTGCAAAAAGAAAAGTGTTTTCCGGTTGTGTTCCTATTTGTATTATGCCTTTGTTTATTTGCTATTTATTATCCTTTGTTACATTATATTCCTTGTTGGATTTCACGAAAAACTGCAGTTGGTGGTCAGCTAAATTATGTTTTGTTAAAACAAAAACTAAAAAAAATATATACTTTTAGGCGCGCAGGACTAAAATATTACACTTGTTTTTAAAGCGAAGAAGACAGAAATTTTAAAAATAGGGTTCAAGTTGAAATTAATTTGGAAAAGAATTAATATTAGTTTTTTACGATTACCTACTAAAACGCTCTTAATAAATTCGTTTGCTGTTTTTTCATATATATATATATATATATATATATATATATATATATATATATATATATTCTTATAGGCGTTTAATTTGTGAAACTGAGGTTTTCTGACATTTTCCTTTCTTCTTGTGGTTTTAAAGTGAAGCCATTAAATCCTTGTTTGATTTGCTTTATGATTGTGATGTAATTTTTTACATTCGTGCTTTAATGGCTTAATTCTTCTTAGAGGAATAACAAATATTTGCTTTTTTCTGTACTTTTTTTACAGGAAATTCGTGTTATATATTTGGGTCCACGCACAGATTTTCAAAGCATCTAAATTGAAAATATAATGATATGAGAAAAACACCTAAAAGTACGGTTTATTATGAAGCAATGGCATAATTGCACAAAAAAGAAATGATTTAAAGAAATTTCTACAGCAGCATTTCTACAATTATTAAAAAAATATACATATAATATCAGCCTTGTCACAGAATTTTTATGAAAGTGAAAACTGGCAAATGTTTTAAACCTTAAAGTTAAAGGTTTTCTTTTTTAGTTTCTACAAAAACATGTCGAAAATGGAGAAAATATTATTTATTTGCCACGAATAAAATTAGGCAGAAAATATTCTCATTAATCCTGTAATTTAAATACTGTCAACCTTTTACTTTATTTCTCTACTTTGGAAAGTTAGTGGTCAAAGGAACCTATATCATAGTAATTTGGTTTCTGGTACACAGCCCTATGATTCGGTAAATAAAAACAAAACTTTGCTAAAATCTCATAAGAAATTATGTATTCATATTGTATTAACATAAATACAAAAATTATGGCTGACTTTTAGAGCCTTGGAACTTTCTCATTTACATATTAAATACGTCGCAGCTTTAAAAGCCTAAATAAGTGAAAAATGGAAATATTTTATATGAGAAAGATGCCTAAAGAGGCATCGAAATATTGAAAGCAATAAATTTTTTTGTTAAATAAAAATTCTTAAAGTTCGATAATTTAAATAAAATATAGATAAAATAGTTAATATTAAAATCTATTATTTTGAGATATTCTCAGCGACTAGTCGTTTAGATAATTAGAGTTTCAAAAATATATTGTTTGTTGAGGTTTTTAGCTATTTTTATTATTTTGTATTTTGTAATAATTAACATTTAAAAAATATTATAAAGAAATATAAAATATTTTGTAATAATTATATAATCGATGGAATTTTTGGCAATTGATGTCAGCAAAAATATGCTGGATTGCTCCGAAATTCGATACGGAATGGAGAGTTGGAATTTGTATATTATTAACACCGAATTTCGATAGGATTTTCCTTCGTTTCGGATTACAACTGAGTAAAAGGCCCGACTAGATTTCAATTACATTCTTATGAAAATTTTATTTCGAAAAAATTTGTAACGGTTTCTGGAACTTGTAGCAATAAACTATATATGAAATATTTCCGATGCTCTCAAAATTTGATTCGATACTGAATTACTGCTAGTCGGACATCCAATTAGTCTGTTGCGATTCCCTTCGGTAGGTCGAGTTCGATCAACTAATATTTTTTGTCGCAATTTTGCGGACACGTTTTATGCCATTTAGCCCCTTAGATATGTTTTCTGCCATTATTCTTACGATGAAGCTGTTGATATTTTCGAATGTGCACTTCGAGATATCATAAAAACCCAAATGCAATTGTCTCTTATATCATAAATATTCATGCCAAGACTGCCTGTCCGAAGTTAACATATAATTGCTAATTAGGTAATTGTTTCGTAATATTGAAAATGGCCGAAAGGATAAAAAATTGTTGCTATTATAATTTACCAACATATTTCAATGAACTTTGATCCTTGCTCCAAAAATAACTTGCATATATTCCAAACAGTTTTATGGCCACTTTGGCTTAAAATCTACCAAGTAAAGTGATGTAAAAATTCGAATTAGTCAACGCTTTCTTTGGAAACGTACGTTTTTATTAATAGTTAGTTTTATAAACATGGAGTTTAACATTTGGATATAGCATATCCACTCGCCACTGTATTTATTTATACTTACAGTAGGGAGCACAATCTAGTACATGTTTGTAGCTTTTGTAACTATCAATTTGACTTTGTTATAGATAACTCGGGTTTTCAAGTCCGAATTAACAGTAAATGAATATTTAAAATAATACAAAGAAAACCACCAGTATTAGACCAAGTTCTATGAAGCTCCTGGCACATTTACTTTAATTCACTTAAAACAAATCGTATATTTAAATATATGTTTCCAAATTTCAATTCGAAACGATGAGTAATTATTGGAAAAGCTCCATTCATTTGTTTGCTTTTAATTGCAAGTTTATCGTGATTATCTAAAAATGAGAAAAAATTCACTGGTCTATTTTCGCGCAAAATAGCTCAACAATGAAATATTAGCCTACGCCATAAACTGTTGCCATTAACTAATTATCGATTTCAATTTGGAAAATGCAGCAGAAATATAATAAACTAGCGGACCAGGCGAACTTCGCCTCGCCCCAATTTTAAGCCTTCAGACAAACTTTCTATTTTTTAATTTGAAAAGCCATTAAGGAATAATTTCAAACAAAATTTCATACAAAAACTTGATTTTCGATTTGTCCAATTTTCCGACTTTTCCGGATGGATTTTCCAAAATTTTCTTCCATAAAAACCTTCCCCTCGAAAATACGAACAACTGACATAAAGTTTTACAGAAGTCGGCCAAGCCGTTCACATTTTATGAATTATTGGATTTTGCCACGCCCCTCCGCCCCCCGCCCACAGACCGAAAATAAAAAATCGGACTTGACAGTGTCACCCGCCCGAGTATTGTGAAGGTTCCCTGAAAATTTCGTCAAAATCGGCCCAGCCGTTTTGGAGCCATTACGTTACATACATACATACATACATACACACATCCTATTTTATATACATACTAGCTGACCCGGGCAAACGTTGTGTTGCCTTCAAATTTGCACTAAATCGACATAGCAATTATTATTCAAATAAAGGTATCGGGCTAATTAACACCACTACACGCTGATTAAGGACCCAACGCCTTCAGCAAAACGCAGCATAGGCTTATGGCGGTAATCTCTATTGGGCAAAACACAAAAAACAAAATATTGGGCCATCTGTCGGACGAACTTCAAACTACACAGAAACACTCCTCACGTCCCATAGAACATGTATATAAAGTTTGGTCAAAATCGGTGCAGTAGTTCTTGAGTTACGGTGCAAAAACACACACACAAAACTAAGTATTGCGCCATCTGTCGGACGAACTTCAAACTACACAGAAACACTCCTCATGTCCCATAGAACATGTATATAAAGTTTGGTCAAAATCGGTGCAGTAGTTCTTGAGTTACGGTGCAAAAACACACACAAAACTAAGTATTGCGCCATCTGTCGGACGAACTTCAAACTACACAGAAACAATCCTCACAGCCCATAGAGCATGCATATAAAATTTGGTCAAAATCGGTCCAGTATTTTTTGAGTTTAGCGATCACGAACATACACGTAATTTTTATGTACATATAGCTGACACCGTCAGCTCAAAATATCTTCGGAACTACATAATCGATTTAAGCGTTTGATATCTCGTTTTGAAGAACATGACAACGGCTTTCTAAAACAAAGTAAAATAAAATAAAAAAAGCACAAAAAATAAATATATGTATATGTCATTGGTGGTGCAATATTAAAATTGGATTTTGCCACGCCCCTCCGCCCACAGACCGAAAATAAAAAATCGGACTTCACAGTGTCACCCGCCCGAGTATTCTGAAGGTTCCCTGAAAATTTCGTCAAAATCGGCCCAACCGTTTTGGAGCCATTACGTTACATACATACATACATACATACATACATACATACATACATACATACATACATACACACATCCAATTTTATATATATAGATATAGATTGGCGAAACTAATAACAGTTGATGTATGTAAGTAAAACTGAAAAATTTTAAAGCAACTTATTTATTAAGAAGGAAATTGTTGACCGATTTGTCAATTTTATAAAAAATTAACCGAACTGGCAATACCACTCACATTGCAAGAATACACCTCAATTTTTATTTCGTGCTCCTTTGACCATCCCGTTAGCTTTTCAATCACCCCTATCGTGAATAAGAAGTGAAATTTTTGTTCACGTGGAATTTTTATTCCACCCGAACAGAAAATTGCTATCGGGAATTTCACGTGAACAATTTTTTCCACAACTTGAACAGCTGTGCAAAGTGTAATATGTTATCAGTGTAATTTGAATGAACATTTGAAAATAAAAGATATACATACACATAAAAAGATATACATACACATAAAGGTGCAGAGAAATATTGCAGAAATAAAGCAATACAAACATACATACATACGTATTAGCAATAATTTAAAAATAGTTGTTAAATTAAAGTTGTTTTTTTTCTAATAATCGAAGTTTTATTTCTTCAATTTCTAGTAATTTTTGGGTTTTCTCTATTTTATTATTGACTTCTTTCAGCCGGAGTTCTTTGCACACCGCATGATGCCCCTCTATCATTTTGAATTTTTTAGCCTCGAGTTCGTTACCTTTTTCCAACGACCAGTATACTTTTCTCATTATCAAATGCATTTCTTTATTGTGACAGTTTAATCTTAACAAATCATGTCGATCACACAACTTAAACATGATTGGTTTATGATTAAAGGTAGTTTTTCTTTGTCTCAGGACATTATGAAAATTCTTATGTACCAATTCTAACAGAATTTCCAAGGGAAAAGAAATGTCGGTTGTTTTAATTGGCTAAAAATTCACAGATAAAATGATAAATTCGTTAGTTAATTGCTACTACTTTTGTGATATTTCTGCCATAATATTTTTTTAAAATAATAGACATATAAATAAGGAAACATGAAAGTCCGCTTCATGTAGCCCATCTTCTACACGAAAGGCATCACCATTCAAAATAAGTCGAGTGAATGATGTAAAATAAATGCGAAAATAAGGCCAGTGGATCTGTTACCTTTCATTTTATTGAGAAGAATGTCACTTTGAAATTTATTTACCGATTTTGTCCTAAAATTACTTTTTATCAGCCTTAAATTTCTAATTAGACAAAAAATACTTACATGATGTATGCATTCCCCAAGCAAAATCAAAGTGAACAAAACAGTGAAAAAATTCCACATATTGCACGAAAAAACAACATTCACGATAAGGGGAATTTTGTTTTAAGTGGAATTTTTTCGGGGGAAATTATTCACGATTGCAATAATGTGGAATGTGGAATGATTTCATGCGGAAAATTATTCCCGATAGGGGTGAATACCTTTCACTCCCAAATACGAGTCGCAGGGGTTTTGCCACAGCGACGTCACCTTCAATATAAACTGGATTTTAGCGATTTATATGCGCGCCTTATGATACGGGTATTAAAAAATAAGAACTGCCGAACTCCAAAGAAGACAACTCCATCAAAAAATTCGTTTGAGTTCCAGAGAATTTATTTTATAGCGGCAATCGAAAGAAAAAAAAACAATTTATTTATAATTCTGTAAATCCCCTAATAATTTTAATAAACCGTTTTTAATCCGATTAAAAGAAATATTATTGGCATCGGCCTCACGAAAGAATTCAAACAAACAGTTAAACATGTTGGGAATTGGTAAAAATTTAAGGAATTAGGAAAAAAATTATTTACCACTGAACTAATGTAACCTTGAAAAAGAGGTTGGTGAATTAAAAAGTCTCGAAATATTGTTTGTTATAGCAAATGTTTAAACTTCTGGATTGGCCAGCACAAAGCCGATAGATACTTCAGCCCCATCGTGAGATTTGTGGGCTGTGGTTGGACGTAGGTTCGATGTATGGCAAAGGCCATCTCAAAATATAGATAAGCCTCTGAGCAGAATGCTGTGTGAGTGTATTAAATTTCCTCATGAAATAAGTGAAAACATAGTGAAAAGTACATCAATATGTATGAATGTACAAACAAACGTATTGAAAGTATCGTAAAAAGGATGTCTGTATCTACTCGCAATTGTTTTAATTGAATTCAAAGCCCTAAACAGATTATTAAGTGTGATCTTTGTTTTTAACTTACTTCTATGTGAGTTGAATTACTATTAAGAATTTTTAATTATGAAATTTAATTTTAAATGAAATAAAGTATGTACATATGTATGTACATACATACATACATACATGCATATGTATACAAGCTGAAACTGAAAAAAAAACTGCAAGAGTTGTAAAGATAGCCTTGGTTATGGTCCCCATTGTTTACATACTTACATCTACATACATACTGCTTATGTATGTATGTATACTTATGTACATAACTATATGTACATACATACATACATATGTACATACCTGTACAAATTTTACGCGAAATGCTTTAAGGCTCCGTTTTGCTTGCCACCACCATTCAATACAGAAACCCTATCTATCGTATAAACACATGTTGGTTTTCTGTTACACGTGTTTTGTTTTTATTTTTTAATGTTTTTCCTTTTATAAATACAACAAATTTAATGTAAACATTTATTCATAATTTGTTTTTCCACATTGCAGGGTCTAGTTTTTGTGATCATTGATTTTAACTTAGAAATAACATAAACATACATACTTATGTACATACATACATACATACATAAGTACATATGTATGTATAATTGTTCAATTATAATATTCTACGTGAAACAACAACATACATACATATGTATGTATGTACATATGTACATACATATGTACATACATATGTACATACTTACATATGTATATACTTAAGTATGTATTTATGTATGCATGTATTATTTTAACGTGAGTGTTCGATTGGTAGACCAAAAATGATGCAAGCAAATTTTCTTTTTAAATGAAAAATTTTAATAAACATTTTTTATTTACAACACTTGAAAACGGTGCAATACAGTCTGAAGATTTTGCTGCTTTTGAAACTTAATTTGTGGTTGGCGTGTGACTGTGTGTGTTATTATTTATTTGGTCACTACAAAAAAATGAAATGTATACAAGAGGAAGAAAAGAGTACACAAATTGCTTCTCAGTACAATTCCATATCTCTTTTACTGTTTGTTTATGTATATTACGGTACATTACATATAATTATTGTAGGTGGTTGCCAGATGAGAGTATTGTGTGTGGCATAAGAAATTGATTTTTTGCCTAGCTTGAAAATGCGTCTTCAAAGCAAAAGTTGCATGAAAACACGAAAAAGTAAAGAATATACATAGTATGTACATAAGTATGTATGTAAGTATGTATGTACTTACGTATGTTGTGTTTTTTGGGAAAAAAACCCAAGAACAAGTTTTCTGTGTTCTTGTGAAAATTCTAAATTACTTATTGGGTGCAAACATACGAGTACAACCTTCAAAGCTTATCAGATCTCGTAATAATGAAAGAAGCAAAACTGCTTATGAATAATGCATAGACAGAAAAAATAAAATTTCGTCTTTAGTAACCAATTTCATTGAATCAGTAAATATTTTGTGTGAATGTAGCAATTTAACTTAAAAAATAAAAATTTTCATATTCTACGGATGATATCTAATATTTAACTGTAGCAAAAAAAGTTTGACGGAAAACATGTATGTATGTACTTTAGACAAAATGTCTGAATTTTTTTTGGAGATATTTTTGTGTGCGCATATGTATGTATGTACTTACATCTTCATTTCCATTTTTAATCATCATTTATATTTATTTCTTAAATTTGCTCCTGGTCTTCTACCAAGAATTTCTCCCTTAAACATTGTGAATCGGAAAATTCTATAGAAACTGCTGTTTGGCAAGAGATTCAGCACGAAATTTCAGATGATCTGCAAAATATACATACATACATATACTATGCATAATATTTCATATACATATACTATGCCCTTGTTTAGACATACATAGTATATTATAAATACATATGTACATACATACAGTTTGCCTTCGCCTTTTGCAACTCTTAATTACCGCAACTCCCCTCTTATTGCATAAAGCCATATTTTATATATTGTAGAAGCTTAAATTGCATCACGAGAAAGCGATGATGTAGCATGGGTTCTATGTAGTGAATCTGACTTTCTAAAACTAAAATCAATAGAGTTTATTAATTTTTTTTAACAGTTAGATGCAGTGGGCCGAAGAGAAGAAAATTGGTTTAAGAGAAATTTTAGTTCTCCAAAAGCTCCGTGAAACTACATTGCACAGATAAGTACTTATATACATTTCTGATGATAACACACAAGCAAAAATATCCGACTTCTCTTTAATCTATACATGTTTTACTGTAACGTTATCGTTCACCTTTTTATATATGTACATCTTATATACATATAATACTATGTACTTACATTCGAATATAAGTACATAAGTGTATGTAATTTGTGTATGGGTGTACTCTGTACAGCAATGTCTTGCTTATGGCGTTTTCGTTTCTGACAAATGTGATCTACTTACACATGTACATACAATTTTGATTCTGTTCTAACGGATAAGCAGTACTGCGAAAAAGAACATATTCTTTTCTAAATATGTTACACGTTTTGAATGCAACTTTATTTCAGGGTTAGAAGATAGTGCCCTTCTTTTAACTATTTTGTTTGTACAGAAATAATGCAACTTTATTTCAGGGTTAGAAAATAGTGCCCTTTTAACTATTTTGTTTGTACAGAAATAATATACATTTTGTTATGTTTTATGCCGACATATCATTGGTCGCTAAACCAAATCGCCTGTGAAGTTTAAGCAATTTGAAAGCATTCAACCTCGACTGTTTATGCCATACGAATCAAATACAATTGAGGGATTCAAACGGTCTGCTATTTAGTCATATTGTCATAATGTCTTAATATTTTAGTATGTTTTAAAAAAATTGTTTTTGTGCTGAAAACAAAAAACAAAGCATAAAATAATAACACCCTTCCTCAGTTTGTCCTTTCTTGTCTTTATCACCTACAAGGAGATGAATTAAAATTTAAATAAATACATTTTTTTCATACTTGATCCACCCGTTGTGATGTCCAACCTCTAATTTTCACACAAACTGTGTATTATTTTACTTTTTTTCACTTGTTTTTGGCATTTTCAAACAAAATTTTTATAAATGTTTTAATTTCTTTTCTTTGACGTCAAATATTTATAAATGTTTTATGTTCATATCAGCTGACCGAATTCTGAGATAGCATACTAAGTTATGACGGGTTGTTCATAGCAGTCATATATTTTCGTGCTATTATTTTATGACATATGACTTTATGACTACCGTTTGAATCCCCCAAATATAAATTATAACAAGTACATACATAATCATAGTAGGCTTATAATGCTTTTATACACCCCCGACGGGCCTTTAATTGTATGGGTGTTGAAAGAAAAATGAAATAGACTAATTGTTTGTTGTG
Organism: Germaria angustata; assembly: GCA_963681545.1. Lineage (NCBI taxonomy): Eukaryota > Metazoa > Arthropoda > Insecta > Diptera > Tachinidae > Germaria > Germaria angustata. Next base: position 83,205,514 of record OY813001.1, on the reverse strand, counting down.
TTGTTTGTATAAAAGCATTTTAAAACTACTATGATTATGTATTTGCTATAATTCATATACAATATTGAATTCTCATATTGTATTTGATTCGTATGGCATAAACATCCGAGGTTGAAGGCTTTCAAACTGCTTAAACTTCACTGACGATTTGATTTAGCGACCAATGAAATGTCGGATTATGAAGAGCTAAAGTCTCAATAAACAATGCATTTCGCAAAAGCTCTAATTGTTTAACCGATTAGTTGGGGAGAATATCCTGAATAATAAATTTCAATATTTAGTATTTAAAAAAAAATTAAAAATTTAACCCTTTTCTCAAGTAATCAAAACAAAGTACGTTTTCTTATTGCTTTTTATTATAAAAATAACTATAAAAGAAAACAAAAAATGATATACACATATTAAATAAACTTAAAACTGTTCTACAGATTAGAAAAGCGATAAATTTACGAGTCAGTTAAATGAAAAAAAATAACAGGGAGAAAACGTCGATTAGGAACTATATATATATATATATATATATATATATATATATATATATATGTGTATATATATATATATAGTATATATATATATATATATATATATATATATAAATATGTATATATATATATATATATATATATATATATATAAAATAGGATGTGTGTATGTATGTATGTAACGTAATGGGTCCAAAACGGCTGGGCCGATTTTGACGAAATTTTCAGGAAACCTTCAGAATACTCGGGCGGGTGACACTGTGAAGTCCGATTTTTTATTTTCGGTCTGTGGGCGGAGGGGCGTGGCAAAATCCAATAATTCATAAAATGAGAACGGCTTGGCCGATTTCTGTAAAACTTTTTGTCAGTTGTTCGTATTTTCGAGGAGAAGGTTTTTATGGAAGAAAATTTAGGAAAATCCCTCCGGAAAAGTCGGAAAATTGGAAAAATTGAAAATCGAGTTTTTGTATGAAATTTTGTTTGAAATTATTCCTTAATGGCTTTTCAAATGAAAAAATAGAAAGTTTGTCTGAAGGCTTAAAATTGGGGCGAGGCGAAGTTCGCCTGGTCCGCTAGTATATATATATATATAATTCAGAGAGCAGCTAGGAAATGTTTAGAAAATTTATAGTGGAAACGGCGAAAGCTATAGACTTCAGAACTTTTCGCGGCAGATCCCACACATTACCTGTGAGCAAATTGTATTTTACCAATCTCCTATTACTAAATGTAATTTTTTACCCAAATATTAGATAATCATTTGATTAAAATAAAAATATCAATATTAGATGCCATTTTTATTTTTTACTAAAATAATTTTAATCATTTCATTAAAATAATTTTATTAGTTATCTAACTGAAGTCTCTCAGTACAGGGATGCGCGAAATTCCAATGCGTATAGTTATACTAAAACGCAATTCTGTCAGAGGTTGGGACAGTCTAGGCAGGTAGTTAAGGGTTAATATATGGTTAATAACTGCCTAATTATATAAATTTCCTGCCTTTATTCTCTCTAGCATTTAGATTGAAAGCATCAACAAAAAACTCAAAGTCTTTTGCTTTCAATTCAAAGGAAGGAGTCTTACATATGCAGGCAGTAAATATACCAAAGAAATTTTTTGTTTGTTCTATAGCGAGTTTAAAAAAGGAATTTTATTGTGAGTGTCGGTGACAGGTAAAACGTGTTTTCAAATATTTTTTTTCTCCATTACTTAGGGTTAGAAAGTGAGTTATGTAACATACACTGGATACCAATTGTAACAGGTGGTCAAAAGAAGCAAGTTTCGCACTATGATAATGTGAAATTTCGGTCTACAAAACTGCTTACAGGAGGCATAATTGATATATTTTGAGTTCTGCTTTCTTTGTTTCTAGAACTTTGAATTCAACTCTTTATAATTTGTTGCATATTTTTACTGTAGCGTACTAAGTTCTTATATTGAAGCTCACGAATGTGCACTTTAAACTCTAGTGCTTTTTAAACTCTAGTGCTTTATATGAAAATTTCTTTACCGGATTGTCAGTAAAAAGGTCTAGATGCAGCTGGGTAAACTATATTTCTACTGCCATGGGTAAATGAAGTGAAAATGGTAACGATTTTGTCATTAGTGGAAGTGTTTCGTCATTCTACCTCTGGTATATTCATGTATGCATTTGGAAAAAAAAGAATTAATAATAATAAGTAGAATGCTTGCTTTTGCGCTTTTTTGGATTTTAAAAGTTAGCATCACTGTCTTAAAGCAAACCAACAATGAAACAAAAATAATCCAAAGCAAATAAAATACCAAGTTTGCCCCACCGTTTAAAAATTATTATTGGGAGAAAAATATGCTTATTTGTATCATTGTTTAAATATGAAAATAATTATTGCAACAAATACCAAAAATATATACTTACATACATACATACATAAGTACATACTTATATAACTATAGTGAAAAGAATAAACAAGAATGAAGACAATTAGCAAAAGAAAAAAAATACACGTCGTGTAGCAAGCCAAAAATTATAAAAATAAACTGTTGTTGCAATAAAGAATTAACAAAAAAGGCTAATAAAAATGATATACGTATGTAAATATCGGCAAGAAATTTTAAAAGCCATGAGTTCAACACCCTAATAACTGCTCTAAGTTCGCTCCCCCGTGAGTGAAACGTAAACAATTGAAGAAAACATATTCAGGATAATTATTTACCTCGCTAATGCAATATGGACAATCGGGAGAACTGTCATGTCGAAACTTGTACATATAAGTATGTTCCAAAACAAAAACTGTATCAGATAGTAATTTAAATAACCATGCCACCTTTGTAGCCAAACGCGTCCATCTACCCTTTATAGATACCGTCCGAAGTCTATAAACGGAAGAAAGTCTTGCAAACATAAGTTTTACTGCCTGGCCCACGATGTCGAACGACATCGTTCGCGTGCTTAAATACATTCAAACCAAAAACAACATTTTAAAATTTGTTGCTGTTTCAAACGTATTTATGCAAGCGAACGATGTCGTTCGACATCGTGGGCCAGGCAGTTAAACTTTATGTACTCTGACCATATAGGAGCAGCATACATAATGATATTCCCAATAACTCCAAACAGTCTCTGCCTCACTTACATTCTTTGCCACAACATCCAGTGCAATATCATTCACAAATCCTAAAATTTTGAAGTTATCCGGAAAATTTAGTCTTAAAACTCTATCATACATAACGCTCCATAGCAAAGGTCCAACCAGAGACCATCTTGGAGCCCCGTCCACAGACGGGTGCGTGTTACCACCATGCAATATTCTTTGGAACCATACTTCCACTTTTGCCTTTAATTGCACTGATGGCTGTGCTAACTACCACTTCAATCGCGTCTATAGTGAGTACCTTATCTAAATTAGTATTGATATACAAATAAAAATTCAGCTGCTTCTATGCTCTCAAAGGGCTTATTCTCGATATCATGTGTGAGAAGCATGTTCTTTTACTTCGGCGTATTGCCAATTTGAGAGCCATTTTCCTAGCTTTAAGCACCTGATGGTGTAGATCGTTAACATCTCTACCTCGAGTTCTTACAAATTTTCTTCTACAATATTTCCATAGTTGAGCGATTTCTCCATTCCAACAGAACATTATTCATTCCATGTTTCTTTTCCTCATCGAAGAGTTTAACGCAAGGGCTATTTGGCAAATTAACTGCTTAGCCATGTCCTCCGCTGAATCATCCAAACACATGTTTTCAATTCTCAAATAAAATATTTCCCTATCGAAAGTATTTACTTTCCAACCCAATAATTTTCGTCTGTTCAAGTTTGATGTTGTCTTAGTTGTATCGGCTATATCCATGATGATCGCCCTGTGATTGCTACGCGTATAATTGTCATATATAAACCAAGTAATTCGAGTAGAGATGTTAGCGCTAGCAAATGCAGTTGGTGATAGATCACCAATTAGCACTAAATCAATAGGATCTTGCCTCTTGGATTTGTACTTCGACTTCCCCATTCAGTGGCCCATGCGTTGAAATCTCCAGCTATTAGTACTTAGGCGTCGTATTCTTGAAATTACCAATTTCATACTTCGGTGAGATAGAACGGATGTACTTATGTAGAAACATCCAAAACCGTACCACGAACAAAGCCGGCTTTCTTGTTTATATCCTGAAGAAGTCGTCCACTTACCGGCCAAATAGCAAATGTATTTGTGCTGTCGTTCGCCCAGTTTGGTGAATTTAAATTATAGTAAGACTCCCTAATAAGAGCTATGACAATTCTTCTGCTGCTTCACAATGATTACGATTTAGTTGGTAAAATCTCATATTTGTGATGTAAGTTGCCGTAGAGCCTTCATATAAGTAGAAGGGACAGGCAACTGATCGCATTACAAGATTACTCTATGCAATATTCTAAACACAAAGCAAACACTTTGGATTTTTTGTGCATTTCCTCACCTTGTGACCATCTTTTCCACACCCAACACAACTATCTGAGTAGTCGTTTAGAGTCTTACACCTAGCCGCTGTGTCCGCTGTGTTCACACTACTAATGCGAAGACTTTCACTGTTAACCAATAAATTTTTACTAACTGCTACAGGTGGTGTGATCTTATGACTACTAACTTCCTATATATCAAATAAACACAAAAAAATATTCTTTCATGAAACCAGAAAGTAGATTTTTGAAGACCGTATTTTAATTAGTGCCTTATTAAACTAAACGAATTTTGCTCGTTTTTATATTTTTCCTCTAAATTTAAAAATTTTTTTTAGTTCTGTTCTTACTTTAAGGATAAAAAGATTTTTATTAAAAATACAAATTCTTTTACAAAAATGTTTAATGTAAAAACTACAGGTGGTTCTTTTTGACCAAAAATTTAAAAAAGAATCGCCGTTTTGAAATATTTTAATAAAGGAAATTAATATTTTAATTTTAAACGAATTTTGTTCTTGTTTAAATATATTATTGATTAATTTCTTCTTCTTTATTCTTTTAGTTGTCAACCACTCAACGTTAAATTTATTTTAACATCATAAATTAAATAAAAACCAACAACAGCAAGAACATTAAATAAATATTATTTGAAGCAAATATGTGAGAAAATGTGAATTAATAAGAAATAAATGTTTTAATCATTAAGTGTTAAATAGAGAAGTCACAGAAATAAAAATCCCTTGTATTTTAAAAGTATACGATTAAAAATAAAAAATAAAAAAATCTCGTGTTAAATTAAAAGTGAAAATGTTTTTTTAATATAATAAAATATTATTTAGCTTTTAAATTTCTAAGCTAAAGTTTGTTTCATCAAAAGAAGAATTATTAAAGAATAGTTTCAAAAATAAAATATAGTAAATAAATAAGTGCAGAAAAAAATAAGAATAAATAAAATAAAATAGAATAAAAAGTTAAACAAATAAAAAATCAAATGTAATCTTTTTATTATATAATTTGTGTAAAAGAAAAAAGTAATTGTTTGTGAATTATCATGAATGAAATATCGTCTAATTAAGGAATTTACGTAGCAAATGCAAATTGTAAATTTTTGGAGGACAAATAGTTGTAAACAAATCGGCAAGACAAATTTTAAAGGTAAGTTTAAGTAATTTTTATTTTCAATAAATACCTTAGCAAAATAGAAAAAAGATTAATAATTAAATTCCGATTAAAATATTAGGAAACTTTAACTGGCAGAAATGAGAGGCAGAAAAAAAATTTTATAAATTTTTTTATAACTGTCCAAAGTGTCTGAAAACTGTTGTTATACTGGCCCATACTTTTCTTTATATAGAAAAGAACCGGGAATGCCATTAAATTAAGCAATTTTTGGAGAATTAAATCTTCTACCGTTTGTGCCTATAAAACTATATCCTTCTTATTGCTTCCATTAATGTGTAAAAGTGGTGACAGATAACTTTTTTGGACATATTGAAAGCAAAGCAACATTAATGTTTATCGCTTTACGAGAGCAGTTCATATAACTTGTATGTTTCCGCAGTTATGTTAGCTCAGGCTGTTAGTCCGTGCAGATCTGGCCGTTTTTTCTTCTTCTGGTATTCAATAAAATTTATTCGCTTATTGTAAAAATATTATAAACTAATATTAATAAAAAAAATACTCAGTTTGTAGAAAATTTCACTTAATTTTTTTCAACTACCAGAAATCTACAAATTTATTAATTCATAACGTCCTCCCTCTTATGGATTTTTACCCGCAGCATTTTGCTTGGTAGTTCAGCATTCTAACCACTTCTCTATCGAAGTAAACATGTGCCCGTTTGAAAAGAATTAAAAAAACCTTACTGTGTCGTATTTATTGTTAAATTTTTTACAAACTTCCTTGAATTCCAGTAGGCCATAAAATACATCTAAGAAAGTGTTTTATTAAACCTACATAGCATGATACCGAGGATATATTTGCGACAAGCATATCCTTACTCCCGAATGACTGTTTTTCGAATAATTTTTGCTATGTGCTGGTTATAAATTTGCCAAAAATTTTTAAAATTATTATTTATGTACTTTGTCACAGAACCTAAAAGGATAAAGCAAATTTCTAAATACATGCTAATTTAGAATTATATTGTTCATGCATTTAGAAAAATTTTATATATAAAACTAATCAAAAAATGTTTGTTGTGGCTTTAGCTCTTCATATGCCGACATTTCATTGGTTGCTAAAACCAAATCGTCAGTGAAGTTTAAGCAGTTTGAAAACATTCAACCTCGGATGTTTATGTCACATAAATCAAATACAATATGACATTTCAATATTGCATATGAATTACAACAAATACATAATCATAGTAGGCTTAGAATGTTTCTATACAAACAACACAACAAACATGTTGTAATTTAAACCTGCTGAAAAAAACACTTTAATAATTTATATATTTTTCAGAAAAACAGATTGCACGTCGATTTTGTTTTTAAGTTTTTTCCTCTAATATATAGTAATTTATTTAATTCTAAATTGTTACTGAAAACTACAAGACGTACATATAATCCTTAATAAAGAATTGTCATCATTTTTGAATACCACTGCATATTATTTAAATAACAATAAAAAAAATTTACTCAACGTGAGTAAAGTCGATTTTTATCCGTCGTTTTTGATAATTATGGAAGCTTATACGAGTATGTTCTAGACAAAAATATAATGAAATATAATTTTTTGTCTTTCCTTCTTGCTGAAAACCATGGGGAGGATAATCGACGACATGGTTAAAGGCAGGATCGCAGGCCATATGCTGAGGTTCAAGCAACACGCATACGTCAAAGGTAGATCAGTGGACACTGCATTGCATAATGTGGTGTACTTTATAGAAAGGTCTCTTAATGAAAAGATGTACACTCTCGCGGTTTGCATTGACATTGAGGGGGCTTTTAACAACGTGCATACAAACACACTTCTCCATTCCCTGGACCAGTTTAATGTCAACCGGGCGATACGCGACTGGATTGGCAGTATGCTAAGGAACAGATGGATTAATTGTGAGGCGCACAATGTAAGTATAAGAAAAAGGGTGCAATGTGGAACTCCACAAGGGGGGATTTTATCACCCCTTCTATGGACCACAACAATATACACCCTTATTAGGACTCTGACCGATGAGGGATTCGAGACAGTCTGCTATGCAGATGACGTCATGATACTTCTGAAGGGAGGGGATCCAAATCATTTGTGCAGGAAGGCCGAGGAGGCATTAACCCTGGCACACAACTGGGCTCAACAAAGAGGGTTGAACGTTAACCCAGAAAAAACTGAAATTGGCCTATTTACAAGAAAGACGAAGATAGCTCCATATGATCAGCCGCGCTTTCTTGAAAGGACAATAAATATTTCCGACAGGGTGAAATATCTAGGAGTCATTCTCGATCGGAAATTAAAATGGAAAGACCACATAAACGAAAGAGTCAAAAAGGCTCATATATGTTGGTCAATCTGTAAACGGGCCATAGGCGCAAGATGGGGGCTGAATCCAGAGATGACACACTGGCTTTATAGTAGCGTTATCAGGCCGATTATGACCTATGCTTCTATAGTGTGGTGGACGTCGATGGAATATAAATGCAACATCAAAACAATACAGAAAGTTCAGAGAACCTGCTGTCTTGGTATAAGGGGGGCCTTCCGAACGACATCAACAGGGGCGATGGAAACAATATTATCTATCCAGCCAATCGAAATTCGTATAAAATACGAAGCGGCTCTTGCAGCAAAACGACTAAAGGTGATGGATGAGTGGATCGATCAGGAACACGAAGCGCATCATCAACGAATCTTTACGGCCATAGGAGAGTCCATACCGGATAATGTTGCAAATGACCGCATACCGGAGACTAGACTAGAGGCCAACTGCGGAACATTGATACCCGACATCCATTCCTGGTTGACCGACCCTTGGAACCAGATCCCCATGGGGCTTCATTGTTACACGGATGGATCAAGGTCGAGAGGGAAAACGGGACTTGGTGTTTATATAGAAAACACCACAGAACTGTTTTTCCGCCTGCCGGACTATTGCACAGTTTTGCAGGCGGAAGTTCGGGCGATAACGGAGTGTATCAGGGAACTCAACGTAATGGGGAGGTCAGGACTTGTGAATATATTCACAGATAGTCAGATGGCCATTAGAGCAATCTCAAAGGAACGCACTAAATCACGTACAGTTTGGGATTGCAAAAACGTTATTAACAGTTACTCGACACATGGTGAAGTGCGCATCATATGGGTGCCAGGGCACGCGGGGATAACTGGAAATGAAAGGGCAAACTCACTTGCTTCTAGGGCAATAGAGTTAGGTAATATAAGCTTGGAATGCGCGAAACCTTTCGATGCAGTTAAATCCGAGCTAAAGACTTGGGCACATAGGGCCCATTCAACTCTCTGGAATAACGGAACCATGGGAATCAATACAAAAATTCTATGGGGAGATCCAAACGAGAGAAGAACGAGGGAGCTGCTAAAACTTAGTAAGCTCGAACTAAGTAGAATAATGGGAGTTGTCACAGGGCACTCTCAACTACTGGCACATCTTAAACGCGTCGGAATAGCGGGAGGAGATGAATGTAGAGCATGTGGGGAGGAGAGCGAAACATTGGAACACTATTTGTGCCAATGCCCCGCCTTCTCACAAATAAGATCCCGATATCTTGGGGGTGATATCTTACCGGACATAAGCCGATTACGGGGAATATGCTGGAGGAAACTAAGGAACTTTGTGAGTGACACGGAGTTTCTCTAGACCTTTGGGTCAATATGCTATGGTTAAATTCAAAGGAGCGCACAACAAGCCTTCACTGGCTTAGGTGTATGTCGTGTGACATGGGCTAACATACCCCTCCAATCAACCTAACCTAACCTAACCTAACCTAATTTTTTGTCTGGTTTTTCATCTAAATAAAACGTACCATGTGATGTAACAAAAACGGTGGTATTTACTGGAAGTGTTCAAATATGGGAAGTATGCTGAATGGAATGAAATTTATCTCTGACCTTAGAACCATTTGAGAAATATGTACGTGCATGCCCATTTTCGGATTAAAAATGAGGCAAAAATTTTATTTCTGAAATTAATGTGAAATGGGCAGTGGGCATATCCTTGCCCGGAATGGAGTGAAATTTTTCATAGAACAAAGAAATCTAACTTTTACTAACTTTAACTTTTGCTGTATTTCAATTATTAATGAAGGGATTTTAATTATAATTAAGGCTGCAATTAGCCATTTAAAATTATAGGTGTTTGGTGGATGGGCATGTCCTTGTACTAATTTTCTTCATTCAAATTTAAATTTTTATTAACAATATCATTGAAATGATGGAACGCTTATTCATAGGTCAACGCCCGAAATCTAGTGATACTGATGGTGAAATCGCCTGAATATTCATTTCGCCTGAATTTTGTTATGCATGAACTCCTTTTTGGACTTCGTTATTTTTTTGCTGGGTATCAAATTTTATTTCTCTACGATAATTTCTCTAATTTCGCGAATATTTATGTGAGCGTAAAGCACTGTAAGTCGTGGTATGGCTGTATATTCCATCGCAGACTTTGCTGCCATATTCTAATTCTTGGATCAGTTGGTAGCCAGGTCATCATAATGAAACCAGTGCATCGTAGTGTATGACGGCCGTGCAGCTGCAATCATTAAGGTTTAGGTAGGATAGACCTCTCTTATGTTCTGTATCTAATGCGCCCCATCATAGTAGATCGCAGTGCATTAATATCGACTTTATTGGCATTTTTAACAGCCATAGTAGATCCCTTAAGATTCAGGAAATGTGTGTGTGTAGATAAATTAAAGTTTAATTAGTAGAGTCAAAAACCATAAATTTTAGTGAGGCCAATTTTGCACTTAACAGTGTTAAGTGTCAATCCCCCTATTATATTTTAATTAACTACTACCTGGACTACCATTCTCATATAGTGAGTAATATCAGCCTCAACATTTCTCCAATATCTAAACTTCTTAAGGAATTTTCAATAAAATTTTTTTCTAATCAAAGCTTGTCTGTATAAACTCTAGAGCCGTGTGCAGTGAACCTTAGGTGTTCGAGCTGCTACTCAGTTATACTAGTTACTGGTATGCGAAGGCATTTTTCCAAGATAATATGATATATTATATATATATATATATATTTGTATTTCACTTGAGTATTAACGGGATCATAATTCTTTAACTGGAAATGCTTTTGATATATTTTAAATCTAGAATAAAAGTATATACGAGAAAGGGCATAAATAAAAGTAAAAAAAAATTAATTTGAAAGAATTTCTTGGGAAAATAGATTATTTTATAGATTTAAGTGCTTTTGACATGTTATATCATTTTTTGTACTGCGTATACGCAAGACAATTACACCTAACACCGCATTCAACTAATGAGTATCTTCAGGCGATATTAGTAACAAATCAAAATTTGGCAGACGGTCATGCAAAAAATGTTTCCACCGTTATGCGTGTCGGCCATACGTTATATTTTTTTTTTTTTTTTTGTTGTCTTATGCCTGTTCTTTTATAATTTGTTGATAACGTATTTCGCCTTAAGCATCCGTTTCTAGTGCTTGTGCTGCCAACATACCATGCAGGTTCCTATGCCATTGACTATCAAAGGTATTGATTCATCCGTGTTCTTTCCGCCGTGGACGTCTTTCTCTTTACCTTCGTTGTAAACACCCCGTTTTCATGGTTATGACTGTACCAGTTGACTCAACTTCCGCTCACTCATGATGCTATAGAACCCGCTGCCATTCATTAGAGTAGATTTTTATCACCCCGGGTATTTTATTTTCTCAGTACCACCCTCCATATTGAATTAATATGGCGAGCATTCCCGGTTCGCCATGAAAGGTTTCCATTGGAGGATGTAGCACACAACGATCCTCTTTGTAGGATCAATTCCGACACATAATTCCATATCTGAGTCCCTAGATAAGTAATAATTTACCGAACGTTACCCCTTCGTATGGAGAATTGCACGAATAATTTAAAAATTTTTGATAGTAAAATAATAGATTTGTTCGTAAAGAAATTCTCTTTTTTGCACATTCGTAGAAATTGTTCACTCCTCAATGATTTTGGAAGTGAATTTTAATACATGTGAACTTAAATTTTTAACGTAAAGATAAATTGATACTCAATTTGTCTTTTCAAGTACATGCTTTCCCTTTCCCTTTCCTTTTCTCTATTCTCTGACGTAAAATTTACCTAATATAATATTTCATTAGTCAAAAGAGGAAACATTATATATTATTAATAAAAAATCCTCATACAATGTTACATTATTAAAAGTTTTTTTTATTCCATTCAACAATTTGTGTAGAGCTTTTACACCATTAGCAAATATTGTTGAATAAGAAATTTATTATTTTTGTTGTACACAAAGTTGGACAGATGGACATAATAAATGATTTGATAAAACTCAATAAAACTATTATAGTGTCTAAGAATATTAATATTATTAGTAATAGAACAAATTACGGCAACTTCAGTTTAGCTACAGAAAACTTTTGCTTAATATTTGATGATAAACTTATTGTACATTATGAAAATCCATTTATATATTAAGAAAACGAACAATTTGCTTTTGTTATAAGACCAAGATTCCTTGAAGTGTAAAGCAGAGTAACATAATTTAATTTATTCGCTGTATCTTCCCTATTTATATGCATCTGCTTAATCTGCGGTAAAAGTTTCTTAATGAACTCCCTTCCACTAAACTTCTGCCAATAGTTCTCTGTTCTGCTAAAGAATCTGAAATTATTGAAAAAATGTCTAAAAATGGGCACCACGTTTGCCATGTTACCGACACCCTCGCTGAGTGATACTCACAATAGTACAAAACTAGTTGTTTGACATTAATTACATTTAACATTAAAGTGCATTTAATGTTTGGAATATATTTATATATATACATACATATATTTGAATATTACAACTCGAGCCCATAAAGGAAATTGTGTTCATTTGATTAAAAAATACAAACATTTCAAGTAAAATACATTCAACAGTTCAAGATAATTAAGGGACGGACACAAATAAAAATGTTGGAAAAGCAACACTGGGTCGGGATTCAATGGAAGTTAAATAACTGAAGAATGCAACATTATTAACATTTGTCTCCTACAGTTTCTTATGTGACATTAACAAAAAAAAAAAAAAAAAATCATTCCATGAGAAACGTCTTAATGTAATGATATATGAAAAATTAAAATGAAGAGAATAAGTAGAGGGAGATTTGGCAGAGTAAACAAAATTCGTTCAAAACTAAAAAATATGTCTAATGCAGAGTCAAAACTTTTGATATTCTTCTTCGAGTGAAGTTTGAATAGTATCGATGTTTAAGCAAAATTAGCCCAAGTGGCTCTAAAGTTGTGCCGCTCAGCTCTGACTTACAATAAGTTTTAATATCTTAAATCTAAAATTATTCGTTGTTTAAGTTCAGCCAGTGCCGTACTAAGTTTCTATATCTTCTTCTGTGATTGATTTCACATCTCTCGTGTTGGGGTAAGAGCAACCAAATGTGGCCTCTTTAATTTAGAATGTTGCGGGTTAGTGGGTTTGGATAATACCCAAGTTTCTTGATGTATGCCGTCACGTGTTTTGAAACCACCGTTTTAACCAATGGAACGTCTAGATCTAGATATTTAAACATAACATTATTTTATGTATATGTCGAACAAAAGTTTTAATGTATCAAAATTCGTTATAATAATGTTATAAAATTGTACAAATAATATCATTTTTGCTAAATAAATATACAAAAAAAAAAAAAGGAAAAGGCTGTAATCATAAAAAGGACTATACTTTGTTGGCTTTTAATTGTTTTTATGTTAGATGTCAACGTGGTGCCCCATAATTTAAACTTTATAAGCGAAATTTCGTTAGCATGATTTCACGACATTGCTGCTGTGTAAATAAAATGCTTCATTTTTAGTATGGAAATAAAATAAAATGCTTCGACTTTAGTATGAAGTTTGGTATTTATTTGCTAGAAACTTTTTATAAATAAATAACAATATAAAAAAAGAAAAAAATTAAACACTTTATATTGAATTACTGTCATTCCACGGGAACAAAGGCATAATTTTTTCTCTGTGACAACACAAATGAAATGAAAACATAAACAGCTGTTTATGGTTGTGGCAGCACTAATAGCTGAAGAATACATATACATATATATTTATGGTAATGGCGATGGTTTTGGATTTTCATCGGAATCGATAGTTTACTATCGCAAAAATTAAAAGAAGTTTAATTGTGCAAAGGCAGCTAATAAAAACATTTCACCTCTAAAATTTTGTATTTGTTCCTTAAGTTTTTTGGGGGTTTATGGCACGATACGTTAATGAGTTTAATTTTTCAATGTTTTGTTTCTACCGAGAATAAAACGTGTCATGTTTGATGTTCATCAATATACATATTCCTATATAATTTTATTTTTTTTTTTTGTTAATGTAGCTTCAATTCTCCTAAGGCTTGCAGTTAAGAACGATTCCGTAGCTTGGCATCAGAAATTTTTACAATCGGAATTGGGAACAAATTCGATAAATTATTAGTTCATATTAGTTAGAGTTAACTGTAGTTAATTACATTTATTGCTATATATAATAAACAAAGTTAACTTGTTTCTAAATAAAGACTTATCCCAATTCTATCACGTTTTCCAATAACATCTTTTTGTGTGCCATTTGATAAAATTAACTTTCTTGCAGGGCTTATTTATCTATCAGCCTTTCTTTTTATATTATTTAATTAATGCTTGATAAGATAAACTTCTTTAGCTTTTTATCTTCCGTCTAAGCTTTTTAGAAAATCCTCTATCAACCTTTTCACAAAAGTATGATATAAAAATTAAAGAACTTTAACAACAACAAATATTTCTCAATAATAACAACACCACCTACAACAACAACAATAGCAAGGAAATAATAAGTGGAAGAAAACCAACCAAGTAATAGAATCTATTCATTAACACACCATAAACTAAACGACAATGTTCAACAAATAGATAACAATAAAACTAAGTAATTTGATATAGTCGTTATATAGAAAGCTAGACTTCTTCTTCAACCGATTTCTCCTCTCTTTGCACACCCGTAAAACATACTATTTGTTTGCAACTGTAAAATGGCATAATAAAGGCACCGGGACAAACACACCCAACAAACACAAATAAAATCAGATGTGAAACATTTTATGATGTCTCATTGACACCTAACGATTTCCTCAATACTTTGTCAAACCTATATGATATTTATTCAAATAAATACGGGGTTTAAAATATTCTTAACATTTTTCTAAATAGATCTTTTGTTGTTTTTATTATCGATTACAAAAACAATACAAATTAGTACTCTAATTCGTGTTCATTTGGGAAAACAATTTTTGGCAACTTTTCTTCGATTTGAAATTACTACAATGAAATAATACAAGGTGGTGCAAAATAATATCATAATTTGAATTGGCTGTCATTTAAGCAGATGGCACCAAATTTCACTTTGCTTTGACATACATATATGATGTAGATATATAGGGAATTAGTTGTCAGCAAGCCATGGAGCGATACACATCCCAAGAACATGGAATTACTGTTACTGCTTATTTGATAAATTTCTAGTCCGTTGTTTTAACGCAGCGTGAATTTCGTCGTTGTCTTCCATGTGTTCAAACGATATAGCATTTGAATGAGAGCCTCGGGCAAATAGTACCAGATTTCTCCCTTTGAGGCTTCTTAACATCTCGCGTTTACCGCAACAAACTACGACGAACCATGAAAGTCTTGAAATCTAACATTGAAAAGGAATTACCAGTTTGCAGGCAAATGGTTTGAAAATGCCGTATAACGAGCGTAATTATGCATCAACTCTGAAGGTGGATATTTGCCATATTTTATTTAATGTCAACAATTTCACACTTTCAAATAAACTTTTTATGAAAACATATTTTTTCATTTACGAGCATAAGAAACTGACAGCCATTGCAAATTATGACATTATTGTTGCGTCACTTTGTATATCTCAATTTATGTTTCATTATTATGAACTAACGAAACTTGGAAAACATTTAACCACGTTGCTAACAAATCAATTTCAAAAAGAAAGCTCTTTGTTGTGAAAGTAGCGTATTAGAAACGCGTTGTCTGCGAATCATACATGAAAATTTGGCAGAAGAGAATATGATATTCTTTTCATTTAGAGATCAAAGTCAACTGTTTACTGGGATGCAGTAAATGCACTTATATACTTACGTATATGAATTGAATATATTTATGGAAATATACAAATAAATAAGCCTGATATTGAAATCAGATGCAAGAAGTTCCATACATACTTCTGTTTCATTTAAAATTCCCTGACTTTTATTAATTCTAATAATTTTGGGAGCCCAAAATTCCGCCAAAAGTGTTAGAGCATAAAAGATATGCACTTGACAGCATTGTCAACTCGCTGCTCGTCTAATTAAAATATATATTCACCAAACGAACAAAGATTTCCAATAGATGTAATAAAATGTACTACAATTATATTTATATTTGGAGCTGCATTGATGTTGTTTTCAATGAAACAGACATATCCACATAATACTTTTATCCCACTTCCGAGAAACCTCGCACCTAGATTTAGGGAGAGTCTACCGCATTCATCACCTATTTATTTCCAGTTCAATTTTGGATTCATCGCCAAATATTATTTAATCACAATACCTTTTCGACCAGGAATACCGTTCCTTTGTACACAACCATCATTTTCTCTTTCGGTTGGCAATAGACAATGGTTTTTTGGCTTCAAGATAAACGCAAATAAGTAATAAGCTTGATTTTACTTGTTATTCCATACCGCGTATTTTTGAAATTGTATATCGTCTAACAGATATCTTTAATGTGATGCTATTATTTTTATAATTCTCCACAACTCGCCTATACTTCAGTTCTAAGGAGTATAGATGATTATGAAAAAATCGACTAACAGATTAAAGCCTTTAATTAACGCGGGAGGCCGAATTAATTCCGATCAGTATTAAAACCAATAAAAAAATAACTTTCAAAAAGATCAACAGGATCCACACCTTTGAATTCGAAATTAGTAAAAACTGATCTTTTCTAATGATTTTAACGTTTCATTGAAATAAATGAAAACCATTCTCAAGGAACTTCATTTTAATTGCTTCCAAAAATCCAACAGTGCATTTTCTCAACTGTCAAGTTGTTAAAACTTTTATTAACATGAACTACTTCTACAAATCTGTGAAACTAAATGAAATATTTCTGTTATGAGTAACACCGATTTGCTTAAATCTACATGAAAACGTATTTCTTTGATCAATAAAATTAAGTCTTATAAACTAAAGTCACATAATAGAAAATAAATCGTGACTACCGGCAAATATTTATGTATTTATGTCTTTCAGATGTGACGTTGTTTTTCATGGATGAACAAGCATAATTTGAATTTTTCCATAAATTTTATAAATAACGCTTTATAACTTGAAATTTCTATGAACATGAAAAAACTAATGATGCAGTTTGAAAGATAAATTTATTCTAAATAATTTAAAATTTAATAATGTTATATCTTGGAGGTATTATTGTTTTGTTTCTTTCTGATCGGGTGAAATTAAGCCTTTTGTATAGATAATCAGGTTGCCGCGTAGTTGCTATTTTATGCAACAATTGTAAAGTTTCTATATTAAGTAGGTGATCGAACTGAACTGCATAAATTTGCTCGGAATAATAGTTGATAGGGTGATAGTTACCATAAGATTTAAGTCCTAGTATATATCGCGCTATGTTGTTAAAAGTAACGTTTAGTCTTGATTTACTGCTTGTGTCACAATTTGAAAATACTTCGCAGGCATACAATAATTTTGAAACTAAGTACGTTTTCGCTAGTAGCATTCTTATTTTGTTCGAAGCATCGAGAAAGTTTTCCCACAGGCGACTGATATGTGGTCTGACCATGTTAGTGTGTCATTGAAAATTACACCCAAATTTTTTTGCTTTTCATACAATTTTGATTTCCAGGTTGCCAATGTAGATTTTTGGCATTTCTGTTATTCTTTGTAGCCGTTTGTGAAGTAAAATGCATTGTGACTTTCCTGGATTAATGCTAAGACCGTTTATGGATGCCCATGTCGAGACTCTTACCAAATCTTCATTGAGTTTTTTTTGAAAATCGGTTTTTTTACTGCTTATATATAGCTGAACGTCATCGGCAAATCGCGAATTTATTTTCAAATATCTTGCAAAACTGCTACTTTATTGTACCTGTCTTTGTTATTATGGAGTAGTCAAAAAAATGTGTAATAGATATGCATTTAGGCTTGTGGCACAAATTATCGATGCCCTTGACCTCACCAAACTGCTGAGCAAAACGCAAATACTGCAAAGATTTTTTAATTAAATTTAATAAAAAAAATATACCATTCAAAAGAGCTCCAAAATAATAGCAAAAAATTTTAAATATTTGTGGAAAACAAATTAAGAGGTCTGTAACATTTCTCGTGAGACCGTAAAATTACACTAAAAGTGGTCAGTTTTAAATAAGCATAAATTTAGAAAAACCGAAATCGAGATGAAGAAACGAGGAAATTTCTTGGACGACGTGAAGAGCTTGTTCGGAAAAAAGCTCAGCATTTTGGAAAATCTAAACGATCAAACAGAGTTCTCAAAAACAAATTGAAATTTTTGTAAAAAGAGGTAACTGTAGCGTTGCTAGCGATGACGCGGACGATTCAATCTATGAACCAACAAAAAAAATTTTGTCCATACAGAAGTTCCAACTTCCTCAAAAATGCATCAGCTTTGTGGAAGTCTTTATAGAACTGGAATTAGTTGCCGAAATGCTTCACTAAAAAAAAACATATTTTTGGCATACCGCCATCATATATTGGAAGTTGTAGCTGGATCAGCATTTAAGGCGCTTAATATTGAAGAACTGACTACATTACCACAAATAAAATTTTGTATAACACTCCAGCAAAGGTGGGAGTCCATTGACAAGTCCAAGTTATCCGACTGTATAAACCACAATTTTTTTAAAAAAAATTATTCCAGCATCAATACGTGAAGATTTAAACAATTTTATTATTTTTCATTTCAATATTTTAATTAATTTTTTAAGAACAGATCCAGAAAATTGGGAAGCCAACAATACATTTCAAGATGCAAAAAACAAAGTTAAACATTTATAAGTGGTAAATGGTGGCAGAACGAGGTGTGGCTTTGGCTAACACTTACATTAATATCACAACTTCTGAAACAGATATTCAGAATTTATTGCAGGGCATCGTAGGAACACCAATTTATGATTTTTGAACAAACTAAAACAAAAGATTTTTTATTTGTTTGTGGGTATGAGTGGTAATTGGAAAACAGCTTATATTAACTCAGGAACGGTAAGAGCAAATTCAAAAATTTTTCTCTAAATTATTTAGAATAAATGTATCTTTCAAACTGCATCATTAGTTTTTTTCATGTTCATAGAAATTTTAAAAGTTATAAAGCGTTATTTATAAAATTTATGGAAAAAATACGAAAAATGGTAATGTAGGGTACACAAATAAACAAATGCATTGCCAAAAATTATAGCTTTTGCACACAGAAATAAAGCTTGGACATTTTTATTTTAAACTATGTTCTTAAAAAGGAAAAAAATCTAGGTTTTTGACAAAGTTATAAAGAAAACTCAAAAAAACGGCCGTCAAACCTGATATTTGGCAAAATTTTAACTTGAGCGACATCTAAACTCTTTCCAAAAAATCTCAAAAATAAGCTTTCACGTTATGTTTGATTCCAACAATAATTTTTTGGGACAACCTCATATACATTTATAATTGTTTTAAAAAATAATAAAAGTTATTATAGTTAGATAATTAACGAAAACATAATAATGAATGTCAAGAACGCGATTGCTTGATTAGTGATGTGACACTTGCTTTTTGTTGAAAATTTGAAATTTTAAATGTTTCTAAGCAAAAAAATTATATTTAGAAATTTTATTCATTCTAAACGACACAATTGTGCTACAAATTCCATCTCTGGTCGGCATCTTTAAAGGGATGATTAAATGAGCGTGTCAGTCATTTTCAATGACATGATGCATGTGTTCGCTTGACAAAATTAAATTAATTTTACAGCTGGCAATAGAAAAAATGTTTTATAATCATATTTACTTATTGCTTCATGTATTATGCTCTTCCAATTTAGGCCTAACCGCGAAAAATAATAAGATCCAAACAAAAAGTTTTGCAGGAGAAATGTTTTTTAAATTAATAAATCATAGTTTAAAATAAGCTATTAATCTGAACTGACAAATTCCGGACTAAAACTTAAGGCAAATTAACAAAAATTTTCAGTTTAGCCATCACTGTTGCAAAAGTAATGTTATAATTTGAATTAAAAAGTTAAATAACAATTATAATAATGCTTATAATTTATTAAAAAACATTTATTGTTTATTGTTGGCTTAACTGCTTATATGCCTGCATTTTATTTATCATCAGTATACTTTAGCCAACTCATGTTTGGAAAGCATTAAAACCCATATCCTTGTATATGAATTCACATGCAGAAAAATATGATTGAATTATTGTAATTCTCATAAAGTATTTGCGGATTTTTGTATAAGTATATAGAGCTCGGCATAGGTGCTGTCGTGACCAGGGACATAGCTCAATGTAAGTGTGTTTTGGGTTCCAAGATCATTTAAGAATATTACTCTATGGCTATTCTTCATGTAACTCCATACGCCTCAATTGCAAAAAAAGGAATGTTAGCTAAAAATGCAGAATTAATCTCCGTAGAAAATTATTTTCAGTACAGAATATTATTTAATTTTTGTGTAAAAATTTAAAACTTTTAACTTTCAGCAAAGGAACAAGTGCCAAATTGGTTTTAGAAAATATCTACGTGCAATTTTCATCATTAATTCTAAAAATTCTTATTGGAATTTTTATTATTTCTGCTCTGATTTATTATTTCTGTAGATCCATAGTTCACTTATATATTTTTCATTTAATTGAAAAGTAAGTAATCGTTAATTACTCTAATTAGAAATATGTACAGTACACCCTTCCTTTGAGCAACAATTCGGTACCGAGTCTGTTAAAAAATCTGAATGAATGAGGAAAAATCAATCTTTTCTGGCTAAAATTATATATATGAAACAGATAAATTTACTTTGTTAATAAATCAGCTATTATTATATATAATTATATATAATTGTTATCATTTCTAATTATAATTATAATTGTAAACGTTAACATTTCTTTAATCAAACTGCATTAAAAACAAAAAATATTTATTTTGGTTTAATAACACTGTGTGTAATTTTTTAAGTCGTGGCAAAATAACCATATACGGACACCACTACGTGATAAATGACTAAAAAAAAGACCCGTGTCTCCCAATTTTTCCCAAAGTCATGCACTTTTTTTTATGGGCCGCCAAAGATTTGGGGCCTCGGTATCATTTTCGCAAAAAAGTGATCATTTTCTCGGGCTCATATCTTGCAAACCGTTCGGAATTTCGATTTACTCTCTGAGGCAAACTTGTAGCTCTTGTCATAAAGAACAAAAATTGCGAACATATAAAATCAAAAAAACTTCACCTTCCAGATAAAAATCGCAAAAAACTTAAAAAATTTCGATTTTTTTACCTTTTTCTCTTGTTCAGGTCCATAGGTAGCAAACCGTTCAAAATTCAAGGAAACAATCAACTGCAAAAATTTACCTAAGATCTCAATAAACAAATTTCTACAACATATAAACTTCCTGGGAATAATTCTGAACACCGTTTAGGTAGCGCTTAGGTAGCCGCAAAAGTGAAAAAAGTGACGCGGTAAAACGGTGTTCAGAATTATTCCCAGGAAGTTTATATGTTGTAGAAATTTGTTTATTGAGATCTTAGGTAAATTTTTGCAGTTGATTGTTTTCGTGTTGCACTGTGTAATTATTAACTAATGATCAACTGACGGTTTTGTTTAGAACTTTTCTTTCATTTTCTGAATTTGCAAGTATTTGGCGCTTTCTTTGATACATGCGAGTCTTAGGTGTAAGGACGATAATAAGGGATCGGATGTTAAACACAGCTATTAGATGGTTGATTTTATATGGAAACCTTGAATTTTCATTGCATCTTTTAAAGCAGCATCTAGGTCTTTTTCTTCCTTTTTGCGGGCTGAAATACATGATGCATGAATTAACAGTACTGCCTTTTGCTGCGCTCAGACAATCGTGGCCGTCCAGCCCCTTTTGACTTCTGTTTGTTCTTTATATGTCTTGAACATTGCTTCTGATGAGAGCTACTTGACATTTAAGCAAATCTGGCCTTCCCGCCACTTCTGTCTGCCTTAATACAGGAAAATCGTTGTTTTTTCTAAATATTTATTAGAATCTTCAGGTGGGTTATATTCTCCATTTGTTTTAATAACGTCAGTCAAGAGAGCTTTCTTCTTCTCCTCTTTGAAATTATTTCGTAAATATATTTGGAAAAGATCGGAGTTTTTTATGCTAAGGTTACCTAGCGATAATTCCTTCACTTTAAAGAATTGAATATAATTGTAACAAATATTGTAAAAATAATATTCTATATATCGCAACTATCAGGCATGTTCTGCAAATCACAAAATTTTAAATCACTTGTGATTTGGAAATCACAAATGTGTTCTGAAAATCACAAGAAATGTTACTTTTCGGTGTGATTTTACCTTTTCGAAAACACATGAAAACGGCTGATGTTTTGTTTTTATTTGATGACAATTTTTTATGTATTGAAAATTAATAAAGGTTTAGTCGAAATAGTAAATGAACGTAAACTAAAATTATTTTTTAAAATAAAATTTAAACACAAATTGATATGCCTGGGGCATTATTGTTGTCAGTAATAGATTAGAAAAAAAAAATTATTAATTTATCAAAATAAAGAAGAAGTTGCAAGAATACGCACCGAAGTTGCCACTGTTCGTAATAAATAATTATTGTTGCCATTTGCTAATACTTTATGCGTAATTATTTTTAAAATTAGCCAAACAATTGATAGTTAATAAATCTTCTGAAAAAATTAAGTTTTATTGGAAATAGCTCGTTTAGTTAAAAAATTAAATATATTTCTCGTCGAAGGAAATATTTATCTACTCTGGCAAGCATCGGTGTATTTTCGAAGAACAAAAACAGCTGACAACCAAAAAGTGAATGCAAATCACAAAAAGAAAATGTCAAATCACAAAAGCAAATAACAACATTGTTACAATAGAAAGTGTTTGCAATTTTTTATATTTTAGCCAATTTTTTGACACAAAACTATCTGTTTTACTCTTAGAATAAATAAAAAACAAATAAATGTGTTCAATTAATGAGTTTTTAAAGAGTTAAATATAAAAAGCCATCCAAAATTAAGAAAGTGGTTTCAGATCGGCAGCCACATAGCTGATCGGTTTCAAATCACAAAAGTTCAAAAAGTTTTGTGCTCAGAACACCTTTTTTGTGATTTCAAATCACTTTCCACAAAAAGTGATTTGCAGAACGCCTGTATTTTCGTTTGTGGCGCCCAAATTCGGATTTTTTTTTTGAGTTAGAATTAATTCAGAAGGAAAATTTAAACATATTTTTTTACTCCTTTGGAAATTTCAAGTTTTTATATCCAGTTCCTATTTTTTCTTATTTCTTAAAACATATTATGAACACTTACCTTCAACTTGATTATCCATAAAAATTTGAATGAAATTTTTTAATTGCAAAAATACCATTTTACCAAACACTTAAAATGAACTACTCCCACTCAAGTCTTCAACAATTTTAAAAAGTTTTATGTATGTCGCTACACCCAACGGTATATAAAAACAAAATATTTTTTTTATTGATTTGAAGTGTTTTTAATCTCATTATAATATAAAAAGTGCGAAAAAGAAAATAAAAACGCATTTTGGCCAGAAAACTGGATTTTTGGACAATGTGCGACGTTAGGAGTTTGTTAGATTGTCTCCTCTTACAAGAAATATCTCTATGTATTGCAAATTCACGGAGTTCTTGAAGAACTAAAATGTCTTTTAAAGCACACATTTTCAGTGACAAAATTCTTTCAATCAGTTAATATTTTGTGTGAATGTGGACCAACAATAAATGTTGTAGATTCTGACAAAAATTTTGTAAAAATTTTAAATTTTTAATTCAATTTTAAATTTTAAAATGCATACAGTTCTCCTCCTTTCGATTCATAATTTTTTTTTCTAATGTGTGATATCCTTTTCAAATGAAAAAAATCTGAATTAAAAAAAACACAATTTTCAAACAAATGATTACAAATCGTTGTATTGAGTCATAATTTTGTACTTGATTAAAAAAAATAATTTCTTTCTGTGTAACTGAGTCACAAAACTTTTACGTGTTGTGCTAATAGAGCGTACAATTCAAAAAAAATTTGGCCGTTGCAATAATCGAGATGTTGCGGTAAGCGAGGGATGCACAAGGCGAAGTCGCACTTTATAATGATCTATGGATAATGTTTGAGAGTTCAAATAATAATAGAGGAACATTTCATTGTATATATCGAAATACTTCAAATTATCACGAATTGAGTTAAAGCAAATGTTTACATCATGTTTACAACATCAAATAAAAAAATAATCAAAACAGCCTTTTGATTTTCTTTCTTCTTTTTTCACCCTAAAATTATTTTTACAAATTTCTGTCTTGTAATGGAATTTTTTATATACTAATACAATTGTTTATGAAACTTTAATGAACAGCAAATAAGAGTGACTTTATTAAATTATTCTTCTATTGCGTTAGTAATTGGTGTTCTTTCAAGGTAAAAAGGCACTTTAAGGAAAAACTAAACGAATTTAAATTTATTTTTTACCAAATTAAAATTATTCTGTGTGAACAAATGCTTGTAAAGGAAACTTCTTATAAAAGCAGCTTGTAAAATCAGCTTGGATATAAAGGTATTTTTTATAAAAGGTACTTTTTATTGAAATTACGTTTTACTGAAGGTACTTTTTATAAAAGGTACTTTTTATAAAAGGTACTTTTTATAAACGGTAGTTTTCATAAAAGGTACTTTTTATAAAAGGTACTTTTTATAAAAGGTACTTTTTATAAAAGGTACTTTTTATAAAAAATACTTTTGACAGAAGGTTCTTATTACCTAAGAAGTCGAAAAATGCCTTAATTGATACCTCGAAAGCAATGTCACATCTAATGACTTTTTATATAATATATATAAGGAAAAATACAATTGGCCTATTTCATATTTTCGTCTGGGGGTTATGTTTTATGTTTATGTTTCCATTATCTGTGTATCTTATTTTATCAATGGAAATATAATACGAGTATTTTCGTACATCAGTTGGCTTTTCATCAAAATAATTTGTTTGCCCCTTTTGCTGTACTTATCTGTATTTTTCTTCCATAAAACTTTTATTTTTCATTTCTATTATTTCTGGTCTTATTTGTTCTTCTTTTTATATGTACATGGTTTATATTTATTTTACCTTTTCTTTTTTTGCCATTATTTACAAACAGCATCTTTGTTGAATTATTAATAAAGAATCAGCAACACGAAAAGATGGAATATTAAAAACTAAAATGAGGTTAATGTACAACATACACCAGCCTTGTAAATATTAAAATGGTTGGGTTGGTTGGTTTGGTTTGCTGATTGTTTAAATGGTCCTTCGGTCCGTTGAATATGTTGGTTAAATTTTATTGGTTACTAGGCTCTGGACATGGTGTTGACTATACAAAAAATAAGACTAAAACTAAAAAAAAAAAAAATTAACAAATGTGTCTATTGAGTTCATTAAGCCGATTTTGAACAGCTGGTTTTAACTGAAAGACAGTTGCATCCCAATAGGTGGCAGATGGCATCCACTGTAGCCTTCAGTTATATCTTTTACAGTATCTTATTTATATTTGTACGAGTTTAAAAAAAATATGTTGTGTAAAAGTTTATGTGGGTTATACACGTAAAGGCTACGTAAGAGTTGTGGTTTAATATTTGCACTGTGTTGCCTGTCTTTAGGCGCATAAATAAGTTCAATCAACCTGTTAATGAGTTTAATTGAGTATGAAGTGTAATTAAATTACTTTTTAATGACATTTTTTCTCTCTTCTTTTTGTTTTATCTATTGAAAGCTCATAACAAGTCAGTAATTTAATATATCAAAATAGTTATAAGTAGAAGGTTCATGATATACATATACGTGGTGGCATGAAATAACACCAAAGCAATCTTGTTTCCATTTAATTCTTAGGGCTGTACTTCTTATGAAATAACATTCAAAAAATATACGTATATACCAAAAATATGGTCACTTTTCAACTAAAGTAAAATTTTCATGATTATCATGCAAATTAAGATTAAAGTATGTTTCAGAATTTTAAATATATATTTGCTACTTATTTCATATATAATAAATCCCTAATAATGGGGTTTTATTTCATATCTGTTTGGGGCGTTACTCCATTTCAATGGTGCATTCTTTCATATTAAAAAATGGGATATTATTTCATATGGTGCTCAATTTTCAACTAAATATTGTAGTAATTAAGATAATAAAGTTTGTGTCTAATATTTTTCTACCAGTCAATACAAATGTTTGATTTGACAGAAATTCCGAAAGGTTACAAAAAGGCGTGTTTTATTTCATCTTTGGAGGCCCTATGCTCCTTACAGGATCGAACATATTTATATAATTCATCTTTAATGTTTTTGATTATATTACAACAATTATTGTTTACAACAAATATCACTACGCAAATTCTGAAACTATATCAGTATATGTTAAATATATTAAATTAATTCCTCTCTAATTACAAGTTTTCCCTAAAATCTACAAATCTCTAGAGCTTTTCTGTACTTGTA
Organism: Germaria angustata; assembly: GCA_963681545.1. NCBI lineage: Eukaryota > Metazoa > Arthropoda > Insecta > Diptera > Tachinidae > Germaria > Germaria angustata. The sequence goes on along the minus strand of OY813001.1, from coordinate 83,179,186 downwards.
CACATGCATTGTTTCTTTTTTACTTTACATGTCCTCTTACATTTGTCGATCTGTCTGAGTGTAATTTGTTATATATACGTATGAATAGTCCTTTGTTGTTACATGAACAAAGAGCATATGTGCGTAACACGAGTACAAACGTTTTCCAATACACCCCCTGTTGCTGCTGATGAGAGTATTAACCAAAATATTAAATAGAGACAAACTCATGTAAAATGGAAATGATAAAAATAGCACAAGAAAAGAAAACAACGATGAAAATCTTGTTAACTAGTCTTTTTTTTTGGATCCGAAAAAGAAAATTGGAAAAAACAACACGTGTAATGAAAATAATTTTGCCACGCAGAAGGGTATAAAAAAACACATTTTGCATCCATTGTACACCAAAGGAAATAATTAAACTAAAAATACTGTACGTTTTTATGTAATTTTCTGATAATTTTCGTGAAAACAAAGATCTGGTATCAGGATACAATGCAAATGGATAGAAGAGTTTATCTCCTTTAAACCATGTTCTATGTCTCTGCGAAATTAAGCAGTGGAAGGCTTCCCACGTGAGTCACTCTCCCCTGAGGGAAAGCTGCGAAATGACAGAGGAAGTGCTCAACACTCTAACTTGAGAGAAAGCAGCGAATTTATAGAGGAAGTGCTCAACACTTTCATCCTTTTCCTCATCCTGACAACTCTTACATAACTACACTATCTTGTCTGCGCAATAGAGTTTCCGCTGAAACAGCTCTTTACTGTAGCAAAGCACACGCCCACTATTTGATCTGTGTCCCTATCAGTCAGTTTTTTTTGTAGGCATGATATAAATTTTATATAAAACCTTGACTATGACTCATACAATTACCTGCGAACACTCCATGTGATAGGTACACATCGTGTATACCAGCTTTAAATCATATCTACTGAATAATTTCAAAACTGAAGGTTTTCATTATAATTATTAGAAGTGGAGTTATACTACTTTCAGCAAAATGTAAATACAATCAAAGCCCGGTTTAACGAATGATATAATGTTCAGACCTTTCGTTATACCGAGATATTCGTTATATCGAACAGTATTTTTTAACTTACAATTTTATAAAAAACGGTGGTCCGCAATTTTAATAACATAAAAATTTAATTGTACAGTCAAAGCCACACGTGTTCTTTCACTACAAAGCAAAGAAGCAAAAAACACACACAAAAATCTAACGGTTCTGTAACAATTTTTTTTATTTTGCTTTGTCATTCGTTAAATCGGGATTATTTTTTATTTGGCATTTATATAAGGTAGTTAATGTGAAAATTTGGCCATTCGTTATATCGGAAATTCGCTAAACTGAGTATTCGTTATACCGGGCTTTGACTGTACAGTTTTTCTCGTTTAGCAACATCTGCAATTAATTTTTTGCAGCTTGACGAAAAATGTCCTTAATCGTTATTCACTTAGCAGCATCACATGTGGACCTCTCCGATGCACATACCTGCCTTCAAATACACTTAAATATAATACAAAGAAACAGTATAAGAAAAAAATAATAAAATTATATTTCTTAAAATGCAATTAAGTGTAATGCAAACAGAAAGTACTAAAAATATCAATAACAAAAACGTATGAATTGTTAAAGTTGATGGCTAAATGAATTCGGAGCTCATGATGTAGAATAAAATGGGCCCATGAAACTTACAAACGAGTTACTTACCGATACAAACGTGTTCAAGAGAAGTATGCATTAATATTCGTTTGCTTTAAAGCGCGAAGTAATTGCCATCTTGTGTATTACAAGAACTGAATTCTTTACTGATCAAAATCTTACTGCCAACGTTGCAAATTTTTGTTATTTTAGTCTTTTAAATGCTGCACAATTGTAAGTTTTTGTTTAAAGTAAGAAATTTACTTAAATGTGCTTTAGATTTGTTCACAAGTTTTATACATTTATGTATTTTTATCAAAACAAATATATGAGTCGCTCTTCTTTTCTTTTTAGCGATTACATACATATCGAGCTTTAACCTCAAAAAAAAAAAAAACGTAAGTGGCAAACACATGTTTTTACAGAAGAAGTTTTTTTATTAACAACCTTTGCACTAAGTTGTAGGACTACTATAAATTCGAATTTGATGTCAGTTTCTGATTGCGTCTTTAATGATGGTGAATTATCGATTACGATGAAATCGTCTTCTCTTCGTTATGATGTTTCATTATACACATAAATTATAAAAAAAATTCAAAATCCTTTTTTTTTATTTGTTTGTTGTCTTTTCTGTTTCTTTCTCACATTATGCGAGGCAGTTAAATGCCATATTCTATATGTACAATGCATGTAAAAGATGTGCGGTTATCTGCATTGTAAGTCAAAGGTACTTAAAAAATTTACCAAAAGCCTACACTCTCTTATACACGTACATTGTGCGTGGTAGGTAACCAGAAAAGAATAATGTTTTTGTTGCATTTTATATATTGTTTATATGGAAGAAAGTTGCCCAGACTTTACTAAAAATACCGTTAACATAATTTAATACTTTCGAACATATTACACTTTCGAAAATAACAGCTCTTTTAATAATTCAATTCAATATGCACCCTGTTTCTATTAAAATTTTACGCTGAGAGCTAAAAATAATAGTTAAGGAAAATTCATTGAGTATAAATTTCTACGAATAACTAGCGATTCCGTTGAAATTTTTCTAATAAATAACCCTTGCTAAAAGTATACTTGCCACAAAATACTGCTTTGTTGTCTATTTGAATTTTGCGTGGCCAGTGAAGAACGTTCATAAAAAAATCATTTTTATTGCTATGGAAAATACGAATTTGTAATTAAAACATTTTTGCTTATTTAATTTTAAAAATTTCACATTTGTTTTGGGAAAAAATCTGTGTCTTAATGTTGCTTAAAAGCATTATAAATAAATAATTGGGTTTTCTTTAATAATGTTTTTCTGAGGCAAAGGAGTGATGGAAAAAAATTGGAACAACACAACACAATCGTTTTGTGTAGTTTGGTGAATGGACTCACATGGCGGAACACCTTTCATTATCACTGAAATTCAGTAATACGAGGTGTGTTGAAAGTTAAGGTGACTTTTTGAATTTTAAAAAATGCTCACAGTAAATTTTTATGGACAGTCGTCAGTCACTAAAATCATATTACGGATAGCAATTGGCAACTGAGAGTTGTAGATTTTTCTTTTACAATTACAAAGTTTTAGCTCCCAATTGGAAAGTCAACTGCGAATCGGTTGCCAACTATAATCTTGCCATTATATTCTCTTGGTGGTACACTTGTCACAAACATACTATATGTTCAAAGTTGCAACTACATAGAAACTAACATTACAACTGACAAACAAACTTCAATTTGTTGCGGCCATAAATGCCAGAGGTGTTTGGATTTGGAAATGTTTGGTGTGCTCGGCGATTTTCTGCTGTATATCAAAATGGATCAAAGAATGGCATAAAATTGTGTGGAAAGAATTCTTTCAAGTACTCCAAAACATATATTGAGAGTGGCATACAGTGAGTTTACTATGTTTGAAAATAGTTTTAATGAGTGGTACAAGCTCTTCGAAGTAGATGTCAGAAATTGATAGAGAATTTCACAAGACATAAATGAGTATTGAAATTAAAATGGTAGCACGAACTCATAAATACATTTTTCCCATTCAATAAGAGACGATAAAGCGAAGAAGCCACAAATATTATTAATAGCTTCCAGGCTGAAATATTAAAATAATCAATCACTTTACATTACGTTAAAACTTTTTTAAAGAGCATTCATTGTCGCAGCCAGATAAGTTGAATATAGTAAATTTAGTTATAAAATATACAATTTTTTTTATTAATTTATTTATTTATTTCGTAAACTCAATACAACAAGAACACGTCTTATATTGGTTGGTAATTTGGCATATGAAATAAATTGTTCGTAAATAAAATTAAAAAAAGAAGGGGGAAGAACAACATGTATGTAAAATGATAAGTTAATAACTAAATTAACAGTGGAGCGCAAATTTAATTTAAAAATAAAACAATAAACTGATGATATTATTCGACCTTTTATTTTAAATTAATTGAATTATTTTATTGAGTTTAAGGTCTTCTTTTTTATAAAGAATAATATATTATTTTTTTTTAATTTTTTCAATATTTCAACACCCTGTGGGTGTCTTCTTCAGGAAAAAAATATTTTATACGATTTGAAACAAAAAATAAATGAAAAAAGTTTTTAAATATTTTCAATACAAAATATTGACAATTGAGAAAAAATATTTTATAAAATTGGAAACAAAAATATTTAAAAACTTCTTTCATTTGTTTTTTGTTTCAAATTGTATAAAATATTTTTTTCCTGAAGAAGACACCCACAGGATGTTGAAATATTGAAAAATAAAAAATAAATATATTTTTTTTTATAAAAAAAGACCTCAAACGCGATAAAATAATTCAATTAATTAAGAAAGATCGAATAATATCATCAATTTATAATTCAATTAATTTAAAATAAAACAATATTTAAAATTTCTTATATGAATAAAATAAAATTAAAAAATGAAATAAAATAAATAAGTTGCAATTAAGACATGTAAACAATTTTTGTCTATACATTTTTAAACAGCAGAGAATAACTACGAAAAGTGCTTAAATATATGTAGCAGATTTGAAATGACTTGCATTTCTTATGACTTGTATTTGAGGGGGTAGCGAGCTCCAGAGACTCATTGAATTAACTATGAAATGTTGCGCAGAGATCGTTTTAATATATTTTATGCTGTTTTAAAATATTATTTTGACAATAGATGGGTCTTGGCTAATATTATACGGATATTAAATGGTGTGAAATATTGCGACATCCAAAGAATCCGGAGAATAGCAAAGGTTTTCCCGCTGTTTATTTTAATATGATCTGACCAATTTAGTTCTTTATTTAAGAGAGAGGCATCGCTATTGTTTTGGATATTTTTTTATTCAATATTTTTGTTAATCATTTGTTGTTTCATTTGATTAATTTTCGTATCCATTTGTTAATTTTCTTTAATTTCAACTGTCAATTCACCCATTTGTAAAACTAGGTCCCAAAGAGCGAGAGGGAGAGAGAAGGAGAGAATGGATGTTATTTGAAAAATAAAATTCTCATTCTCCCCTTTCAAAGAGATGTCATGTCCTATTGATTGATCCAATCAATAAAATCATTTTTCGTGTAATTGACCTCTATTTTAACCGCATTCAAATCGGATTTGACATTTCTTATTTTTGAGTGGATTTCATTTAATAATATAAAGTTTTTAAATCGTTTTCTCTGCTCCTTTTCGCCCTCATCACATTCTATTTGCTCTTTCTATTGGATTTTATCTTCATGCATTACAACTCATATATGTTGTTGCTTTTTGATATATCGCAAGGCCCTTATATGTGACACTTCCAGTCGCTTTTCCTCTCTGAATTCGTATTGCTGCAGATGGGTTCTGAAAGGATGCAACAACGATTAAAATACTGAATTTTACACACTGGTTCTCAGCACTGTTTACACTTTAACTGAATGTGGCAGTTAGTGAAAAATTGGAAATTATTAAAAAAAAATTACAAGTTTTAAGTTTTTAATTATTTAATTTAGCTTTTCACTTCACTTTTAGTTATATATTGTTATTGGCAGCTCGTATCAGTTGATAATTTAACAGATTAAATTATATTCAAACACTTCTATCATCTTGTATACGATCTCAAGTCCGTTCCGCTACACACCACGCTACAGTTCATTCAACTAAACGATACACAACTTTCTTTATAAATATATATGAGCTCTATAAAATTGAGAACCTCATAATATGTCTCATAATACCTGCCGTATTGAAAATCTCTGAAGATCATATTCATTTTCAATCGTAGAAGTAAATCCAACTACGTATTACAGAGAAAATCGTTCTTTAGTCGAACGTCTCGTATGTGGATGGAGCTTCCTGCAGATGTCTTTCCTGTCTTCTCTAGCGTGGACAAGTTCAAGTCAAACTTCCACAAACACCCAGTTCCAGCACAATAAGTATCTGCAGTAAAATAAATCGAAGCAGATTTCTTCCGTCTTGATTTTTTTTTTTACAATATGAGCGGCAAACTTTTTCTATATTTGACTGGTCACCTAGTTAAACCTGGTTAAACTTAAATCATTGGTTAGTTCTTGACTATAATGTCAAAATAAATACAAACATGTTTTTAATTGAAAGATATTTCTGAAACAAATGGAATGAGTTTTTCGATAAATTTAAGAAACTTGATGTGAGAAATTGGGAATTATTTGAAGCTCTTTATCCTCACTTTAGGGAAATTTTATTTAAACTCTTTGAAAAAATTTGTATTTTACTGAATATTGTTTATGTATGTAATTTTTTAAGTGTAGAATTTTAATAAAATTAAAAAGAAAATGAAAACAGACACTGCCACTGCGGCTTAATTGAAATTAAAAGCTTATATTGGAATTAAAATAAGAAAAAATAATAGGTTTTTTGAAAACCCCTAGTTAATTATTTGAAGTCCTTTTTCCTCACTTTAGGGAAATTTTACTTAAACTCTTTGAAAAATTGTTTAGTAATTTGTATTTTACTGAATATTGCTTATGAATGTCTTTTTACAAGTGTAGAATTTTAATAAAATTAAAAAGAAAATGAAAAACGACACTGCCACTGCGGCTTAATTGAAATTAAAAGCTTATATTGCAATTACAATAAGAAAAAAATTAATAGGTTTTTTGAAAACCCCTAGTTAATTATTTGAAGTCCTTTTTCCTCACTTTAGGGAAATTTTACTTAAACTCTTTGAAAAATTGTTTAGTAATTTTTATTTTACTGAATATTGTGTATGAATGTCTTTTTTTAAGTGTAGAATTTTAATAAAAATAAAAAGGAAATGAAAACAGATACTGCCACTGCGGCTTAATTGAAATTAAAAGCTTATATTGCAATTACAATAAGAAAAAAATTAATAGGTTTTTTGAAAACCCCTAGTTAATTATTTGAAGTCCTTTTTCCTCACTTTAGGGAAATTTTACTTAAACTCTTTGAAAAATTGTTTAGTAATTTTTATTTTACTGAATATTGTGTATGAATGTCTTTTTTTAAGTGTAGAATTTTAATAAAAATAAAAAGGAAATGAAAACAGATACTGCCACTGCGGCTTAATTGAAATTAAAAGCTTATATTGCAATTACAATAAGAAAAAAATTAATAGGTTTTTTGAAAACCCCTAGTTAATTATTTGAAGTCCTTTTTCCTCACTTTAGGGAAATTTTACTTAAACTCTTTGAAAAATTGTTTATTAATTTTTATTTTACCGAATATTGTTTATGAATGTCTTTTTTTAAATGTAGAATTTTAATTGAAATTAAAAGCTTATATTGCAATTAAAATAAGAAAAAATAATAGGTTTTTTGAAAACCCCTAGTTAATTATTTGAAGTCCTTTTTCCTCACTTTAGGGAAATTTTACTTAAACTCTTTGAAAAATTGTTTAGTAATTTGTATTTTACTGAATATTGCTTATGAATGTCTTTTTACAAGTGTAGAATTTTAATAAAATTAAAAAGAAAATGAAAAACGACACTGCCACTGCGGCTTAATTGAAATTAAAAGCTTATATTGCAATTACAATAAGAAAAAAATTAATAGGTTTTTTGAAAACCCCTAGTTAATTATTTGAAGTCCTTTTTCCTCACTTTAGGGAAATTTTACTTAAACTCTTTGAAAAATTGTTTAGTAATTTTTATTTTACTGAATATTGTGTATGAATGTCTTTTTTTAAGTGTAGAATTTTAATAAAAATAAAAAGGAAATGAAAACAGATACTGCCACTGCGGCTTAATTGAAATTAAAAGCTTATATTGCAATTACAATAAGAAAAAAATTAATAGGTTTTTTGAAAACCCCTAGTTAATTATTTGAAGTCCTTTTTCCTCACTTTAGGGAAATTTTACTTAAACTCTTTGAAAAATTGTTTAGTAATTTTTATTTTACTGAATATTGTGTATGAATGTCTTTTTTTAAGTGTAGAATTTTAATAAAAATAAAAAGGAAATGAAAACAGATACTGCCACTGCGGCTTAATTGAAATTAAAAGCTTATATTGCAATTACAATAAGAAAAAAATTAATAGGTTTTTTGAAAACCCCTAGTTAATTATTTGAAGTCCTTTTTCCTCACTTTAGGGAAATTTTACTTAAACTCTTTGAAAAATTGTTTAGTAATTTTTATTTTACTGAATATTGTGTATGAATGTCTTTTTTTAAGTGTAGAATTTTAATAAAAATAAAAAGGAAATGAAAACAGATACTGCCACTGCGGCTTAATTGAAATTAAAAGCTTATATTGCAATTACAATAAGAAAAAAATTAATAGGTTTTTTGAAAACCCCTAGTTAATTATTTGAAGTCCTTTTTCCTCACTTTAGGGAAATTTTACTTAAACTCTTTGAAAAATTGTTTATTAATTTTTATTTTACCGAATATTGTTTATGAATGTCTTTTTTTAAATGTAGAATTTTAATTGAAATTAAAAGCTTATATTGCAATTAAAATAAGAAAAAATAATAGATTTTTTGAAAAGCCCTAGTTAATTATTTGAAGTCCTTTTTCCTCACTTTAGAGAAATTTTACTTAAACTCTTTGAAAAATTGTTTAGTAATTTGTATTTTACTGAATATTGCTTATGAATGTCTTTTTACAAGTGTAGAATTTTAATAAAATTAAAAAGAAAATGAAAAACGACACTGCCACTGCGGCTTAATTGAAATTAAAAGCTTATATTGCAATTAAAATAAGAAACAATAATAGGTTTTTTGAAAACCCCTAGTTAATTATTTAAAGTCCTTTTTCCTCACTTTAGGGAAATTTTACTTAAACTCTTTGAAAAATTGTTTATTAATTTTTATTTTACCGAATATTGTTTATGAATGTCTTTTTTTAAATGTAGAATTTTAATTGAAATTAAAAGCTTATATTGCAATTAAAATAAGAAAAAATAATAGATTTTTTGAAAAGCCCTAGTTAATTATTTGAAGTCCTTTTTCCTCACTTTAGAGAAATTTTACTTAAACTCTTTGAAAAATTGTTTAGTAATTTTTATTTTACTGAATATTGTTTATGAATGTCTTTTTTCAAGTGTAGAATTTTAATAAAATTAAAAAGAAAATGAAAACAGATACTGCCACTGCGGCTTAATTGAAATTAAAAGCTTATATTGCAATTAAAATAAGAAAAAATAATAGATTTTTTGAAAAGCCCTAGTTAATTATTTGAAGTCCTTTTTCCTCACTTTAGAGAAATTTTACTTAAACTCTTTGAAAAATTGTTTAGTAATTTTTATTTTACTGAATATTGTTTATGAATGTCTTTTTTCAAGTGTAGAATTTTAATAAAATTAAAAAGAAAATGAAAACAGACACTGCCACTGCCACTGCGGCTTAATTGAAATTAAAAGCTTATATTGGAATTAGAATAAAAAAAAATAATAGGTTTTTTGAAAACCCCTAGTTAATTATTTAAAGTCCTTTTTCCTCCCTTTAGGGAAATTTTAATTAAACTCTTTGAAAAATTGTTTATTAATTTTTATTGTACCGAATATTGTTTATGAATGTTTTTTTTTTAATGTAGAATTTTAATTGAAATTAAAAGCTTATATTGCAATTAAAATAAGAAAAAATAATAAGTTTTTTAAAAACCCCTAGTTAATTATTCACTTTAAAAAATATTATTTACGTCAGTGAATAAAATTTAATGGTGCAATAATGACATGAAAAATGGAATCATATAAATGAAATATGCCGGCGAAATAAAAACAATGAAATAATTTTTTATTGTGTGTTTTAATTGTAATTTAAATAAAATGGTCTAAAATGCCAGTAGAAATATGAACTCCTTAGGTTCATTTAACTTTTATTAATTATAATTAATCATGCTTCTAGACACACTAAACCAGGTAGAAAAAAAACGTCAAAGGAAACTTTTTACAACAAATTTATTACTTTTTATTGCCAAACAAAAATGAACATCCGAACGAATACATACGAATACGTTAGAAATTCTAAGACTCTCAATGAAGACGGCGATTTTATTTATTATTCTAGTCCAATATGACTGGCAACAAGTATGGAAATGGCAATGGAATCTTCTTCTCATAGAAATCAAGGCAATAGGCTTACGTCCAACAATTATTTCGAACTAAAAACAGCTGTTGGACGCAAGTCAAAGCAAAAATGTCATTGTAGATTGAATTGGTTTCAAGCAAGGATTAGTTGCAGCATAGCAGAGCTGTTATAAAGTGAAATATTGGATACGAGTCAACAGGTCAATGACGGAAAGGGTGTACAAAAGCATCTTTCTCTTAGTATTTCTCTTTCTCACTGTTTTGACCTTTTATGGATGTCATTATATGGAAAATGGAGCCACACATATGTAACAGTGCTCCGTTATTATGTTCATTACTCTCTTGGGGTAACTCTGTATACGAATAGATTTACTCTAGCCAAAACAGCCGCAACGTTGAGCAAATTGCCCTGCTAAAAGTTCTGGTCGCCGTAAGCTCTAAGCGAAATAAATATTTTGCCTTCTTCGCATGCATTTCTATACCTCTTTCGAAAGCTCTCTTTTATTACAGCAATTTATGATATGATTGAAAGCTTATATTCTTTATGTGATAATCTGGGGTTTTTAAAAATTTAATTCCTAATGTGTATATGACTTAAGTATATCATTTAGACTTAAAAAGGGTAAATAATTTAGTATCTTAAGTGGAAATTTAGAACATAAAACGTTTTGTTATGTTTACGGAATCGTTCCTATTTCAATTTAATTGATGAAATTGCGTAAATAATGTAATTTTATGTGTAAATAATTAAGCGTGGAAGGCATGATGTGATCATGTCCATACATTATATAGACGTATGAATGTCCTTTGTTGACATTGATTTTATTTTGCAAACAAGTAGAAATAACTATTTTACATTGTGTAAAATTTTAAATTGTTAATTGTTGGTTTTAAAATCATTGCAAAACAATCATGAGATCTTCATACATATTTTAAAAAAGAATTTCCTATTTATTTTAATTTAAAATTTCAATTATGAATAATTTACTTAGTAAATAAAATAAAAGATTTACAAAACGTAAAATTTTTATTGTTAATGTCGTGTAAATAATTGATTTCAACAGCGTAAACAGTATAAAAAGAAAGATGATATAATTTTCGTACTTTAAATAATAATTTGCATTTCAGTCAATATAAGACATTTAAGAAATATATAATTTATATTTTATAATGCAAGAACCGGCAATTGTTCTTAAGGAATACAATTGTCATTAATTCCAACGTTAAGTGGAGAAAATCTTGATTAAATTAAAAAAGTGCGTAATTCTTTAGATTTAAATGGATATCAAACTTTTCTGAAGTTTTTGACAGTTTGCTCACAAGAGATTCACCCACATCGAACAAGTGTTCGGGAGAAACAAAGCTACCATGTGGAACAACTCTGTAAACGATGTGTGTTACTTTTACAAGCAGGCAGCACAGTGGCAGATGATTGCGATGTGCCGTGTTCTAAATTAAAAAAATTTTTATAAAATAAAAAATATACAAATGAATAAAAGTCGAATAGCTATTTTGTTAAATAAATATAAAAAAAATTACAAATATACTCTGTATATTATTATACATACATATGTACATATGTATAATATGATGTGGCAACTCATTTCAATTTTACATAAGAAATGTATGTATGTATCTGGCAGCACAGTTCAATTCGTTCGGGACGATAATTAAAATTAAACCAATTCAAGAAAAAATTGTTCCGCATTAAATTTTCTCTCTTTCTCTCTCTCTCTCTCAAAAAATAGAGACGTCAAACTACATATAAAAAAAGCATCCTGAACGTTCAGAACGAATGGGTGAATTCACCTTTACTGAATAAGTATATTCTTGATCTGGAAAGAAAGCACGTTCCAAAACTAAACTTTATATATGATACGGTTTTTATACGCCTACGAGAAAGCTTTCACATTTATTTCAATTTTGAAATGTTGTTAACATTATGTAATTGTTAGAAATTACCGTGTAATTAATAAAGAGAAATATACGATATATTTTTCATGATATTTTAAGCAATAGTGTGCATTTCATTCAAAGCAACAACAAAAAAATACTCTGTGTAAACAAGAAAATCTTCCACATAAAATAATAAAAATTTATTTTTTTGTGATGTACAGGGAAAAAAGAATTTATTCTTTAAATATATAATTTTTTTACCTTAATTTTGGTTAATATTAAATTTTTTATTGTTCCTGAATAAACTCTATTAAAAGATATAAAAAAACTGATGTTAATGCTTTTCATCAAACGTTTGTTTATCGATATTTAAAGAACCTACCAGACAGATTGAAAATAGCAACTAATTAATCGCATCTAAATTTTAATTAATTAAGAATAATCAGTTGTATCAGTGCAATACTCGTATGAAATTAATTATAACAATCAATCTACTTGGAACAATGTACTATATAAAATCTTGTTAAAAAAAAAAAATTAATTTTAGCTGTCAGTGAGGTATTTGTAAAAATGGTAGATCAATGATTGATATGTAAAAAAATAATACAAATTAATCAATTTCGTGCGTAATTAAACTTGTAATTATTTAAAGCTATCAACACAATTTTTATAATGTGTTATATTTTTATTTATTAGTGTTTTTAATGACTAAAAAATAGAATTTAAGAAAAATACATGAACTAGAAAAATATTTTATGTAGAGCTAAAAATATTTATAATTAATGCTGGCGTGTTTGCTGATTTCATAAATTACTTTAGTATAAACATATTTTTTTTATTTCTATTGAATATATCGTCAGTTTAAAAGCGTAATAACGTATCATCAATAAGAAAATTTGGAATTAAAAGTATATAAAATTGTATATTCCTGGGGCAAATTGCGGAAGCTATAATCGAAATAATTTCTCATCGAAGTTACTTTCGATATGAGTACATGAGTTTTTTTGTTCATGTGCTGGAAATGGAACAATTTTAAGAAAAATCAAAATTGTAAGAAAATTTAAAGAATAAAAGTAATCAAAATCATACATACAAATGTTTTTTTTTTTTTTTCAAATGTGTTTGTACATGACACTACTTAGGATCTTATATACTTACTTTTATATTTAATTATCATACATGTTTGAAAAAACGTCTTATGGGCACAAAAGAAGCTTTTAGCCATATTTTTGAGGAGCTTAAACCTATGGCACGCTTGCACAAATCAATATAATGATAAGTAATTGGGCAACAAAACTTGCTCCAACTTTTACTATCCTTCAAGGGTGGACCAGAAAAAACTAAATTTTTGTTAAATTTTGCCATGGGCGCTTGTATGCGATAAACTGCAAAATTTTGCTTTTGCCTTAAATTAGATTTGTTTTTACTCGACCTGATGAAAAAAAATTAAACAAAATTTGGATTTTTCTTTACTTTTTTTTAAGAAAATGTTTGAATAATACAACTTCGATTGGTTATTTGCTAATGACTTAAGACTCGAACAGGTACATTCAAATTCAAGCTAATTATTGATTAACTTCATTAGAAATTGCGCTACATGTTACTCGATATCGGAAGTAAAAAAATTCTTAAATTTTAATAAATTTCGCTCCCATCTTTTCAAAAATAACAAAAATTCCAAATAGTGTAGCAACTCTATATTTGATATGAAAGTAGCAGTAGCCAATGAAAAAAATTTAAGTTGTTCTCGGAGATTGACATTTTCACTGCTCCAAAGTACTCGCTAGTGCATTTTTTTCGTCTTGGAAAGGTACGCTAAGAAAATCTGGGTTAAATAAATACATAAAAATAGTATTATTCCTAAATCATTTTTTGAAAATTTCCATTAGCACATATAAAACTATTTCTTAGATTTCTAGTCGTGCCATAAATAATTTATAATTATTTATTATTAAATTAATTTCTTTGTAAAAAAAAGAAGAAATTGGAATAATGCAAAAAACGGAATTTTTAAATTTGCTTCGATCGCAAATTTTGTGCATATAATAACTTCTTCGGAAGCTCTTTTTACTGAGTTTCCAAAAAAATATTTGTTCTCTTTGTTAGTGCCGTCTATGTTTCATATGAGGCCCTATGCTCCTTACAGGATCGATGGGAATATATATATATATATATATATATATATATATATATATATATATATCTTTCATATGCTGAGGTGGTAATCCTTTTGAGTGTAAAATATATCACGGTGAAATAATAATCGTAAGTTCGAGTCCAAATCCAATTGCAAAAAATATCAATAAAGAAATCATATTATGAGCACAACATTTAATATGTAACAAGGATTATTTTTACATAAGTACGTCACAACGCCCTTGATGATAATTATACATTTAAGTAGCAGAGACAGAAACCAATTTCTTTAACGGTGCTTATATTTCGGTTAACAGAGCGCTATTAAGCACTTAACAGTCATGGAAAATTTTAAGAAATGTAGATAATCTAGGAAGTGGGATCAGATCCATATAAGACAATACATGGACCAGGTGTTCCAGGACGCAAAATAAAAGAACACGCAAAAACCGTTCAAAATAATACAAAAAAACATTAATAAAAATAGACATCTTCTCGGAGAGATATGGAAAAATAGTGCGCTGTAGGTATACCCCAATATGTAGATGTGATCCCCAGGCGAGCCTCTAAGAGGCACATTAGGTGGCTTTCATTTTATATCATTTTTTACTTCCCTTGTAAATGTTGTTATTTTGTATTTCAGGTCACGATATGTATAAATGAAAAATTGTTTTAAAGAGTTTTTCTTTCTTTCAAAGGAAAATCTTTGTATAGTAATGAAAACATGCCATGTTGCTAAATAATTGACCACCTGTTTGAAGAATTAATTTAAGACACTTTGTTTCCGATTGCGTGAGTTAAGAATTTCTAATAAAATTGATCGTTAAAGTTAAGCAATTAAGACAATAAAATTAAATTATAATTTCAATACGTATTTACTGAGGGCTAAAAGTAATTTAAAAAGTGATGTAAGAAATAATCTCGCGCATATAAATAAAATGTAAATACAGTGAAGTTCGGTTATAACAAACAATCGGTTTTATATAAATATTTCATAAAAATTATTACGATTATAATGAACTGCAGTTATAGAGAATTTTCGCTTATAGCAAACCCGATACAAAAATTCTTGCCAATTTTTATGTTTATAACGAGTCATAAAAATCTTCCTCTAAATTTCTTACCCTTTAAAACAATTATTTAGCATAATGTAACAAAGTGAAATTCGTAATTAGATACGAACATGTAATATTTTGCATAAACATATAGAAAAATAGAAAACAAATGTAATCTATTTCAATATTACTTAAATTAATTTTTTATTGTTTTTCTACTGAGAGGTAACACTCAGCCAATTAATGGCTACGAACGGGTTTTTCATTAAGTTATATGTATGGAATATAACATCGTGCATATGTCCGCCCCCAATTCTCTGGGTAACGTGCATTCGAAATATCAAATATTCCATGACCGATGGCAAAATTTATGTTGGCTTTGAAGGCCGTTGTAGCGCATAGACCTGCGACTTAAGCAAACTGCACAAGAAAAATTGTAGCGAGATGGTCGTTCCCTTAAAATATCTCGTGCAAAATGTCCAATATGGCATTAGCTGTTCGACACATAGCGCTGTCCTATTAAAACCACATGCAGTTGGTGTCCATATCATTTGATACAGACAAAAAGAAGTTAGTAATCATCGATATATACTGCTCATCGTTGACGGTTGTCGCCTGGCTAAGGTCGAAGGTCAAAGATATATGGAATGATGACACCGCCATCGTAAAACACACTCAAACAATGACTTCTTCAGGATGATTTGGCAGCTTTTTGATCTCATGTGGATTGGTATCGTCCCAAATTCGCCAATTTTGCTTATTGACACACCCATTCATCGAAAAATTGAGAAATATTATGTCGACCTTAAAATGGGCGAAGGGCGTGGAACACTGACCAAAGAGAACACCTATTTTGATAACGCAATTTTAGCTTCAACGAATGTGCCTATTAGAATACCGAACTTTGTCTATAACGCATAAAATTGCGCGGTCCTGCGAACCGAGCTCAACTGCATGACATTAAACAAACTTCATAATATTAAATTTTGTGAATCATAAATTTAAATTTATCATAAAAATTTAATTTCTTACACATTGCATGCAGGCTTTTTTAACTTACAAAAAAAAAGGGAGGTCTATCATACGTGTAATTTAAACGTATCAAAAATGTTTTCCTTGTTATGGAAAAAATAAAAAGCTTTATTTTGTACATAATTTTTTCTTCATCGTGTTAACAGTGTCATTGTAATGGTCATAACATATACATTATGTATAATTTTTTTATTATCTTAAAATATATTTAATTATTTACATCACGTCGAATGGGTTTCTAGATGTAAGCAACAATACTGGATATGAAATGCGTCTGCTCGTACACATACGTATTTCCAACTTGATCCTATTGAGCATCCGACATTCAGCTGACTTTATAAAAAACCAGTAGTTCAAAAATGAATTCCTGTCACTTAAACTGTTTGACTTTGACTGTTGGAGGGATTGTGGGACTCATGGAAATTTTTTTTAAGGTAATTCATTCTATATTCATTTATACGCGTATGATATATCGCAACCTCAAATAGGTCTCTCAGAAGTTTTAATCCCAATATGTGCATTTTCTGTGTTCTAACCCCCTTCCACTATGTTTCCTGAGAAACAGTCAATATGCTGAAGATATATTTGAGTTCTACTTCTTTATAGCTTTTACGTGCTATACCTCAATCCATGTAGATCCATTCCAAAGGTTTCGCAGTACGCATTTTAATGTTAATGTTTGTATTTTCCATCATGCACTCGCAAGCCACCTCCTCTGCCACATTCTCTGAGAAAAAATCGAATGTTTAATATACGAAGTTAAGCTTCCGTAGAGCTTTCAAGGAATGTACTGCGAACAATGTTGCCATATTTTTTTTTACAAAAACTGACAATTACCACAAAAAATCTGGGGGCAAATTACGGCATTCGATATCGATCGAAATTTCAAACAAAATTTTCTTGAATTGTATTGAAATTTCGATCGATATCGAATGCCGTAATTTGCCCCCTGTTTTTTTTACGAAAAAAATCTGTTTACGAAAAAAATCTGCACCTTCAAAACAAAACTAACTAAGTGTCTATACCTGATAAAATTGTGTTATGAAGAGTCAAAATTTACACAAAAAAATCAATGAAAATTTTTTTAGTTTTCTTCATATTGAGTTTGACTTTTGTCTTAACAAAATTTTATCAGGTATACTCAAATTTTATCAGGTATACTCATTTTCTGATTTGCATGCTATCATCTATGCATAAGGAAAAAAAAGTTTTTTTTTTGCCATACTGCAAAGGTCATCATGATGGGTTTCACCCAATACATTTTTAACGATCGCTGTTGTTTTAGTTCGCGCGCATGTTGTTTTTTATGTGCTCCGAATCTTCCAAAGTCTTTTGAAGCAACGGCACCAAGTGATCCACTGCTAAAAACGATATATTGTGTTCTGCGCAGAAATCTGCTAGGTGTAACTCAACATTAGTCCCTTTTGAATTATGTTTGACCAGATCCGTAAACACTGCACTAGATCCTGCGTGCAGTTCAATTGCCTTCGCATTTTAAATGTTTTTTGATGTTTTTGCGTGAGCTTTTAAATCTGTAATTCCGGCCATCGCTCTTAACTCGCAATTACAAACTTTACGAAAAGCTAAATTGCTTTCACTTCTTTTTGGCCACGGTTTTAATAAAACATTTTCTTCCCACGATTTATTGTAATCGCCTAATTTTCTTTTTCTTGAACTCGAAGGCTGTGTAGCTGGCACTGCATTATCATTATCTTGGTAAGAATCTGCTAAAATTCAAAATAATTAATTATTTGAATTAAGAAAAATTATTTAGTAGCAAACTTACTGTTTTTTGTTAGATATTTATCCATTTTTTAGAAAAATTGGCACAATACTCGCAAACAATTCAAACAATGCAATTAAAACTTTAAATTTAAAAAATAGAATATCACTGTTGCAAAAAAAAAGGAATAAGAAAAAATACAACACATTGTTGCTTTTAAAAGGCAGTACAATTTATAATGCTGAGTATAGACGTTACTACAAATCGTACAAGTATAGAATTAGTAGCGTGTATCATGCTGTCGTACTTGTGAAGAATACTTTGCAATACGAAAAATAAAAAACTGCATTGGTTAAAAAAACTGGTTTTTAGAGTAAAAATCTGCAAGCCTGTTTCGTACTTTAAAAAACTTCAAAAAACAGATAAATCTGCACATTTGGCAACGCTGACTGCGAACTCAAGCAGGTCCTTCCGAAACGTACTTATAACGCTCTGACCATGTTACATACCCATAACATTTTTCTCTATATTCCTCTCCTGAGAAAAGGATAAAAACAACGCTAACAGTTTTGGAATCGAAACTTCTTTCAAAGATCTTTTGGTTTTTATTCAACAATTTGTAAGTATGTGAATTCATTCAGAATAAACCTGCTACAGCATCTTCCTTGAGAAACAACTGAATATTCTAATGACACTTTTGGTCCGGTCTACTATTGGGCTTTCAGGAAATATGTAGCAAGTCCTTGAAGGTTCTTCGTAAATCGTTCGTATCCTATCCCGAAAATACCTGTATTGAGAGGGCTAAAACACTTAACTGATGCAATATTTTAACAATACTGTTAAAGAATTACAATAGCGAAGTGTTTCCTCGCACATCCCTTCTGCAGTTCTTTTCTTAATATTTTTTACGAACTCACCTTTTGCAAGAACATTTTAAAAGTTCGTTTGTATGTGACAAATAAACTAATAAGTCGCCAATCGGTGACAAAAATTATTGGCAAATTCAATTTTACCTTTTATGCCTGTTCGTTTTAGTAGACCGTTCCCGATTGAAATGTTTAGCACGCATATTGCACATAAGGAGAAGCTTTTATATCATTAACAGCGGTGGCAAAGCTTTTAAATACGCATACATATCATTTGCTGCTGTACACCAGTGTACACAACTGAATTTTCTACGAGGTAAATGAAAAAATTTTGTGTTAATAATTTTTTAATTGTGATCCGAAAAATATTGCCCAAATAAAAAGTCTTTAAAATATCTGGAAACTAAATTCTCTTCGTGTATAAGAAAAATAGAACAGAAGTTTGTTGTAAGTTATATCATGTTTACACTATTGGTGTAAAGTAGAATAAAAGTGGGGTGTTGTAATTGCCACCACCTTGTACATACAGTGAAGATGCTGCCGATGTACATTTTGAAATACAGCTGTGATGTAAATCAGATCTAAATACTTGTGGTACAATGGAAACTTAACCTAATCATCAGTAAACTTCAACCATCATGTTTGAAAGTCAAAAATTTTTTAAATAACTATTTTGTAGTGTATCCTGAATAATAATTTTAATGTGTAAACGTTTTATACTGTACAGAAAAAGATTGTAAGAAACTTGGAAAGATTAATAGCAAATATAAGTTGCTTGCTATTTTGCTTGTATGAGTTTTTTATCCTGCTATAGTTATTTCTGTATAGTTCTAATTTTGTTGTTTTTGAGTTTTTTTTATAAATTACGAACATACGAGATTCAATAATGTTCAGACATGATGGTTGAAGGTCTGCTGATGAGTTGATCATATCAACAACTAAATGCAGGGATACAATAAATGAAATTGTCCTTTGACAAATTAATAGGGAGAAT
This sequence comes from Germaria angustata, assembly GCA_963681545.1. Classification (NCBI taxonomy): domain Eukaryota; kingdom Metazoa; phylum Arthropoda; class Insecta; order Diptera; family Tachinidae; genus Germaria; species Germaria angustata. The sequence continues at coordinate 83,159,369 of OY813001.1, read as the reverse complement.
ATTCCAAATGATTTGTTAAACTGTTTAAGAAAAAAGATGTATTTTTTAAATAAATTCGTAAAAAATATCCCAAAATATCGCAGAAGTAAAGTGAGCAGCTTAATTCAAGGATATATTTTACACTGAATCAAAATTAATAATTTCTGACTCGTGACTTTAATCTTTTTGAGAATATATTATTCTTATCAAGGAAGCGATGTAATTTTCTGACAAAACTAAGTATTATTAATTTATATTAAAAGAGGCAAAATATTATATAACTTCTCATTTCTTCAAAACGTTAAAATATCTATTATTTCTCTTCTGTTGCCAAAGATAATTAGAATCCATCTGTATTATTACACAAATGCATATTTTTAGTTACACATCATTTGCTTAAATAAAATAATAATTTTATTAAACATTTTTATGATTGTTTCATTCTATATAATTTTCTTCTATTTGCTTTTAAATCATTCATAACACGCAAACAATAAGATTTGAATTAAATTTATTAATCAAATAAAAAATAACACATTTTTGATGCACATATTAATAACATTTTTAATAATTCAAAAATAATGATAATTTTTGCTACAAATCGCTTAGTCCTGTTTCACACACATCAAGTTTTCTTGATCAAGTTTCAATTCAGCTGGGAGAGAGATAAAGAAAAGAATACATACTCTCCCTATCACTCTCCCGGCTGAATTGAAACTTGATCAAGAAAACTTGATGTATGTGAAACAGGACTTACTCTCATCCTTTTCACCTTTTAACCCCCTCTCTCTATTTCTCTTTCTCTCTTTCACGCAATCAATACTTATAAATATATATGAGAATCTATTTGTGGCGTATGAGTGATGTTTATTAATTCAATATCAATCATACGTACAGTTTGCAAATTTACTAACAGTGTTTTCATTAATTTTTCATAAGGGATTCTGAAATAGCACGTCCCGGAATTATTTCGGGATTGACAAAACCAGAGAGATGTTCTACTTTTATTTTCGAAGAAATCCTATATTTATTAATAAAAAAATGCTGTGAAGTTTTACAACAAATCTCATATCTTGAACTAGACACATAATTCTTAATGCATTCAAAGTTTTAGTAAGAAAAACTATATTACATTAGTTTTTTTTACATCAGAATATTTTTGTTCAGGATGAATAGATTTTTTATTGCTACTCTACTCGTGTGTATTCCGAATTTAGTTTGCATTATGAATAACTTTTTACTTTGTAATTTTGTTAACTTTAATATTTATTAAGATTTGGAGTGTATGTATTGTGGAAATATGTTTACTTTATGTTTTGAAGGCAATACCCTCCAATCACAGCTTTTCAGATATTCGCATTAAACTGTTAGATGGTTATTGGCTTATTGGCGTACAACTTGCCCTTTAGGTAGTACCAGTAGCCAGTTGAAGTCAGAAAAACGCCATATCATTCGATCGGTTCATATAAGAGTACTATAGGAAACCACAATTCTGGATTTCTCTCTACCTGTGGACTGAAAAAGTTTTCAATCAATACCCGGTATTGAACTCACATTAACCGCAAAAATATGGTTCATTGATTCTTCTTGAACTCATTCCACGCCATAATATACATCTAAGTGGGTGCATCTAATGTTCAACATGACGCGGTGCATTTGCAACATGAAAGAAATTTCGATATGATCTTTATATCTGAATAATTTATTAAATTGTTGTTAAATTTTTATATAATTCATATTCACAATCTTCCGGTAATGATCTTGCAACTTAACACTTGCAAGACGGTATTAGTATGTTTTCAGCTTCGATTAAAAATTTAATATAAAATAAAGTGATCATTTTCTCGGGCTCATATCATGCAAACCCGTTTTTTAATTTCATTTGTTTTTTTATTTACTTCAACATTGAGATACTATGCTACCAATTCAGAATTATTCCCAGGAAGTTTATATGTTGTAGAAATTTGTTTATTGAGATCTTAGGTAAATTTTTGTAGTTGATTGTTTCCTTGAATTTTGAACGGTTTGCTACCTATGGACCTGAACAAGAGAAAAAGGTAAAAAAATGGAATTTTTTTAAGTTTTTTGCGATTTTTATCTGGAAGGTGAAGTTTTTTTGATTTTATATGTTCGTAATTTTTGTTCTTTATGACAAGAGCTACAAGTTTGCCTCAGAGAGTAAATCGAAATTCGGAACGGTTTGCAAGATATGAGCCCGAGAAAATGATCACTTTTTTGCGAAAATGATACCGAGACCCCAAATCTTTGGCGGCCCATAAAAAAGTGCATGACTTTGGGAAAAATTGGTAGACACGGGTCTTTTTTTTAGTCTTTTATTACGTAGTGGTGTCCGTATATGGTTATTTTTTTCGTGTTGCACTGTATATTTCAACTTAAAAAGGGGTACATGTTCACACTTTTATTTAAAATAAACAATTTCAATTTCTTAATGATAACGATAATTTTATAATTTGTTATCGCATTATGCACTTGAAAAATTAATGAAAGCAATAATATTCCCGTGATGCAATTATATTCCAAATGAAAAAGTAATTAAATTGGTAAAATAAATTAAGGATTAGAGAAAACCTTTTATTTAATTTTTGAGTACTAGTCATAATTAAAAGAAACTCTGATGTAACTCTTCATTGTAATGTGGACATTGCCTCCACACTTGCCCACCCATCCATTCTCGCAGTGAAATGCACTAAGAGTATTAAGGGAACTCTTGTATTAAAATTGAGGAAAATTTTTTAGTAAATTTAAATTTTTGTTTGAAATCTGGGAACATCTAAAAAATACCAAAAATTCAATAAAAGAAAATTTTTTAATATATTAGATAAAAGATTTTTATTAGAAGTGAAGAAATGCTTATCGAATCCCAGTAAAAAACGAGTTTGGCGCCATACGGCAACCGTTTTGGACTCGAATTGAGTAATTTGTACTAAATTTTATTTCTTATTTTTACATTTATCATTATTTTCAGAAAATAAATTTAAAATAATTTAACATTTTTTTGTTGCGAATATTTCTAAATTTTCAATGCTTTAATCTAAATTTTTCTTGTGAATTATCTGATGAAATTTTTTTAAATTGTCACTGGATTCTTTGGATGAATTACATTTACAATTTTTGACTGGCATAACATTTTTTTCAACTTGAGTTCTCCTTGCTACGCTTCACTTATTGTCGTCATTTCTTTCCATTTAAAACAATTACGATTGTTATCCTGCACAACTGATGATTGTTATCCTGTACAGTTGTCTACTACAGCTGATGATACATTTATGCTTGTGCTGATTCTTTTCATGGATACGACGACCTCAACATCTTCACCGTCATCTTTATCTTCGTCATCATTATCATTGTCATTGTTAATATATTCTTATTTTATAATTTGACTTATATCAACATTGAAAAAGTAGAGTCAAATTAAGAAAAACGCGTGATACTCGAGCCTCACTTGCTTTGTATCTCTATTTCTACGGTCTTTTGTGTTGCCATTAAAAAGAAATGTAATTTTTTTTCATTTTTTATTATGTGTGTCTTTAATGTAAATGTAAAATGCCAAGAGATAAATACGAAAAGAAAAGAAGTGCACTTTAAATTTATTATATATTATTTGTGAGTCAATGAATGAATGAATGTATAAGATAAAAAAAGAACGACAGCCACTTTAATCAACATCAACTAGACAACAGTCAGATGTCAAATTTTAAAGTATGAATCTGGAAATGTCTTTCGTATTCGAAGGGCTCATTCATGTACTCGTATACTGTGGTGTCATTCATTGCGTCACACTACATTTTGGCAGCAAAGTGGGTTATTTATATTTTAGTCCACTGGACGATTTGTCTTATTGACTTAGGCCTTCTTAGGCCCATATCCTTAAAGGCGAATTTACTTAAGTTAAAATATGTGAAAACTCGAGTTCTCGTAAGAGATGAAATCCCCTTGGTTCTTTTTACTAGTATATTGCAACAGCCCGCTCCGTTCCTCCAATATAATCACAAATTTTAAAAAAATTAAACATTTCATATTGAACTTTTCTTGTTCTGCAACATTTGCTTTGCGTTTCCTATTAATAAAATATTTATTAAGCACCTCCTGTAGCATTTTTCCCCTTCAAGATGGAAATGATTTTAGTCCTTATAAATAAATCTAGTTAATTGATTAGCAGCGCTCTCTGCTGAAAATATGGTTTGTGTCTCTGCTAGTTAATACTGATACAATAGCTGTTAAAATACGATTACGATTAAAGAAGAATATATATAATTATTATTCTCTATTTAAGTCAGCGCCATTATCCGCTCCGGGCTCGTAGTCTGAAACCTAAGGTGCCTGTCGGAATGGACAGATATATCACAGTGGTAAAGCGCGGGCGAAGCCCAAATTCTTCAAAGATCTCTTCGGTCCCCAAGATATCCAGGGATATCGACGCCGCCTCAGCTAACCGTCAAAACCGTTTCAAAATATTGCAAGTTGACAGCGACAGACCCGAAGAATCCTCGAAGAAAACCTCAAAACCACCACCAATATATCTGAGACAAAAAAATTCAAACACTCTTATTAAAAAGCTAATCTCGGTTATTGGTGAAAAGGCATTTCAGATTGTCCCAATAAAACGTGGTAATATTGACGAAACAAAGATCCAAATATACGAAGAAAAAGATTTCCGCAAAATGGTTAACGAATTTGAAAAAAGTAAAACAAGTTTCTATACATTCCAGCTTAAGAGTGCTAAAGGCCTACAGATCGTATTGAAGGGCATAGATTCTTATGTTGTTCCTGAGGAAATAAAAGATGCTCTCACCCTCCAAGGATTTAAGGTTAAAAATGTCTCTAACTAATAAACAGGGAGAAGATCCCCAACCCTTATTTCGCGTTGAACTGGAACCAAATGATATTAAACTGAAGAAAAATGAGACACATCCTATTTATAATTTAAAATATCTGTTATACCGGAAAATCACAGTTGAAGAACCACACAAGCGCTCAGGACCCGTACAGTGCCATAACTGTCAAGAATATGGCCACACAAAAACTTACTGCAAATTACCTACTGTTTGTGTTGTGTGCGGTGAATTACACAACACTGCTATTTGCAATAAGTCGAAGGACCAGAAGGAAAAGAAGTGCAGTAATTGTGGAGGTAATCACACTGCTAACTACAGGGGATGTCCTGTATACTCTTTCGTTAAACAGGCTATGAGTCAAAAGCCTAAAGTAGTCCCAGCGCAAACAGGAAATACGTACTCCGCCAATTATCCTGTAATGGCCCAACCAATCTCTACACAAGTATCGTATGCTGACGCTGTGAAGATCAACTCCGTTCCCATGCAAAAAGTGCCACCACCAACTAATACAACAAATGCAAATGCAAGCTTTAATTTCAGTCGCCTTGAAAATACTATTGATAATTTGGTGCAAACTATAAACAACTTTACAACAAATATGACTAGCATGATGCAAGAAATGCTGCGAATGCAGAACACACTGCTTCAAGCATTAGTTAACAAGCCATGAACACGTTAAAGTTATGTTTCTGGAACGCAAACGGCATTCGCCAACATAGAAACGAACTTGAGCACTTCCTCACGGTGAAGAATATTGATATAATGTTGGTATCTGAGACTCATTTGACTTCGAGAAGCCTATTTAAAATGAGCGGCTACACCTTATACGATACAAAGGACCCGAGAGGAAGAGCATGCGGAGGATCAGCAATTCTAATAAAGTCAAGACTCAAACACTATATTCTTGAGAACACTTGTGAAGACCATCTACAAGCAACAAATATTTGCATAGAAAATTTTTGTTCAAATTTCGTAATATCATCAGTTTACTCCCCTCCCAGATTTTCAACCAGTGAGGATCAATACGAGGATTTTTACAAAACTATTGGCCCTTGTTTCGTAGCAGCTGGAGACTACAATGCAAAACATACGTTCTGGGGATCGCGTCTTATTACACCTAGAGGTCGAGCATTGTTCAACACAATTTCAAAAATGGGTTTGGATGTCATTTCGAGCGGGGAGCCCATTACTGGCCTACTGACATACAAAAAATTCCGGATGTTATAGATTTTGGGGTCATGAAAAATATCGCTAGGGATTTAATTCATGTTGAAGCTTCACATGATCTTTCCTCCGATCACACTCCCACGATCGTTACAATTTGTAGCCCACTAAGAAGTGACTTACCTCACCCATATGTGTTAACTGGCTGGGGTTCAAAAAATATCTCAGTAGTCATTGTGCGGAAAACATCATGCTTAGAACTCCCGATGATATTGAACTTAACATTGCCAATCTTACCGAGAATATTAAAGAGGCTGCTAAACATGCCACAACCTCCCATCCGCAGACTGGGTTTAATAGAATTTATTCTGCGGATATTGAACGTCTCGTATGTGAAAAAAGAAGAGCTAGAAGGGAATGGCAACTGCACAGATCACCACAACATAAAATCAGACTTAGAGAATGCACTAAACGACTCCAAGAGTTGCTTGCGTCTGAAAAATCTGCTTCTCTTAAGAACTATCTGGAAGGTCTCGATGTCACAGCAGCATCTAATTACTCCTTGTGGCGCGCTGCTAAAAAAACTTAAAACACCCGTTGAGTCTAAACCACCCTTGCGCACTTCTACCGGAGGTTGGGCAAGAACTAATACTGAAAAAGGTAACATATTTGCTGGGCATTTAAAATACGTATTTACCCCAAACACATGTACTGGTGCTGTTGATTTGCCGAGTGTAGTTGCTCTACCCCCTCGACCCATAAAGTTTAAGATGCGTGATGTAAATAACCTAATAGCTGAAACCAACCCAAAGAAGGCCCCGGGTATTGATGGAATTAGTAACAAGATGCTGATGAATTTGCCTCGTATTGCTATTAGAATCCTGTTATTTATTTTTATTATCCACACAGCTGGAAACTTGCCATGGTCAAAATGATTCCAAAGGCGGGCAAAGATCTTACTAAGGCTGAGTCATATAGGCCAATAAGTTTGCTGTCAACAATTTCAAAGCTCTTCGAAAAACTGCTCATGACAAAATTGTCTCCAATTCTAGCTGATAATGGGTGCATACCGGACCATCAATTTGGGTTTAGAAGTCAGCATAGCACCATTGAACAAACTCATAGATTGGTTCATTTCATAAGAAGAACATTTGAAGAAAGAAAGAATTGTTCTTCCCTCTTTATTAATGTCTCTCAGGCATTTGATAAAGTGTGGCATGAAGGCCTAATTCTAAAATTGAAGACATATCTACCAATAAACATTGCAAATCTTTTGGAAAGTTACATTCTTGCCCGGAAGTTCACTGTCGTGGAAGGAGACTTCACGAGTGTGCCCGAAACTATCTCATCTGGGGTGCCACAGGGGAGTATACTGGGGCCAGTTTTATATTTGATTTATACCTGTGATATGCCTTTGAGCAGAAATATCCTCACTTCTACATTTGCCGATGATACAGCCTGCCTTAGTATGCACGAAAACCCTCACGAGGCTACCCGTTATCACCAGCAACATATTAACCTGTTGGAACCGTGGTTGAACTTATGGAGAATAAAGGTGAATGAACAAAAGTGTGTTCATGTCACATTTACCCTACGAAGAGAGACTTGTTCCCCCATTCGAATCAACAATCAAGTTGTTCCTCATCATTCACAGGTGAAATACCTTGGTATATACCTTGACCGACGGCTTACATGGAAACACCACATTGACTCTAAGCTGACACAAATGAAGCTTAAATTGACCCAGATACATTGGCTGATTGGTAGAAATTCTACACTCAGTCTAGATTGTAAACTTTTAATATACAAGTCGCTTTTGAAACCCATATGGTGTTACGGAATTCAGATATGGGGCACTGCTTCAGCTTCCAATGTAGAGAGAATCCAACGAAGGCAAAACAAAATTTTAAGGTTAATAACATCGGCTCCTTGGTACATGAAAAATTCAATTTTACATCGTGATTTAAATATGCCACTTGTGACTGCAGAAATTGCAAAATATGCAGGCAAATATTTAACAAAACTCGAGTCCCATCCTAATCCGCTTGCTCGTAACATCTTGAACTTTCCTGGACACATCCGCTTAAAAAAGAGGGATACTACGTCTTTAGTACGCAACACTCCAGATGAAATTTTTTTAAAATATTCTTGTGCTTAATACGACATTTATTTATTTTTAATTACTATCACTAAGTTTATGTCCGACACTGGTTGGGCCTAATTATTATATTTATATTTAAGATTTGAATACTTATTGTTAGTTCAGTTTAATGAAGATACAAAAATAAAATTAGTGGAAAAAAAATTATTATTATAATTCTATGGTTCAGAATTATGATTACCTATTGACTACGATCACAGATAATCAAATAATAATCCGCATTACTTTTGATTACGATAAAATATTCAAAAAGAATGGACTGTAATAAAAAAACTTATACTATGATAAAATTAAAATATATGTATTATTGCGCCCAACAGAATTCCTTAATATTGCGCCCGATTATGATGACTATCGTCTATCTCTGTAATATATACTTAAAAGCGGTAGGCCCAAATAATGTGTATAATTTTTTTTGTTTAAATATCAATAAATTAATAGAGAGGAGAGACGCAGGAAACCGCACAACAATGAGAGAGTGACACGAAGTACATCAGGGGGTATACAGAGACATACAAGACAACGCACACAACCGTAGGAACTACATAAGGACAATGGACGACAGTAAAACAATTAAAAGAGCAAAAGAATATTGAATTTCGTTAGAAGTATTCAATATTATATTCTTGGGTAATACACACAATTTTGTATTATATAAAACATCTAATTTAATTGTGCTAAATACATATAAGTATATGTGGTATTAGTTTCATTAAAAATTTTCCCAATCGAAAACTCAATTAATAAATTGAGCAATTAGTATTTAGTTGCACTAAAATTGTGTCAAATTAGTTTATTCAGTGAGAAGAGAACATTTTGTACAAACATTTTGTACAAAATTTCATGAAAAATATTTTTTAATATATAAAAATTTGAATTCTTACAAACATATTTTGTACGAATTTTTTTTTTTTGAAATTATGTATCTGTAGCGAATATAATCAGGTGAGGTTTTTATTAAAAACATTCAGACAAATTTTCTTAGTTTATACACTTTTAATTATCATAATTGAATAGTTAAATTTGATATAAGTATGTAAATTGAATTTTTATATGTAATTATAAAAATGTTTATCGTTTGAACTTTCGTATAAAATCTTATAAACAACTTGCCAACTAGAGCCCTTTGAAAACCAGTCGAAAAAGTGCAAAATGTTGCAAAATGTTTACAAAAAATACTTAATATAAAATGTACCAAAATATTGTACAAATATTTAAAAATTTTGGAAAAAGAGAACTGTCAAAAATACAAGAGAACTGTCAAATTGAATTATATATATATATATATATATATATATATATATATATATATATATATATATATATACATATATATATATATATATATATATATATATATATATATACATATATATATATATATATATATATATATATATATATATATATATATATATATATATAAATTTTTTTTTTTTTTTTTTTCTCTCATTTTATTTACAATCTATCCAAGGATAATAAGTAAATTTTATAAAATAAGGAGTAATAAAATAACATTCATTGTTGAACTCCAATAAGAACAACAATATACAAGAACAAAAATTGTTAAAGTTATAGTTATTTCAAAAATTTATAATACATTATATAAAAAAAAAATCTTAAAGTTTAATCTATATTAATATTTACATATATGTACACAGAATTTTTTTTTTTTTTTTTTTTTTTTTTTTTTTTTTTTTTTTATGTATAATTGATTATGTTCTAAATGGCAAGTCTAATACGTGGTTCCTTTTCAGTCTTCTTACTTCGTTTGTGTCATCTAATAGCATTATTGCCAATGGGTTACAATGGTTACTCAGCCTCTCCAAGTAATTTTCGCTATATTTTTTAACTTCTTCTTTAACCATCGGAATTGATAAGTCATCATGAATTGTTTTGTTTGATACAAACCATGGAGCGTTGACTAAGGACCTCAATGTTTTCGACTGAAACCTCTGTAGAATTTCAATGTTAGAATTGCTGGCCGTTCCCCACAACTGTATACAATATGTCCACACTGGTTTTAGCATTACTTTGTATAAAATTATCTTATTCTCGAGACTTAGTTTGGATTTGGTACCTAGTAACCAAAATAGGCGCTTGAATTTCAAGTTAAGATGTTGCTTCTTAGCTTTAATGTGGTTTTTCCATGTAAGCCTGCGATCGATGTGCAGACCTAAATATTTGACTGTGTCAGATTGCGGAATATCACTGTTGTTAATTGAGACACGTGAGCAGTTTCCACGACGCAAAGTAAACGTCACGTGTAAAGATTTTTCGGTGTTGACTTTTAACTTCCATTTATTTAACCAAATTCCTATTTCATCAAGCTCTCTTTGAAGATATTGTGATGCAACATCCGAGTCTGCGTCAGCAGCTAACACCGCCGTATCATCAGCGTAGGTTGCAACTAGTACATTATTTATTAAGGGCATATCCGATGTAAAAATTGTATATAAAATTGGGCCTAACACACTACCCTGAGGGACTCCAGCCTTGATACTGTAAATTTCAGAGAAATCTCTGTTGACCTTAACATAGTAATACCTTTCGCTGATATAAGATTTTAGTACTAGGTAAAAATGTGTTGGAAGTAGTTTTTTAAGCTTATATAGTAGGCCTGCATGCCAGACCCTATCAAATGCTTGTTGCACATCCAAAAATACACCTGAGCAATATCTTTTGTTCTCCAAGGAATCCCGTATAAAATTTACTATACGATGGCATTGTTCAGGTGTGCCATGCTTATGTCTAAACCCGAATTGGTACTCTGGTATTATATTTTCTTTTGCTAGTATAGGTAACATTCGTCTCAGAAATATCCTTTCAAATATTTTGGAGAATGTGACTAGCAAACTTATCGGGCGATATGATGTTACAATATCTTCTGGCTTTCCAGGTTTAGGGACCATTACCACTTCCGCACATTTCCATTGCGAAGGAAAATGATTTAACCTCAAAATTGAATTAAATATAAGCGTAAGAAAAATAACAGCTTTCTTGGGCAAGGCTTGGACTACTTTTCCATCAACACAGTCGTATCCTGGTGATTTTTTACAATTTATCTTAGCAATCTCCTCCCGTACTTCATTTGGTGAAATGTGTTTTATTGGCCAATCTACTGGACATGGACTATCAAGAAATTCGTAGATTTCTTTTGTAGAAGTACAATCATTTATTTCATGTGGCTGAAATGTTTTTGATAAATGTAATGCATATGCTTCAGCTTTGCTTCGATCTGTTCTGCACCATAAACCATTTTCGTCTCTTATAGGTGTATTTTTCTTGATTGGACGCTTTAAATATTTGGTGGCATTCCACAGGTAATGTTCATCATATCTTATAACGTTAAGATTACTAACAAAATTTTCAATCTGTTTGTTCTTTATTTCAGTCAGCCGAAGTTTAAGATTCTTTGTGGCCGTATTAAGGATTCGTTTGTCATTCGGGTTTCTACTCATTTGCCATATTCTTCTTAGTCTTCTTTTATTTTGGATCATTGTTCTTATTTCAGCAGTTACATAAAACTGGTTTTGACTATTATGGGTATCAGTTGATGGTGTAGATAGAAATCCAGCTTCATGAATTAAATTGTTGAAAGTTTCAGCCGCATCATCTAATTCCGATGCAGATTTAACTGAAATATTGAGGCTGACAGTTCTTTCTAACCAGGTGCTAAATGATGATAGATCAGTTTTATTATTTAAAATTTTATATCTTTTCAAATGACAATGTAAAAATGTATTAAAATCAAGGATAAGTGGCGAATGGTCAGAGTTTAGATCGTAATTATCAGCTATTTGTAGTAAATTGTTTGGTATGCCATAATATACAATAAAATCCAATAAATCTGGAGTTTTTGTCAAATCTGTAGGCCAGTATGTAGGACTACCCGTAGATAAAACTGAATAGTTGTTATTGCTTATGCATCTAAAAAGTTCTCTGCCTTTAGGATTTATTAATCTCGAACCCCACCAATGATGTTTGGCATTGAAGTCGCCTCCTACTATAAATCTGGGCCCAAGTTTTCTAAAAAATTCTTGAAATTCCTGACACTTTACAGAATATCTTGGAGGAAAATAAATAGAGCTAATAGTAATAGAAGTCGAATCACAAAATATTTTAATACATGCAGCTTGTAGACTTTGCTGCCTTATTTCGTCGGTGAATTCGTAAGTTATTGATGATTTTATTAGTATTGCTGCTCCACCATGTGCTCTATTGTCCGGGTGGTTAGCTTTTATTATGTCAAAATCTTTTATTTTGAAGAATGATCTGTCTGTGAAATGTGTCTCCGAGACTAGGAGGATATCAATAAAATTAGTTCTAAGAAATATTTCCACCTCTTGAGTATGGTTGGAAATACCATTGGCATTCCATATTGCAATTCTTAAGTTCAATTGCATAGTTTTGATATTAAAAGAGACATCATATTTATTAACTTATTGGTCTGTTCTATTTGGTTTTCAATTAATTTTTCGAGTTTTTCAAAAGAATTGTTTAATGGATTTAGTTGCTGTGGATTCCGTAAGATATCAGAATATGAAAATCTTTTATTTTGACCAGTGTTGGTGTTTACATTTTGGTTAAGTTGATTTGGGTAATCTTCACTATTAAATATATATTGGTCGGTTTTATCTCTTCTGTAGAGATTATTATTTTGCAATTTTCCTTTAAGTATTTGTTTATATACTATGCAGCCTTTATAGTTTGCTGGATGGTTTTGTAGACAGTTCACACAGCGTGGAGGAGTTTCTATATTTTTATTGCAGTCAATTGTAAGATGACCTAAGCCACATTTAACACATCTTTCCTCTTTTCGGCAGTAAGTTTTGGTATGACCGAATTCTTGACATCTATGACATTGCACAAGGTCTTTAGTTTTTCTTGGGGGTTCAATGGTGACAATTGCGTTATCTATGTGCCTAATATCGTATACGTTTTTGTTATTTAGGTCAGGTTCTAAATCAACAAAGAACATTGGAAGGGGGTTTCTGGTTATTCTACTGCGAACATTGATAATGTTCCGAACTTTATGGCCATTTTTTTCCATTTCGTATTTAATATTAGTAATTGACGTAGAATGATGTAAGTTTTTTATAACTACTCTATACGATCGGTCTTGCTTCAATTGGTAGGTATGGAACTTAATTTTCTTGTCATTCAAATGAGTAACAATAATTCTGTACGATTTTACATTTTTTATTACTAATCTTATTTGTCCATCTTTAAGTGACTTGTATTGAAATTCAGAGGAAGGAATAATTTTAGAAAAAGATTTTGTCATTGCGCTAATATCAGCAACAAATGGTATGAATATAGGTGGTGGCTTTGGTTCATTGTTATTGCTGTTTTCATTATATACTTCCTCCTCAGTATCAATTTCTTCATTATCAAGACTAGCAAAACGATTATTATTTTGGGAGCCTGAAATAATTGTCTTTGTTTGTTTTGATGTACCAGCATCTTTGTTGTTTATGATTGGAATGTTGTTTACATTTAAAAGTGCATGCGCCTTTATTGATGTACTTGCATTGTTATTGTTAACATTTTCTATTGAAGTTAAGTTGTTGTTGTCGATATTTTGTCTTTTGTTGTTGAATAATTTTGGTGATGCACTTTGTCGTCGTTTTTTTGCTATTGGCAAAGTAACTACCTGCCAGCTAATATCATTATCTTCACCTGAATCACCACTATCATCCATGACGAAAGCAGTGTATTTTGTTTAAAAATATTTTAGAATTGTTCTTTTACAAGACAATTATTTTAAACTTTTTACACTTCCTGTATATTCTTTATAGTTGTTCTATTCCTGTTTTTTTTTCTATAACAATTGAATTGTTTTTATTTTTTTATATAACAGAGCTTTGCCGTATTGCAATCGAACGTTGTGAATCGCGAAAAATATTCAATTTAATTTTTCTTTTCAATTTGAATTCTTTTAAATTTTCAGTTTATAAAAATTTCAAAAAACGTCCGTTCTATTTGACAATAAAATCGAAACTATATATATAAATTAAATAAAAAAAAAACCAAAAATTTGCAAAAGTGAATATTTGGGCAATAAATAAATGCCAGCCATTTAATTTTTACAGCTTTTTTATGTAAATGATGCCTACATTTACGTCGTAGGTCGTCCATCTCATACTTTTTCCAGCATTTCGACTGGTGACACCAACGGCAGCAAAGTTTTCTGGTAGGGCTGGAATTGTGGCTTTCTCATCCCTGTTCACAAGAGACATCACGTGTCCCACAAAAAATAGTATAGTGGGGATAAATTGCATTAAATTGCCGGCCAATAGACTGCTGCAAAACGTGAGATTAATTGCTCAGCAATCTCGCCTCTGAATAGGCTCGGGAATCGCGTGCAGTGTGGTGTGTCCAAGTCCAATTCTTCCATTTTGGCAAAAAAGTCGGTAATCAGCGCACGATTTTCATCGTTCTTGAAGAAGTACGGTCCAATATTGCCGCCGGACCAAAAACGACACTAAACAGTGCATCTTTCAGGTTGCATTGGCAGCTCTTGAACTGCCTCTGGCTACTCTTCATACCAAATTGGCTATTCTGTTTGTTGACGTACCTATTGAACCGAAATGAGCTTCGCTGCTGAAGTCATCTTCATTGACAATGCCCGATTCAGCAGCAATGTTCTCCTTGGTATGCACTCTTCGCTTATGTGTTGCTGGATTAATGTAAAGTAAAACTGGTGCGAATTTTGGCCACCACAGCCCGAATACCCCATTCGGTGGTTCGATTATGACGACCATAAAATGGACGTCATTTACGAAAAACATTTCACACACAGCACGAATTTTGAAAATGAGATTCAATGATTTCCAAGCGTTGCTCGTTTTGTTAGTACTTTTCCAAGCTTTTTTGCTAATATTTAAAATATATAAATATATAATTCCAAAAATACAAGATGTCCTCCATGATTTATTCTGGAAAACTATTCAAAGTGGAAAACTATGCGAACGTAAGTGCAGTTGGTAAAATGTTATTTCTTTTTAAGTCATTTGATATTCCACTGCCAGTCAAATCCGAAGAATATCGTAGTACTGATATGTATGTTGCTATTGGTTTTGGTCTTTCGATTTATAATAAATCCAGCATTTCACTCAAAGTTTTCAAGTCTATGATTAATGATTAATAGGAATTTCATTTGTGCAAAAGTAAATCACAATTTAGGGAAATACTAAAAATTGTTTGTTTTCTTTAATATTTTTTCTCAATTTATTGATTTTTTGGTCTACAATATTTTATTAATATTTCATTTAAATGAGGATTCAACATGAGGAACGTCCCAAAGTCAACAAAGGAAATTTAATTCTATTTCCAACCCACATACCACAACATAACAATATTGTTTTCGGAGGATGCTACACCCCCTCATCAGTGTTCATTCAAGTTGGTGATGGTTTCTCGTATATTCTGCTCGGCAGGCTGGAATTAAGTTTAAATTGACTTCAGTGCCTTTGGGAGTATTTTTTACGTTTGATTATTTCGAAGATCGTAGAAACATTATGCTGATGTTATTACTAAATGCATATTTGCATATATGCAAAAAAAATATATTAAGAATATTTTTTCCACTATTGTATATTTACAGAGAAACGAGTATGTATTAGTGATGTAACAAACATTCGTATTCGTATATCCGAGTTTTTAAAAAGTAAGGGGTCCTTCAGTAAGCGCTGTATATATTTCAATTTAATTAAATCATTTGAAAAGCCTATCAATGCCAATGTCAATGACGCGGCTTCGCTGGGTAGCGCTCATTCGAAATGTCAAATTTCGCATGACTCTGGCTGAAGTTTGTGGCTTATTCGCATAGATCTACAATTTAAGAAATCTTTACAAGAAGATGTTAAGAGGGTAAAATCGCACAATCTCGGTGGCTAGTTCACTTCACTTCACCTCCACGTGAGGTGACCATGCCTTCAAGTCGCTCGTGTAGAATGTACAATGTGGTATTGTCGTCGAATTCAGTCCAAAAGAAATTGTTAATCATCGACTTATGGCGCTCGCTGTTGACGGTGATGGTCTGGACAACATTATTCTCAAAAAATATGGTCCCATGACACCGCTACCCCTAAAGCTACAACAAACAGTGACCTTTTCGGGATTCATTATATATTCTTGGATTTCATGTGCATTGGTATTGTCCCATTTGACAGATGTAGCTTCAATAATATGGCCGCTATCAGGTTAGGTTAGGTTAGGTTGATTGGAGGAGTGGGATAGCCCATGTCATACGACATACACTTAAACCTGTGAAGGCGTGTTGTGCGCTCCCTTTAATTATCAAACACAAACTGCCAGAATTCTGCGGCAGGATTCGAACCTGGGACCTTCGCACTACGAGTCTAGTACACTACCTACTTGTCTACGAAGGTCAGCCGCTATCAAATGTCAAAATAGATTTCCAGCGAATAAAAATCGTTCTTTGTGCAAGTTATTATGTGTTTTGTAATGTTCATATACAACAGAGAATTCTCATATTGCATTTGAATGCTTTAGCATAAACATATGAGGGGGAATGCTTTCAAATTACCAAATGCCACTTTTTCGGTTCGAGCTTAAACTTAGTTTTACTGTTCAATTAACTAATATGCGTTAGAATTTTTTAGATGGCAATTTAAACCTTTCAGTATTACCAAAATGAACGGCCAAATATGTCAACATTTCTTGTAAATGTTAAATGTGTTATGTAAGTCATTTGGTCTTTATTTTGAAGAAAAAGATAAGAAGGAGAAAAGTTTCCCAAAAATTTGTGTGCAATAAGTATGTTTTGTTTTTATAAAATAAGAAATTATTAGTTTTATAAATAAAACAGAAAACTTTCTTAATGTAACATAATAATTCTCAATTACGAATCCCTGGATAAAGTGAACAAAAAATTCACGAAACGTCGGAAAATATGAAATGGAAAACTGCATTTTTATTGTCATAAAAACACAGTGGCCGCTTGTTGCCGAGCCGAACCGACTGACGCTTATTGCGAGAACTTCTTCATGCGAGAAACTAGTTTGAGTGTGCATAGTGGATGCGAGAATCAGCGCTGATATTTTATGTATTATTCAGGCATGTTCTGAAATCACGGTGATTTTAAATCACTAACGATTTTGAAATCACGAGATTGATATTTTGGTGTTCTGAAAATCACGAGAATTTTAATTTTTAGTAGTGATTTTCATGTTCTAAATCACGAGCTAACAGCTGATTTGCTTTGTTTACATTTAAAATTTTTTATATTTAAGTGATTAATCAGAAAAATATAACAAATTTAAGAGTTAAATTATGTGTCGTTAGTTATTTCAGATAATAAAGTGAAAAAAATGCCTGGAGCAACCTTTTTAGCAATTTAGCAAATTCTAACAATTGTACACCAAATATAAAGCGTCTATCTAAATTTATAAATTTTAAAGTGTTTCTTTGTAAAATAATAGATTTTATTACTAAAACAAATAAAGAACCAATCATATTAAGTGTATGTAATCATTTTATTATCGAAATCAAACCAATATGCTAAAAAAACGCAAAGTGATTTGATATCGTCAGACATTAACCTGACCGATTTTAAATCACGAGATTTCAAATTTTTTTGTGCGCAGAACACCTTTTCAGTGATTTCAAATCACTTTAGGATAAAGTGATTTTCAGAACATGCCTGATTATATTTTATTTTATTTATATGTTTTATTTATAATTTATTAATTAGGTTTTTCTTATGTATTTATGTTAATTAATTTTTTTTTATAATTTTTATTTTATTTTTATTGCTTTTTAATTTTTATATGTATATTTTATTTACTTTTTTTATTACATTTTTTTTAAATTTGGTTTATGTTTTTTAATTTTTTATAATTTTATTTAATTTTTATTATTTATTTGAATTTTTATTTTTTGTTTAATTTTTATTTTTTTTTTTTATTTTTATTTTATTCTTAATTTTTATAATTTTTTTATTGCATGTTTTATTCACATTTTCTTAAATTTTTGTTTTTAATTTTTTTATGTTTTCCAAACAAGTTGAAATCTTAAACACATAACATAAATAATGTTTTCGGCGCTGAAATACGCTTTGGAACTGTTTTCTCGCACTCAATCAGCTTTGCGCTCTGACCAGCTCGGCGCCCACTATGACCTGTTTGCGCTTATTTGTACTAATTTGTATAGTACCAGTTTTCTCGCATTGGTTCTCGCAATAAGCGTCAGTCGGCTCGGCTCGGCAACAAGCCAAATTAGCTAAACAAAATAAATAATTAATATAATGAAAACTCATATTGTTTTCCAATTGAATTTTTCGAAAATATCAAAAAATTATAATTTTTTTAGACATATGAAAGGAATCACTAAAATCTTCTTCATCAGCAAAGCAATTCCCTTAAATTTCATTTTCTTAAAATTATTTATTATAGTATATATATATTAATTTCATCGACCTTATGGTATGTAATTTATTTATTATTTACATTATTTCAGCAGCCGTTCATACGCATATTTATTTGCATGTGTACGTGACAGTTTGAATTTAATATTAAACCACCAACATTGGCCGCTTTAACACGCAAATGCTGGTAAATAAAGGACAACTCAAAAATACGTAGATTGAAGATAATTTAATCTCTGATCTCAAATTTAAAAACTGGCTTTCAATTTCAATATTAAGTATTTATTAATTAACAAATGTTTAACAAATGTCTTAAAGCATTTGTTAATTGATACGAACTTCAAGGCTAAAGTAAAATATTTTTTATAAATATGGACGCAAATTAAAATTAGTCTTAATAATGTTAAATATAACAAGCAGTGTTTTATATTTTCGAAATTAATTTCAAAGTGTGTTTGAGTAATTTTCCGGTAATAATAATCCAGTAACTTCGTGATAGAAACTTGTATTTTGTTTTGTTTTTTTTTTTTTTTTAAGTAATTGATTGATAATTTTTACAAGAGTATTGATGGAAGAAGATTTTTTTCAGTTTAATTTTAAATATTTAATTTCGCAAACGATTAAATCGAACAATAGATAAATGCCTCTAAATTTCAAGTTCAATATTCGTATTTGCGAATACTGCCGCAGATATTCGCATTCGTGAATAGTGATGGGGCAAGGGTAAATACCAAAATGGTAAGTTGGGTATTTAAAGGTAAATACCCAAGTATTTACCCATGTACCTGGGTATTTACCCAAAATGTGGGTATAAATCAGAATTAAGAAAAATTAAAATAAATTAAAAGAATTAAATTTTTTAGTATGAAATGGATTTTTAATGACAAATGAAATAATACATGAATTTATTCACAATCGCTTTCGCTATCAGTATCCGATAAAAACTCATATCGAGTAGAGTGCGTTATTCCTGTTGAAGTTAAAGGGATGTCGTCTTGAGTAGCTTCTAGTGAAGAATTAATGGCAGTTTCAATTCGATTGGAGTGCGTACTTTCTGCTGAAGGTGGTGAACTATTTTTAAAAAGCAAGTTCCAGTTGCGTGATATATATGTGATTTTATATCTGCTTTTAGATTAATGTGTTCATGAACTCCTAAGATCTGAAGGGATGCTTTAGTTTTTATTATACTCTGCGTTGAATAGAAGTAACTTCCTCACCTTGTTTTGGCTGGCAGTTTTAATTGTTCTCCGATTCCTTTTTCTTGCACAATTTTAGCTAAAGTTGCTGTTAGATCTTGGTTGTTGTTGATTGTTATTTATTATATTTACAACAAATGAGTAATTCTTCTGTAAGGTATCGCATTTTAAAAAGTCCTGACAAATTAAATTAAGACTGTGCGCTACACAACCTATAGGCACAACATTCGGTTGGGCTTCTTTTACTATTTTGAACGCCTTTTGCATGTTTGCAGCATTGTCACCAATTAACACGAAAAACTTTTGTTCACCGTATCCCTTCATGATTTTATTAATTTCCTGTGATAAATAGTTAGCTCTATGCCGATTGGCCTGTGTTGACAGACTTTTCACAAATACAGTTTCTGGCTTTGATATACAAGAAAGTTTACAACGCTTTCATTACGAAAGTCCTTCCTTAATGGATGCTCCACCATAGCCAAAAGAGCGCCAGTTACAAAAATAGCCTTAGCTAAGTTGTACTGTGCCGAGTTTGAAGGAAGATGCATGTGTATATCAGATGAAATGGAGAATTACTTACTGTCTGTATCTTGTTTATTGCCACATTGGTTGCAAGGATGTCTTGAACTCGTTGCTTTATTAATAATGGACACTTGACGCACGTTATTAAATGTTTTGCCATTTTATTCACATTTGAAATTTGTACCGCCTTTCGCAATGTGAACATGAAACTTCTTCTTCCGCTGCTATTAAAATGTTTCCAAATAGTTTCCTTTTTTTGTCTTCCCATCATTTAATTATTTAAAATAATTAAGAACTCAAATCTTTATGAATGAATAAACCAAATTCTTTTTATGCACCTGAGGCCCAAGATTAGTTTTCGGAACTGTCTAGTTCCTTCAGCATGGTTGTTGCCATCGCTTCCACTCATTACATTAAGTGGCCACAAGCACGCTGCTATGCGGTTCTTATGAAGAATTGTTGTTGTGTTTGCAGCAGCCAAAACCACGTTACCTGAGCAAAAAGCAGCAAAAAATTATAAGCAAAATGTCCTGAAACAAAATATGTTCAAATTAAATTCAAAACTGTCTATATTTCTGTTACGCTACGTAACAACGAGTGTTTGTTATTCAAATGAGTATTTACCCGAAATTAGGTCAACACCGGGGTATGAAATTGGGTATAAATGGGTAAATACCCAGCGTTGGGTAAATACCCAGGCATAAACCCATCACTATTCGTGAACATCTAAAAAGTGGCATGCATCAGTAAATAACATAATAACTTAAAAATTCAACTTTTAAGTTCACTTCATTAATCCACATATAGTTTTGTGTGAATTAAAAGCTTTTAACTCGTTTTCTATAAGACTTGTTTTCTTTTACGATGGTGTCCAAGCAATAGAACGACATTTTTAGCTATTGATTTAACTAGAAAAGTCTTAATAAGACAACTTTGAACTGCATAATTAATCAATATAGCACACAAATATAATTACTTAATTAAGAAGCAATAACAACTGCTACTTATGTTATATGAAACGGTTATAAACAATAACAGCAGGAAATAAAAACCACTTTCTTCTAATGCAAATACATATACCATAAATTATTTATGTATGCATGTAAATAAATGCGTGTGAATATATGTTTAATAAGAACAAACACAACAAAGCATGATTGATACAACCGCAAATATGATGAGTCTGACAGGAAGAGATATTGAGTCGTAATTAAAAAAGAACTGGAAATCAAAAACACAGACCGAGAGCTTTTGTTGTTGCTCGTAGGAAACGAAAAGGGATTTTAAATGTTTTAAGAAAACGCTGAAATTTTCATTTACTAAAGATTCTTACACAAGTTTACAAATTCAGCTCAACTTTTGGACTGCCGCAACTGGTAGTCATAACTTCTATAAATTGGTTCGTTAAATTCGAGCTTGCACTCGTTTTTTTTTCAAATTTATTATAGTTTTCGAGATATACAGTTGTGTAAAAAAGACATGCAGTTATCAAATAAAAATAATCAAAACTCTACAAAAATATTGTATTTAAGACATACTAACATTGTAATTTAATCTGCTTAGTAGTTTCCGAGATACTTGTGAAATAAAATTTATAAAAATTTTTGTTTCATTTTAAATTCGGGAAATGTAAAAAACAACGAAAAATTTCATCATTTTCCAATAAAAACATAGGTAAATACATAAATGAGCCGTATTTTATTAAAATCGATAAATAAATTTTCATTTTAATCACATTTCAATGACGGTGGTTCATTTTAACGAAAATTGCGATATGAATATAAAAGTAGCATTTTATTCTATGGATTTTGTTGGAAACCCAATTGCAATTCTTCGATATCTTTATTCTTTTAAATATCTTTTTTGAAGCCCTAATAACCCTAAGTTGCTCCAGTCCAAAACTTTGTATACATGAGTTATTGAGAGCTTAAAATTTGCAAAAGAAAAAAATACCTTGAAAATAGTTCTTTACTTTGAGTCGGCTGCCCTTTTTTGCAGATGGCGCTAAATGCCACTGTCCTTTGACATTTATGGTGTAGATGTATAGAGAATTAGTTGTCAACAAGCAATGGGCCAATGAGAATTTGAATTTTGGTAAAAAAGAAGGACAAAGACGAACTCACGACACTAACAAAATTTGTGTAGTGATAAGTATTGCTGAAAGCAATGACTTGATCCTTCGTAGACTAGCGGCTAGTATACTAGACTAGTAGTCCGATGGGTGCAAGTTCAATTACTGCCGCAGACTCTGCAGACAAGCCAAGTAGCTTCTCAGTTTGTGTTTGTTAAATGTTGGGCTAGTTGTCTATTATGAACTTGTCCTTATTTTCATATTTTTATATTTGCCGGGACTTGTAGATAACAAGTGTGTGTCTGTGATATACATGCATACTCTTTCCATTCGAATAAAAAAACTTTGCAATATTTTCTATGATTATATATTGTGTGTTTATATTACAGAAAATTTTATTCCATTTCCTACGATGATAGAAACAGTCTATTTAAATTTAAGGAAAATAAACAAATAATTATTTTACATATTAGACTATTCGCAATGAAACTGAAATCATAAGCTGCAAAGTGGTTTTGCCGCTGTAATGCGTTGAATCTCTAAGTAATTGGATTAGAATAATTTTGAATACGATTTCTAAGTAAAGTTTTGTTAGCCTTAAATAACCAATTTGTTTTTTAAAGCTGAAATATTTTTTTAATGCGGCAATTATTAATTGTTTATATGTGTTTAAAAATGTTGCAGCTACGAATTTTTTTCAACTCGCTACAAATAAATATTCCAAAATATTCTTTGACGTTCATGATTGCTGAAGAGAATTCTAAGGCTCCGTTCTCTCTCCTACCCTGTTTCTCATTTTTCTTAATGACTTACTTTGTAAAACTTCCAACCCTATCTACTCATTTGCAGATGACAGCAGCATTAGCCATTCTTACTCATTTGACCATAGGCCAAGTCCGTTGGAGATTAGGGCTATGAGGCAAAATATGGTCGAATCAATAAATCAAGATCTTGCAACAATCTCCGAATGGGGTCATGCGAATCGGGTCGACTTCCCGGAAGACTCAGTGATGTATGCTTACGCATAAACGTATGACCGTAAATGCTGCTCCATCTGTAATTATGGGTGATATAAATATTGAGGAATCAAAAGCTCTTGATGTTCTGGGCATGAAAATTCAGTGCGATGTTCGATGGACTGCACACATTTTTCATATCGCCAAAGAAACATTCAAGTGTCTCGGTTTTTTAAGACGGTGTAAAAGATACTTCACCCCTTCTGATATCCTCACTATTTATACCACCTACATCTGGCCGAAAATGGAATACAACTCTCATGTATGAGCCGGTGCTTCAAAGTCTATTTTGAAGCTACTGGACCGAGTTCAGGAGAGGGCGAAAAGTGACAGTAGTGTAGCCAACTCTATTGACTCACTGGACCATCGTCGCAACGTGGGTTGTGTTACGCTGTTTTATCGTTACTTCAATGGACTGTGCTCTGATGAGGTACGGGAACATATTCCCGAGATCCGCTCCTACTTACGAGCAACACGTTCCTCATTAAGATCACATCCATTTGTGGTCGATATAACAGCGAATCGCACTACGCATTTCAGAAATAATTCGTTCTTTGATCGAACGGCTCGTATGTGGAACGAGCTCCCTGCAGATGTATTTCCTGCCATACCCAGCGTGGAGAGATTCAAGTCGAATATCCATAAGCACTACTCCCGCTATCCTCCTCACCCTATCCTATTTTCCTAGTTCCAGCACAATGCACTGCATAAATAGGGGTCATCCCCTGAGTACTGGTCCAATTGCAAAAAAAAAGTGCTACAAATCCTTTAAAAATTTTTTTTTTAAGTTTCCCCCACCCTTGTTTAAACATTTCGTTTAACTTTCTTATACAAATGTATCTGTTTTAATCCTTTTCATTCTGGAAATATTTAAATAACCCATTTAACTAAGCTTTACCACATAAATTAATATTGGTGATATACACACATCTTATTGTAACGTTTATAATAAATTTATTAAAAACATCTAAATTATTTAAATGAATTTTGATAAAAATTATATGTGAAACGTGCGAAGGCAATAAAGCCTGCCTTTAGAATGAAAGAGATTTGAGGCAGTCATTTTTTCTCTTTACGTTTACACTAAGAGATTTTTCTCGCACAGGTGTTATATTAATAAACACATGGGAGAACAAAGCGAATGAAAGAACCAAACGAATTTCAGGCACATGCGTGTACTCTTTCCCTCTTACCTTCTTCCTTGCCAGCAACCTAAAAATTGCTGCTACAAAAATTGTTCAATGTAAACGCTGACAAACTAGACCAATAAAGCCGATTAATTATTTATTAATGTTATTCTGTATGTTGGCTACAACATTAGTTTATATTTAAAAAGAAGGAAAATAAAATAGAAATTAGAAAACATATATTTAATAAATACACAAAAATACACGATTATATAACTGATCAACCTGGGTGCGTTTCTAGGCTCCATGAAAAATGCCCCAAACTGAAAACTGAAAGTTTCGGCCTGAAAATTTTAAAATTAAAAATGATCGCAAAATTTACTATTAAAACAATAACAACTTTTGGTGAGATTTTTCCTATTCGGGCCATTTTAAATTTGGTTTTTCTGTTTTCGCAGCCATTTTTCATTCGTGCAGCCGTATTCGTAGGTTAATTTTGGACTTTAATTCCGAACTCAATGCAAACATTTGAAATAAGATAACTTTTACATGTGATAACAAGCCCAATCCTCAAACCTTTTTCAAAGCAAGGCTGAGGTTTATGTTTAGAATTTTAATTATAATCAATTGAATAGAAATATTCGACAGCTGGTACTTAACCAGTTTATTATGAAATATTTTCTCAAACGTTTAACGTGTTCTTGCAAATGAATATTTTTAACAACAATGCCATGAGAATTCCGAGTAGTTTTGTGTAGCAACTGCATTTTCTCGCCCATCACATATCTATATGACACGCATTGCGAAAGTAGCGAATCCACAAGTGTAAAAAAATGCATCGGGTCGGCTTTGCAAATATGGGTAACTATTGCATCAAATTGAAATTAATACGCTGACAGCTGTTGCAGCATTGGATACACACGTTGGCTCGAGTCTGTGTTCCTGTGTTATCAAATTTATTAAAGATTAAATGTTCAATAACTAAATGTTCAAAACAGAGTATAATCTACTAGAGCTTCCATTTAATCTTAATTGCCGGAAATTTAACTTTTTCGATTTAATTTTCAATGTTTTTGTAATAGCGACTATTCAGGAATTGCCCGTACACATGCATACAAATTTTCCCTTTTAATTTTGCTGTTAAAGAACTTATCCTTCTTTGGTTCGACATATACTTTGGCGCTTTCTAATTAATTGTACAATGATTATGTCAACAATGTGCTTTAATTGGTAGCAAGTATTGCCGCCTTATTTCATCAAATGACTGCCAACAGTTATTTGCCCGAAATCTAATTGCATTTTTTGGTTAGAAATAGCGCAGTTGGTTATGGTTGGAGTCCGGTGCGTAGGAGTAAATTAAAAAAGTAAAATTATTTATTTGAATGCTAATTGTTTTAAGAGGTTTTTCTATGCAATAAAAATTAAATGTTAAAGTGTTTTATTTCATACAAAATTTGCATACAAAAACACATGTGCTAAAATTTTATGGAAATTAATGCCACACAAAGTCAATTTATTTAAATTTTTGGCAGTGAACATTATAAAATTTTGTTGTAATTGTAAATAGTTTTGCGAAAAAAAAAATATTTATAAACAAAGAAATAAAAACAGACACCCACTCATTACAAAGTAATTTTTGAAATTTTTATATTGAAAGAAATTATATTAATATAAAAATATCGTAATATTTCTGTTCGCCTTTCAACAGTTTTCTAGTCAATAGACAAACAAACAATGCGCTGATTGCAGCTACAAGACCATCAAACAATAGTTGCTAGAACTATACAAAGGCATTAAAAAAATTGCATGGTGAAGTGGTCAAAACAGACGTTTTGAAAACACTTACCAATTATTTCTAATGATTTCTATTTCAATTATTATAGCAAAACAGCCATTCTAGTTGAAAGCTGTAAAGCAGATTTGGAAGTGGGGAACTATGATCCCGTGCCTACATTGATGGATCAGACGATCTTGACATAAGGTACTCCCACCGAATTTCCAATGCAGCAATTGTCCTTAAGGCATTATTGATTGACTGGATATGACATTGAGTTCGCGGAGAAATCGGCATTTTTTTATAAGATTTTGTTGCTTGTCTTCAACTCTTGGTAGCCAATGTAAGGATGTATTATCCATATTAGGACGTCAAACCGACGCTACCCTTATTAAAATCCTTGCACATAGTAACTTTCTTAGCAGACGCTGTAGCAATGCAGTCTAGTTTTATTAGTCGCATTATCTTCAGGTTCTATCGCCAGAAGGCTGAGGAAGGTTGACGCAAACTGAACATTTGTAGAGGTACAAATAAAATGTTCCTTTGGCAGAATGACAATTCTCCAACAATGATATCTCCCGACTTTTCGCAATACTGATTTGCGTTGCGCGTTAGACAAACACTATGGTGATATTGACCACTTCGATACGTTGTGCTGTAGCTGGGCACGTGTTTACTAGATGTCCTTTCTGAGCTATCTGAAATAGGTTTAGGTGGCCTTATAAAATTTCTAAGTGCTACGGATTGGGCTTAGTACCATTCACCAGATCTATCCTTGGATGCTTATACCGTCAAATTGACTCGGACCATAATAAATAATCTTAATCAATTGATTGGAGCTATTTGTGGGATTAAAAAATATCAAATATTGATAATTTTAGTTTGACAAACTAATGTTATTTATTAACTAATTTTTTCATTAGAAGTAAGTGCTAATTTACTATGGAATGGTTTTTTATTTGTTGTCAAAATGGAATCACCGGTTGATTGCTCTTCATAGGTTTAAGGGTCAGTCCCTTCTAGAAAAAGTTTTGTTTCCCTGAAGTTTCTCCATTATAAAGAGTTTCTAGTACGTATGAGCAACAGGATAATATGGGGTACTTTGACATATATAGGTACAACAACATTGCGATTTTTTTATGAAACACAACATTAACACAACATTTAAACAGGACACAACTTGAGTAGAATGCTACAGCAGGGCACATACAAATTAACCTGTTCATGCCAATTCAAATTTCCATTGGATATAAATGATTTCGGGAACACGGGAGGGATTACAATAGAAAACTAAGGGAAGCAGGATCGACATTGAAATCGAATTTTGTGAACAATATGTTTGACAATAGATGTACACAAGAAAAATGGATATAAATTCCCAACCATTAAAACATTTTTACACAAAACAATGAAAGTCACCAACACAACAACACATACTAAAGCAAGAGAGGATGCCAGAAACGAATAATTTTTTTATTTTTTTTTATTAATTAATTAACAAACACAAACTGCGAAGCTACTTGGCTTATCTGCAGAGACACACCCGGAGTCTGCGGCAGGAGTCGAACCTGCGACCTTCGGACTACCAGTCTAGTACACTAGCTGCTAGCCTACGAAGGCACTCAGATTAATACGCGTATAGAGAGGAATCTCGAGTCCAATACGCGCTCACGCAATGAAATAGGAAATACGATCATAGAGATGAAGAGGGAAAATAATGGTGATGAGAGAGTAAGACACAGGTAGGAGGAGAGATACAGACATAGAGACAGAACAACTACGATAAAGTTACACGAATCATAGAGTGAAACAGGTAGGAGGAGAGATACAGACAGAACAACTACCTGAAAGTGACACGAATTATAGAGTGAGACAGGTCGGAGGAGAGATACAGACAAACAGACAGAACAACTAAGAGAAAGTGGCAAGAATCATAGCGATGAAGTGGGGAAATCATGGCGATGAGAAAGTGAAACACAGGTAGGAGGAGAGATGCAGACAGAACAACTACCTGAAAGTGATACGAAGTAAGTCGGGAGGTATACAGAGACATACGAGCGGACACACACAACCATAGGAACTATGTAAGGACAATGAACAACAACAAAACGTTTTAGTAAAAAAAACAACTCTTAAGATGGCACATAGTCGGAAATGGTGTCTTTACGTTCCAAATTCATTCTCTTATTGTTTCCAATAAATATATTTTGTGGGTAAATTTAAATTTTCAGCAGTTTGCTATAATGAAAGATTTCAGGTAGTAAATGAAAAATCAATCTCTAATGGCGTCTGATTTAATTTGAACCCGAGCCCACCAAAAACATGTTCATTAACGGACAGTTTCGTAAAATTTTTAAAATTAACTTACATTTGACTTTTAACTTAATTTTTCGATTTTTTTTTTAGTTAAATTGAAATTTATTTTGTCTGAACGGAGTTCGATTACTGAATTTAAAATTCAGATTAATGACTTTTTCAAACTATTTTTATTATGGACGAAGGAGAAGACAATTTTACAATAGCAGAACGGATCAGTGCTGTTTTCTGTAGTCCACACCATCATCATCAGTGATGCGTGATAGTATTTAGGAACATCAACTATTTAATACGCTTTTGTATGATGAAAGAAGTAAATAATTCTTATAGCTCCAACAACAATAACAATCTCAGCTATTACGTAGTTCCCAGATATTAGTTATTTATTGCTTAATACTCAAAGCGTCGGTTTAAGGAATTCTATTTTTTGTTTGTTTATTTTTATAATATTTGTTTGTTGATTTTTATTTACATGAGTATTAAACGTGTATGACGCGTGTCAGCGTTTAGTGGAATTTGATGTTTACGTAACTTTTCGGCTGCTCCTTATTCCTTAATATACTACGGAAACTTAATCTGAGTGGAGTGACCTATAAAAAAGACGATTTTTTTCAAGCTTTTTCTTACTCGTACATTTTTCAATCATTTAATTAATGCATTAATATATTTCAACCAAGTTTCCAGAAAAAAAAGTAAAAATCTTTGTTGACAACATCAAAATTTCTAATATACACATAATCACAATATTTAACTAAAATTATAATTTGAAAACAATGTAAAAAAAATCTTGCAAATTGTGTATCACTGGGAGTACAAAGAATTTCGGAAGATTACACACACAATTATAGATTCAACCAAAATATTTATCGTTAAGTAGACGAGTTTTCGTTAAGATTTTTTCATATTCTTAAGTTTTTCTTTAATATAATGAATTAAAAAGAAATATTCGAAAAATACCTGGAAATTATTCTTCGTTCAGAAAAGCTAAATTTCGCAATTGTTTTATTATTCACAGAAAAAATTATTGCCAAAAAAAATTTCAGACAAAGTTTTTGTCTAAAGTAAATTTGTGTATTGCTTCAGGTAATTATTAGTTTGCGTCTTTCGAATACAAGAATTTTTTTATTTCCGTCAGTTGAATTGCTGTCTGAATTTTTAAAATTTGCCATGATAAAAAAAATAATATATGAAATAGTTATATAAAAAAGTGAAAAGTGCAAGAAATCACCAAGACTGATTGTTTGGTGCGATTTATGGGCTGGCATCGTCATTGGGCCGTACTTTTTCGAAAAGAAGGTGGCCAAGCGGTTACCATGAATGGTGTTAACTATCGCGAAATGATAACGGACGTCTTGTGGCCAGAAATTGGGGGTATGGACCTGGACGAAATGTGTTTCTAACAGGATGGTGCCACTTGCCACACAGCCAACGAAATAATGGCTCTTTTGCGCGAGAAATTTCATGGCCGTGTTTGTTATTTCACGTTGTGGCGATGTTAATTGGCCGCCACGATCATGTGATTTGACACCGTTGGACTTTTTTCTTTGGAATATTTAAAAGAAAAAGTGTACGTCAATAAGCAAAGAACAATTTAAGAGCTAAAGTATGAGATAATTCGGCACATTAGCGACATTGAACCTCAATTATGTCTGAGAGTCATTGAAAATATGGACCATCAGATAGAGATATACCACTGAAGCCGTAGCGGGCATTTGGCCGATATTTTTTTTACACATAATTGATCATTGTATCATAATAAACAATATTAAGATAATTCTCTGAAAACTTTTTGTTTTATTTACAATTAACACGTGCGTTTTGGTTGGTCCCAAGGAATTCATGCGTTTGGTGGAAGCGTCAATAGTTTTACCCGAGACACAAAGTGCAGATTGTAGAACTTGCTGATCTAAATTAAGGGTGAAATGAAATTGCTAATTAGTTTTAAGTTGTTAATTTTTCTTTCATTAATTACTTTTAACAATTTGAACAATAATAACTCTTATCACGAAACACATTATATTTTTTCGAATGTTGACTTCTTCACCATTTTTATGTTCATGGGAAATAAGGAAATTTACATGAAAAATATGTTCATGATATGGGTGAATGTTCTTCCTAAAATGTTGCCCTTCTTAAATAAATTACCACTCTAGAGTAAAACGTCCATAAGTTGAGCATCATCATGTCACCAACGTTTGGGGGTGAGCAATGATGATCTACTTCATATTGACATTAATGTAAGGAATAAGAGAGAAGAGCGTCCTACATATATCCATATTATTCATATTATCTACATTCTGGAAAAATTCACGTTGCTGCTTTTGGTGTGGTTTAAGTAAATTAAAATAATTTTCATATGACAGTATACCTCCGTTGAAAGTATTTATAGTCATAATATTTCATAATATATAATAAATAAGTACAAATACCTTGACACAAACAATTGTGTTCACATAAACCCTCCGAGCCATCAATTGATAAACTGCTATCAGCAGATGATATCTCTTGACCCTGCTGCCTACCTTCCCCTGGTATTTATTGCCACTTCATCAAAGTCAATAATCCTTTTGCAATAATCTCCGACTTGTAACTTGCCATAAAATGACAATAGTTATTGTGCAAAGGGTCGCGATGTTGATAATGGTTGGAGTCCAATTGAGCTGTCATAAATGTGTTATGATTTGTACATTGTTTATATATTAATTATTCTAGTTCCTTTTTCAGTGCAATATGCCATGCCATTAGACCGGTCAGTTTAATTGAATGTAATTTTTTCCAATGCAGTTCAATTAAACTTTTTTGCTATTTAATTTCTTGTCAATTTAAACTCAATTATTATGTAAAATTTTTTCATGCATTTGACTACCACTCATGCCTTTCCAGGTAGTAAATTAATATTTCCATGAAATTGTCTTGTTGTACTCATATTTTACACTTTGCACATTTTGTTCAATTATTAATCAAATTCAATGTTTTATTTTAATTTTATAATTTTTTAATCAACCACTACACAAATTTATTTACACGTTTTTCAAACATACGTTCGCAATGATTTCATGTTCTTACTCGCTTATACAAACTTTCTGAGAATATGATTTGGGCATTTTTGAACGTCCAATTTCGGTATTCTGTGTACATTCTGTGGCACGAAAAGTTGGAATGATCTTATTTTATTAATACACTTGCCAAACTCTGACCAAGAATTTGTTAGAGTTTTATTAGCGAGTACCTAAAACAACTGATCCGTGAAAAAGATTTTTGAATGCACAAAAAAAGTTTGTGCCTGGAAACAGAAACTGAATACCTTAGATTTTTTGGATAATTCAGAATATTTTAGATAAAGAAATAATAAAATAAATAAAATCTATATATTACCAAGAAGCTACCAAGGCTAAACGACATTCTAGATGCCAACAAGTTGTATTTGTTGTACAAAATCTTGCCTGATTTTTTGTTAATCCAGATGCGGGTACTAATAATCAATAAACTCCTTATTAAAAACAACTTCTGAATAAATTAAACAAAAGGAATAACAGTCAAACATGTAGGAAGAGAATATTAAAAAATTTATATCAGATGCGAGTAAATGAATACAATATGCAATATAATAATAAATAATATATTCGTAATAAGGCGATTTGAAATGTTAATTAAATGTCATAAAGCTGTTATTCGTTAATAAGATTAAGTTTTGTGTTATTAGATTTATTATTATTATTTTTTTTTAATTTTAGTTGTCTGCTTTGAAGTCAAAAAGTAATTTAAAAAAAGTTTTGAAAACATTTTCATAGATTTATTTCAACTAAATGCACCAGAGCTTCGTTGAAATTAATGTTCGTTAAGAGCATTAAAATTTCGTTAAGTTTTTGTTTCCAGTAAAGCTTTAAATATTTGTTTTAATAAGATGCTTGAATATGAAATGAAATTGTTTAAAGCGTTCATGAAAATATTTCGCATGAAAAAAATTAAAATATCGTTAAGCTTTTGCAAACATCTTTTTCTATATTATGAGTCACTAAACATTTCTGGTACTAATTATATTATAAATATTTCTTATATCATCTACGGTGCACATTTTTCTCATTTTTATTGAGGCAATAAGTCGCTTTTTAATGAAAAAATCTTAACTCTGCCATTCATCCAGCAGCGCAAGTTTCTGTTATCAGCTAAGCGCCTTGGAAACAGTTTCTTATTGATGTGATTGTGGCTTCTTTTTTCAAGGATAATCCGCCATTATTTTTCCGAATGAAAAAGAAATCCTTTATTCCACTTGACGTTATTGAAACAGAAACTTATTTTAAAACAAATAAAACCTTTTAAGGTATAAACGAATTCCGTACAATGGAAAAGGTGAAGGTAAATTTCATGACCAAAATCAGATATAGTCACACATATACATACACACTCACTTGAATGTACATGTATGTATGTGCTTTCGCACTATGTGTCCCAACTTGTGTGCTGTTTTTCTTTTAAGTGCACGTATATAGTGCTAGAGAACACAAGGCACAAGTTTTAATCTTGAGGAGCTTTTTTTGCAATACATAGTTTTTCATTTCGGTAGAAATTAAAGGATTAAAATTTTATGAAAATCTATCAAACTGAGAAGGCTTAAAAATAATACGGTTAAATTGAAGTTTTTTCGCATGCCTTTGTATTCATTAGCGAGATGCAAGTGATGGGAATGGTTCACGTGCTGGCTGTGATGGCCCATGAAAGAAAGTTTGACGTTGACAAGGAATAT
The DNA here is from genome assembly GCA_963681545.1 of Germaria angustata. Lineage (NCBI taxonomy): Eukaryota > Metazoa > Arthropoda > Insecta > Diptera > Tachinidae > Germaria > Germaria angustata. The sequence goes on along the minus strand of OY813001.1, from coordinate 83,126,050 downwards.
GGGAAATGTATATAAGATAAAGATGTTTTCTGCATACGAAAACAGTTCAATAAGTCAGAAAAAAGTTAAATAAGTCGGTCTGCCAGTTGGCGCCTGTCAAAATTTGAACAAGGTGCGTCATTTAGTTTGTATTTAAGAGCAGAGCATTCATAGGAGGAAATGAAAAAAGTGAATTTGGTGTGTTCATCAAACATTATTTTTTTACGGAAGAAAAGCCATCACGCAAACTATGGAAATTCTGCTCCATCAATCGTAATGGTAAAAAGGTTTGCGGAATTTCCATGTGGCCGTACAGGCACGGGGAATGCCGAAAATTCTGGACGCAGTAAGAATTAAAAAAAATTCACAATATGGCGGCGACCGATCGGATATTAAAAGTGGAGAGATTTTGGAAGCCATATCACTTTTGTATGATAAAGCTCTCCGTAGGATGGGTGCCGTATTTGCTCGCAATGGACCACAAACTCAATCGTGTGACAACAGGAGTGTATGGAGTTCTTCAACCGCAATATGGATGAGCCGTTTATTAATCATGGACGAAACGTAGATCTACCACAACCCACCTGAGATCAAATCGGTATTGCTTCCAATTAATCGTTTTAATTTTTGTTTATATATCGATACTAAAAATGTCCTAAACACATTTCGGCTATTCGGTTGCCAATAGTGACTTGTCCTCATATCATTTTGTATATAAACATGTTATAACATAAGTCCTTACGTCGAAACATATCTTTGTCTGCATATATATCTTCACACATGTGTTACGATTGAAGCTTGAAACTCATAATGTATTAAACATATAGGATTGTTATATCATGTACAATTATATTTAGTCAGAATCTGGACGGTCTTGCAAAGTCTGACACCTTTTCCTTTCTCCGCTACATGGGTTATCGCTGTCATTGTTCACATCTTCTATTGACCTGAAGCAGAGTAAAGCTGTTGGACGCAAAATAAGACGACATGCAAAAAACTTTCAAAGCAATACAAAAAAGCAATAATAAAAATAGACATCTTTTCGAAGGCATAAGTGGCGTTTATTGAAAAATCGTGATTTGTAGGTATATTTCACCATATAGAAATGTTGCCCCAGGTGAGCCTCTAAGGGCACATTTCTGAAATAAAAATGGAACTTAAATTACAAAGTCATATTCTTGAAAAAAGCATTTTTTTAGAAGATTCGCAAATAAAGTTAAAAAATTAAAATACACGTACAGATTAAAAAATATTGTCCCTTGTATCAAATTGATCAACTGCGCCCAATGGACGAATTTAATAAACTATAACATACAACAAATAATTTACTTCTTTATAAAATATATTTACATAAAATATATTTATTTTTTACTAATATTATAAAGGTCTTTCTCCCATGCAATCGTATGAGATTTGGACTCGATCCCAACAAAAAAAATTTGTTTGACTACCAATACAGTCCAACTAAAAAAATACGCTTAACAAAATATATTTACGTATTTCCTTCTTTTGAACTTAAACATTTTCATTGAAATTATCTTTTATCATTTTTGTCAAGTTTTACTGAAAATAATTATTACAAGTAGTAATAACAATTTAATAAAATTTCTTGTCTCATTCTTAAAATTTTTTTTCAAGAACGTGAACACCTGACAGTAACAAATAGTAACTGCTTTTGGTTATTGAACAGACCTATAATTTTAGCTCAATTATCTTGACTCTATCGTCTTATACTGTTCACACACAGATTACATACTAGATTCCTCTTAAGAATTTACAGTACAACCTCTATAATCCCGACAGCCCAATGTTTCGGACAGTTTGGAAATTCGACCTCTATATTCTGGACAACAGTTTTTGTCTCTTTGCAATAGATGTCCGTTAGTTTACGCTAGAACCAACACACATTTGTGTATAAATTAGGGAATGATAAATAATTTAATTCAGTAAAATTTTCTGAAATCGAAACTTGACCTCGAGTTTGAGTTTTTTGATGAAAATAAATATTTAAGTATATGTAGTTCAAGCGGCATCTGCACGCCAAAATATTAAAGACCTTGATAGTTCATTGGAAGAATTGGAAAATGTTGAAAACAGAGTATCAAGTAACAAAAACAACAGGAAAGAAAATTTTATCCTTTCACTTTCACTGTCACTTTCTTTCATGATTTCTGTAAATTATTGATGATTTTTTGACCAAGTTCTCTTTTTATTACTATTATTAATCTTATTTTTATTATTATTGTTTTTGGCAGTACAAAAAAATCTTGACTATGTTTTGGTCTTGAAATATTTTTCAATTGCAGTTCCTCCTAAAGATGATTCGATTATGAAGAGCCCTATCGGAAAATGCATTTTCTACTCCACACTTCAAAATTTATATACGAGTACATACATACATATTTATCTACATATTGTATAAAATATATACCATTTCAAATATAAATTTTTATGAATTTTTATTACAAAATTTCTTATGGCTCCTAAAAATGCCATGTGCTAAAATAATTTAAAAAAATGTGCATAAAAATTTCCTGTGCCTTAATAAAGAACAGCAATAAATTAAAAAATATGCAATTTTCGATGTCATATTTAAGACAGAAAAATAAAAAATTGTTTATAAAAATTACCAATTTAAATTCTTGTGTCTGTCTTTTGGCTCTGATTTTTGTGTTGCTATTGGCCGAATTTTTCGTTGTAATTTTTTTGTTAACAAAGACAGCCAAACATCAACTTTAACTCATGTAAATTCCCAAAAAATAAGTTTGTTGTTTGTATTGACTGGAATATTCTTAAAAAAATTTTGTATTTTTGGCTTGGAGCCAATAATTTAAGTTCAAGTTTGACAGAAAAAAAGACCTGACATAATATCGCCTGCTCGAAAATAAAATCGCAACAAAAGTGAACATTTATTAACGAAATTTCGCACTAAAAATAAATTTATTGCAGACCGTAATGGCTTCTTGGATAATAAAGATTGAAAATAAATAAATATTTGACTTGAAATAAAAGTGTATAAAAAATTTTATTGCATTTTTGTAAATCGATAGAATAAAATTTACAAAATGTTAATTTACGAAAAAATAATTCCTTTATAGTATAGAAGTGTGATTAATTTGTTTTCAAATCTGAAACAAATATTCGTAGAAAAGAAAGGGTTTCTGGAACAGGTTCCCTGATTTCATTAAAACACACTGCATCAATGTACCAGTGAGTTGGCCTCTCCTTTACCCGTCGAGTAGCTTCAAAATAGACTTCGAAACCCATAAGAGAGACTTACTATTTACTATTTATATCAATTTTCGAACATAGGCGATATAAATATTAAAGAGTTAAAAAAAGTGAAGTATTTCTTATAACGTCTTAGAAATCCAAGACTCTGGAATGCTTCATACGCGACATGATCACACTGGATTTTCATACCAATAACTTCTAGAGCTACTGACTCCTCACCCATAATTACAAACCTGCGTTCAAAGCTGTTGTTCAATATATTCTATATATTATTTGGTAGCACGGTGTTGTCAACAAATTTTGAACGATTTTGTGCGTTTCAAATGTGATTTATGTATGTACAATGAAAACAACATCAGCAGCAGACACCATAGATAACTTTTGTTGTTTTAATTAAATTTTTCAATTGCTTTTTTTTCAAAAACCTGCACAATTTTGCACTCGTGCATAATAAAAATGTGTTGAAATTTATATGATTCGCAATATATATTTTTTTAATTCAATTGTTTTGCAAATGCGACCACGTAATAAATGTGGGTGAGTATGAGAGCGGTTGCAGAATTAGACAAAACGTGTTAGCTGACTAACGTGGCTGTCTGAAAAGTAATCGAATGGAATCAAGTGATTCCTTTTAGTCCAGCAGCAACTCTTAAGTTAAAACTTTTTAACATAAATATGCTTTTGATCGGTCCTGATTCGTTACCTTTAATGTCCGATTCGCAAAACTTTAATTGAAGATTTGGTTTGATTAAAAACGTTGGACTACATATGTCGATACCACTAAAAGGCCATCCCGCACACTATACGTACTTTTACGAAGCCTTACATAAAACCAAAAATTTCAGTCAGTTCCTATGCAAATCAGGAGGCCTAGAAAACTTTTTCCGAGTGTACAAACTGCCTAATTAGTAAATTGGAGGACATCTAGAGACTGGCAGAACTCTACATCACTGTAGCTCTGAAGAGTACCCCCAATGCGTCTTTAGACGTCTTATTAGATTTTAAACCAATCCGATTAATTGCAGTTTACGCAGCATTCTGATCTGCTATTCGTCTTAGGCAACGGGACTAATGGTCACAATACACTATTGTAGGATGTGGATTGTAGCTCAAACTACATCACTCCGACCATGAACTTTGACTGTGTTATCTCAAGGGTCGTAACTATAGGTTTCCTAGTTTCAACATTTTGTTTAATGATGCTCCAAAAATTAAAGAGAGGGTGGGAGCTGCGGTTTACTACCCGGAGCTCGGCATATGGGAAGCTCACAGCCTTCCTGAGAACTGTAATATATTCCAGGCAGAAATTTATGGCTCCAGAATTTGTTCTGACAAATCAAACCGTGAACTCTCGTGAATTTATATATTGACAGTCAAGCGGCAATAAAAGCAATTGCTGCTAATTGCTAAAGGGATAATCTTTTGTGCAATGCGAGGGTTTTTAAGACTTTTAGGATCATGTGAAGTGCTTGTAGATTTCTTCAGGAATACAATTCTTGGTATTCACACATTCCGGAGAAACTATCGCTATATGTGTATGCTAATATTTGCTTAATGTCTGTCGTAGTTGTTCGGAACGGGCCCCACGAACTGGGATGCCATTGTTGTCATCCGCTGCTATCGCTAAGGACCACTTCTCGTCTATGCGAGGTCTATGGCCATCCAATCTTACCTAACCCAATTAGTGAAAGCCAAAAAAAATATGACGTCTGATCATGGAAGAGAATTTGAACCCAGATTGCGGACAACTTGTTCACGTAAGTGCCGACAGTGGTGGACTTCAGAACCTATTTAAAACGTCGACAAAAACAGTGGCCCATGTTAAAAGCGGCATTCGATAGTTGTAGCCGTGGCCGAAAGTGCAGATCGAGCCAATTTGCGTTACCTTCGAAGAGGAATAGCGCTACTGTGATTTTTCACTTATTTCATTTAATCACAATAGTATATTTATAACAGCTGCAACTCAAAAAGTAAATCCGATCTGTTTAAAAATTCATTTAAAAAAATTCGAATTAAAGAGAATTTGTGTACGAAGAAGTTGTTGTAAGATATGGATAACATCACTCTGGAATTGGACAGAAGTAGAAGACAGAGATCGTTTAGAAATTGATTCCACAATATAGTGATCCTTAAAGAAAGTTTTTAAAATGTATTACATTTGAGAAATTTCCTTTCGAAACGTTTATTACTATTTGCACTGCAATGGCTCATTGATTTTTGATACTCAGTGATCGTAATGAGGATCACCATGATGAATTTCAACATCATGACGGTGTTGTTATATATTCATAATTCGGAAGCAGAAGAGATTAGAAATAAAATTTTATTAGGATTATTGTGGAAAACCTGAAAAATTATAACAAAAGACAGTTATTTTAATTTTATTTTGCCGCCTGATCGTTTGTGTCCACCTGCTTTTTTTTCCAATAACTGAGAACCACCTTTCAATTGTTTTGTAGTACTTACAAATAAAAAGAGTTTTAAATTATTGCTTTTCCGTCCAATTATAAAAAAACCATAAAATATTTCATATTTTGAAAATTTTTTTTCTCAAGGAAAATTTCAATTAATATCACCAGTCAATAATACAAATTTTATGTTCGATATTCCATATCCGGTTAACATCAAACATCGAATTCAATTCTCAACAAGGGCCACAGTTTTTTTTTTATTAAAATTATTTCTATGCATGCTTCTGTTTGAGGTTAATTTTAAGACTGTCGTCGCAGTTGTGTGCTCATTTGCTCGTGTGAGAATAAATGCCATTCGACCTGTTTATTAAATAAAATGCATTCTGAAACGAATACGATATGATGGGAATTAAGAGGGATAAAATTTATTGCTCTGAGGTTGTGTAGGTATTTGGAGCTGCTGACGGCTAATATTCTAAAAAAAAATAAAAAAGATGAAAGTATAGCGACATTTAATTAAAAGCAAAACAAATAATTAAAAAAAATAGTAAACTGCACAATTGATTCCTTGTGAACTACTTAAATACTTATTTTTTGATCGTTTACAAATGGCTGTTTCCGCGTACTTTAATTTGTTTTAAGTTTGTTCTAAACGTCAAAAATATTTTAAGCAGAAATTATTATATACAGAGTTTTTAAATAGGGGTATGAAGATGTTGAAGGTCTTTGGCGGCCATATTGTTCGGGTTATTTTTTGCTATTCATTTACTTATGTTATATTACGCACTGGGGCAAATTATAGAACCATAATCGATCTTATTTATGGCTTTTTCTTCACTAGAAAAAGTACAACATTCTCTGTGTTCTTTACTATAATAAAATTATTAGGAAAGAACTAGCAATGCTGAAGTTAGTTAAATTTCTTAAGAGTTAAATGGTTTTTGTTTAATACATTGATCAGCAAAATGTTGCACTTTATTTCAGAAAAGAAAACCCCACTACAGTTGCTTAAAGCAAATTCTGCGCATGATTCTATCTACGATATAGTCGGCCTCCCAAGACATTTCATAGATTCCCTGTTCCAATATTATTGTGGAACTCAAACCAGGGCTGGGAATTCTGAAATAATAAAAACCATTTGCAGCTGTCATGCCACTATGGACGTAATCGTAAAGCCAAAGGGTGTCCTCAACAGTATTTAACACAAAATACTCACACAAATCAGTTGATATGACAGCAATTAAAAAGGAATGATGAAAGCGAAATTAGATTAATTCAATTAAGATTAATAAAAGAAATCAACGAATTATGAAACAATTGACAAACACACTCAAGCTGATGCTGATAAACATTAATATGACACTTGAAATACTAGCCTGGCTCGCTGCGCAATATATTTGCTTACCAAGTGCGCTTGCATGGGGAGAGTTTTCAACATAAAGTTATAAAAAATATATTGACAAAATTCAAAGAAAGACCCACTTTAAACTTATTTTTTAATAGAAATAAAGCATAATTTTTTAATGGAATTGAGAGCACAAACGATTCAATTGGTTTTGGTTGTGATAGAAGTCGTATAGACTTAATTTTTCATATATCTTTAGTCTCCACTTGCGAATTTTGTATATAAAAAATGTTGTATCAGTTTAGCATCTCTTTATGTCTAATCCGGGAAAGCATACAAACTTTCAACGGGCAATGATTAGATTTACTTACTGTGTGTTCACACTTGTCAGTTTTTGTTGAAGCAATTCTTAGTTTGTTGGAAAGTTTGTAAGACTGTGTGTAAGTGGTAACTATATACATGTACTGTCCGCACTTTTCTCCCATTCGTAAATATTCACACATATTCCAGCCTCTCGATTAAAAAAACAAATGCATCAACAAAAACTGACGAGTGTAAATGTAAATGCAACTTTAAACAAGAAAGCAGAAAGAATTTATTAAAAAAAACAAGTCTAAATTCGGACTTAAAGAAGGGTATCAATAATTCTTTTATTCAAAAGTCACCTGAAAATACTGTTCCCGCAAACTGCCTAAAAATGAACATATACATATTTATGATTTTGTATCAAATATTCGTTAACAGACCTAATGGTGGCCTCAGCAACTAAATGGCTTATACTCTTAAGTCCTGATCTAATATTTTAGGTTTAACAGTTCAAGAAATATTTCCCTCTTGGTGTAATGAATTTACTGAGAAAATTAATACCAAGATTTTCCTTGACAAACCTTCACATTGTTGCTTGGAAATTATTGTGTTCTATACCGAAAAAAAAATTAGATACGACTGATTTTTAGGCAGACTTTTCGAGATCTGTAAATTTGTGTTATGATTTTGATGTTATCATTTATAGTTTTCAAATCATGCAACATCGAATTTGTGCTATACAACACTTTGTGACCCACTGTGCATCACATCAGTGTTTAAATTAAGAATTGATGATCACTAAAATGCTTAGTTAGTTTCCTGAACATTGCAGATCATTTTCGGCACTTAAACGTATTTCTATACCCTCCATCACGCTTGGAAAGAGTTGTATAAGATTTGCGACCCTATAAATTACATATAATTTTGATCTTTTAATCCATTTGATTGCTTATAAAAATCTTGTTGTTTTCTTTTTTGTTGAAAGCAAGTTGATCAAATTCGGCTCTCGAATAATTTAAACAAACTGTACTTTCGAAAAATCGGTCCTTCTTAGTTTTTTATTTAAATATCGTTTCAAATAATCAGATTTTTTTTTCATTAATAAAATTATGTATTATTCTCTTATTATTTTTTTCTTATTATTAATATTTTAACCAAGAAACAAACTAAAATCTCAGCCTCAATATTAAACTGGATAAACTACAAAATTCAAAACATTACCAAAACATAAATTAGTATTAATATATATATGTACATACATACATACATATATGTGAAGACATACATACATATAAAATATTATTATCGAAGATCCAGATATAAATATTTTCATAATTTTTGCTAAAATAGTATTTCCACAATGAAGTGATTAATGCCAATAAAAGTGGTGTATACGCAATTGACATTTGGTAGTAAAAAAACGTTTAAATGTGATATATCTTAAAATAACATATATTCTATTTTTTTAAAGAGAAGTTACACTCAGGCAATTAGTGCCAACTACTTAAGTTAAGGCGTTACTTCTTTGTAAAGAGGACAGGTGGTGAAATTAGAAACAGAGAGAGAGAGAGAGAGAGAAGAGATAGAGCTAAATTTCCATTTTACTAATCGGTTTTTTATAGCAGAGTAGCAGCGCCTCTGGTATTAAGGAGACGCATTAACGGCCTGTTTGCCGATGTCGAAAGAAAAATTTCTTTCGCAATCTAAGCGAAAGAAAACTGATTTGGGTTTACCCAAATTGATTCTATGCAAACGATGACTCGAACGACAACTCGAATGAAAACGAAAGTGTTTTCATACAAAAATGCGTTTGTCTATTTCGAAGTTGTTGTTAACTTTGCGAACACAAATTTCAAAATCCGGCACCAGTTATTTTGTGTTCGAATGACAATAATTTTTTGAAAAAATATATAAATAAACAAATATTTTATGAAAAAAATTTTTATTAACAAATAGCTTTTTTAGTTGTGAATACATACATACATTCATACATATGTATGTACATTTGGGGTGGGTTATTGCCTACATATACATATACATATATGTACATACATACATACATAGGTACTTATTTTGTATTTGCTACTTGCAAAAATGACACATATTGTTTGGAGATTTGAAATCTGATTTGAAATCTAGAACCAAAAAGACAACAAAAAAGTATGCAGGATACAGATGGTTGTAGTTATATTTTTTATTTTGTAAACTTTTATTTTGTTTTGGTTACATTTTCTTTATTTCGACAGCTGATTAATTTCAAAAGGAGTTGCATTTGATTTCAAACAATTTAGTAGTATTTTTTGTATTTTTAGAGGAAATTGCTGTAAAACAATTATACTTATAAGTTGGCACTACTTTGCTTTATTAACACGTAAGATACAAAAATTGACTGACGTAAGTAGCTGCGAACGAAAGTGAGTGACATAGACAAACTCAAATTGATTCGAATGTGAGTGACTAGCTTTCTTTCGCATGAGTTTTCTTTCGACATCGGCAAACAGGCCGTAAGTTTCTTAAGCTGTATTTGTAGCCATTTTATTAATTGTTTTACTTTGCCGACGATTCTGCTAACATTACCGACGAAGGAGGGCGCCGTGATGTACTGCTATGCCTTCATCATTTAAACAGTCCAACAACAATTAACACAATGCCACGCTAAATTAAATCAGAAAAACTCATGATGTTGATGACTTAGCCTGACCAGTGATCGAACCCAGGTTTTCAGTCATGAATTGCTTCGTAGTCAAGGCGTTAACTACTTCAGCCAGTCGCACCCTCAAATGCTGAATATTTCGATACAAAAAACCGAATTTTTCTAATAATCTCAAAACCATAAATTTTTTAACAACCGGTAAAAAGGACCCGAAAAAGTGTTCGAATTGTTCAAGAACCGGTTTTGGCAAATCCAATATAAATACTTCCAACGGAAGAGTTAGTAAATAAATGAATTTCTTGTCTATATATATGTATATCGAACATTTAATTCAACAAAGGACAAGCTTTACAAAATTCGTTTAAACTTTAAAAAGTTTTAGGTTAGGTTAGGTTAGGTCAGGTTGATTGGAGGGGTGTGATAGCCCATGTCATACGACATACACATAAGCCAGTGAAGGCTTGTTGTGCGCTCCCTTTAATTATCTCAAACACAACTGCCACAGTTCTGCGGCAGGATTCGAACCTGGGACCTTCGCACTACGAGTCTAGTACACTACCTACTAGTCTACGAAGGTCAGTTAAAAAGTTTTAGCTTCCAAAAAAATGAAAGAAAGAGAAAATTTGTGTGTCATATCTGAAAAAATATACACACATGTACACAATAATTAGTTTTTTTTGAAAAAACATATACATATAAATAATAAAAAATAATTATTTAGGAACATGTATGTACGTATATTTAAATATGTATGTAGGAGTAGACATATACTTTATATAAATGTTCTCCAACATACATACATACATATTTACAACTATAAAATGATAATATGAGGTGTTACTTCTTGTGTGACAAGTGCCTATAACTGCGCGCTACACTTTCAGTGTCTGCCTTAAAATTAATTCTTTTTGTATTATTAATATTAATGATGTGAATCATTTCCAACAAGTATCTTCTCTTATAATTTGTTTCAGTGTTTAATATTGAAACATTTTCAAAGTTCGGATTACATTGATGACAATGTAAAGACAATGGCGTCCTCTGTGAACTGTTTTCTCTATTTTTCTGATCAGACTTAAGTCCTGCAATTCTAACTTTTAACTTATTCTTTGTTGTACTTACATATACCTTATCGCAATTATTACTACTATTTCCATCGCAGGGGATTTTGTATATAACATTAGACCTATATAACTTATGTATTCTATCTTTTGTTCTACTAAATAATTTGTTTAATGAAAATGTAGCGCATAGTTATAGGCACTTTATATTTAATTTTCTATCAAATATTTTGTCTTTAAAATTTTCATAGAAAATAATGGAAATTGAATTAAAGTTTTGTCTTTTTTGTATTTACTAATACAATAAAAATAGTTCATAATATCCCACGGCGAATTTCTTACATTTAACGAACAATTTATTGACTTTTTTTTAAATATTGAATTAGTGTTTGATGAAATTATTTGGCTGCCAGCAAAGGAGCTTCATACTAGGAATTCATACGACATAAGAAATGCAAATTGAGTAAATTTAAGCAAATGGCAGTTCAATATTTTTCTGTCTGCCTTTAACACTTTCTTTTCAGAGAAAATTTCAAATGTTGATTGTTTTGCATAAAAGTTCCCCTCCCAGAAAAGTTAAGCTTCATTCATGACTGGTTTTCAAGCGATATTCGCAATTGGCCACATACTTTATTAATTTAAACAAATATGCTAAATTTTTTTTAACAATTTATCGTTTTTGTACCAACTGCTTCAACTAGAAAAAACATGCAAATGCGCTGCTGTTTTTTCACAGCTAATCTTAAAAAATATACATATAGATCGAAATAAAAAGTAAGGAAATTGAAACTGTGACGAAAAAAACTTTCTTAAAAAACATTCTCAAAAATTCTTAAAGAAGTTATTGTTATTAGTGCATATTCGTAATGTATGCTATGATATTTTATAATATATTGCATACTTTAGGGATGTACGTATGTAGTATATTTGGCTTATTATATAAAAACTCTCTTACATTTAGCGCATTTTGGCTTAGCCGTGCATAATCCGAAGGGCGATTAATTGTATGAAGGGGTAAAAAATAGTGTTTTACTTTTGTTTTGTAGTTCACAACTAGAAAATATATAAATAAACTCCCTGTAGTTCTCGTATATTTAGCACTTGTGGGCTTTTATATCAGCATATGAGGTTGAATGCTTTCCGAATATGATTCGGCTAAAGAGCACTGATGATATAGTTAACGTCAATGAAAATGCAGACATATATGTAGAAAATAAGTTTTTTATGAAATTAATTGGGACAATATGCTGAATAATTTCTAATAAATACACCCGACTAACGTTGTCATTAAATAAACATTTGATATTCCCAAATTTGCCCCCCAAAATGATTGTTCGAAATTCTATATTATAGCCTTCAATAATTTGTAATACATAATAACGTAAAAAATTCTTTACAAAATTTAACAAAATTATTCCAAATGTTCCCCCAATTAATTTGTCCGCTTAAATTCAAATACGTATTTTTAATTATCATTTATTTAGTATTTCAATGTTTTCTTTTTACAAGCACATAAGGCTGAATTGATATTTTATAAGAATATTACGGCTGAAGTGAGTTGGAACTAGCACTTACGATATGAGGGCATATAAATGGCATATAATTGGGATAAATATTGCAATAATTATTGTAATAAATATTGATAAACAGAATTTTCTACAAGATTTTGTTTTTACTTAGATGTCGTGAGAATTGATTTTGATTTCGAAATTTGGACAATCTGCTGCATTTGAATCCGAATTCGGGAATTGGTCTTAGCTTAAGAAAACAATACTAATTGCAGCAAATTTCATTATAATCTCAATTCAAATTGTGGGATATTGTTAAAGAAATTTTTCGAAAACAGTGTTTTTTTTTTGTTTGTTTCAATTGATCCGAAAATTCTTGGATTCATTAACTTTTTTAAACTTTTAAAATTGCCTCAAATTTGGTACGTTTTTGGGATGACTTCCTTTGAGAAAAGTGTAAAACTTTCTCTTGAGAAAATTATAGAATTTTGTAAGAAAAATTTTTAAAAGAATTTTAAATCTTCTAAAGGGAAAAGCTCTTAGGATTTTTAATGGGATAGTAAAATTTAATAATGAAAATTTTATAATGAATTTAAAATTTCATCTAATATTTTTTCTAATAAGTAAAACGCTTTAAAATTAAAATAAATATATAATTAAGTGCTGTTGTTTGATTAAGAAAATTATACATGTATTTTAAGCCCCTTTTTCATTTTATTACTCGTATATTTCTTCGAAATCTCAAATCTATTAAGTATGTTTAAACGCAAACTCATTTAAAGTATTTCAAACTAAAATAATGAACATGTTTTTTTTTAATAAATTACCAGCAGCCGTAAGAAAGTTTAAGATTGCGGCCTTAAAGCTTTAAACACTTGCATACTTAAAATTTATTCTTCCTTTATGCTGCAAAAATCTACTTCAAATTTAACCCTTGATTCTTTGAAAAAATCAAAAAATTGTGGGTGATAACTTACTTTACACAACAGAAATTCATCATTGATTTTTTAGTTTATGAAAAGAAATTTTTCGCAAGTTGATTTGAATTGAACAGGAAGCGAAAGCTGATTAAAGGTTTTCAATCACATTAATTACGGCCACTATATGCTTTAATACATGCTTTATATATATGCATTGAAGCACACGTATGACTTATGAATTTTCACTTTCCATTTAACTAAAAACTTTCTTTAATACGGACTTAAGTTTGCTTTTAAGAAAATTAATCAAATATTTCGGAAACTATTTGTTTCCATTAAACAGAAACCGTAATAAAAAGTTTCTATCATTTCCTCTCGTACACTTAAAGGCTTTTATGCTTTGAATACGCTACCTAAAAGTATGCCATGATATTTTGTTTAAAACAAATCTCATTAAAACTCAAACAACTTTCGAATAAGTTGGCAGGAATATTACAAATTTGCAACAAAGGAACTATGCTACAGTTGAAGAATAATTTTTATCAGCCAGCAACTGCAAAAGGATTATGATGTACGCATTTAAGTGATAAAGTTGCTTGCAGAGGATATGCGGAAAATATTTTTATTACAAACTGAGTTGAATAAATCATCAATCAAAAAATTTTATTATTTGTTAAACAAAATGATTACGAAGAAAACAAGTTGTTATAAAGACAGATATTTTCAAGAAAGTAATCGATAAACCATTATATAACACTCTGGGCGTCCGTCAGCTGTGAAAATTTATGAAAAATGTTTCGCAGCGAAATATATCCACAGTAAATTGATTATTATGCTTAGATAAGATTTGAGATAAGATGCAAGATGTCAGAAATATATCGCTGTCATTCTCACGATTTCGTCCAGAAAAACTTCTGAAATTTTTTCCTTCAAAAATTTTTCTGTTTTTTTTTTAATTTTCTATGTAGAAAATTGGAATCATTAGTTTCTGGGAAACTATAATTTATCTCTACAAAGAATTTCTACCTAGAAAAGGTTTTCTTTGGAAAGAAATTATCCCTAGAAAAAATGTCTTGTAGAAAAATTTCTTAAAAAAGTTTTTTCTATAAATAAATTTTTTTTCTACAAAAAGTTTAATCCCACAACTTTTTATGCTAAATAATTTGCATATACAAATTACTTTCTGGAACTTTTTAAATAAAATATTTTTTCTAGAAATGTCATTTTTCGTTTTTCTGCAAAATGTTAATATAAAACTACTGATTTTTCAAAAAAAAAAAAATGGTATTCCCCTCCGTAATATTTCAGAAACAAATTTTTTTTCTGCAAATATATTTTCTGGTAAATACTGCATTTCCACAAAGTTTTGTCAAAAAATTTCTATGCAGAGAAACTTTTTTTAAAATTGTTTTTTCAAGGGAAAATTTGTTTTTTAGAAACTTTTTTCAGAAAAACTATCACTGGTAATATCTCTTTCTAAATATTGTCTATAAATTTTTTTTATTAGAAATCTTTAAATTCAAAGGAACAGTTTTTTTAGAGAAACTGTTTTCTCCAGAATAGATTTTCCTCTAGAAACTTTTATATCTAAAAACATTATACAAAACTTTTATACAGGAATTTTCTTCTTCGATAATATTTTTTTCAAGAAATATTTCCTTTGGAAAAATTTTTCTACCCCATTTTCTGGAAATTTTTATTTTAATTTCTCTATAATATTTCAGAATCGCTCTGGAAATATATTTTTTGGGAAATATTTTTTCCCTAGAAAGTTTTATTTGAAAAATTTTTATCTACACAGAAATTTTTCTTAAACTTTTTTCGTAAATATTTTTAGTCAAGGAAGTTTTGTTTTATAGGAGTTTTTAGAACAAGAATCAAATATCTTCTATAATGTTAAAATTCTACTGTCTATAGGCTATCGGATGGTATCATACAAATCCAGTCAGGTGCCTTCATAGTTTTTAATTTTGCACATTTTAATAGCAAAATGCACATTTTCCATGTTTCACCCACTATAGCATGTCTTCTGAGAAACAACCAAATATGCCCGACATATTTGATTTTTATTTGTCTAGAGGTCTATTGCAACTCCAAGCAGATCTATTCAAAGTTTTTTATTTTGCGAATTTTAATAATTTTAGTAGCAGTATACGAATTTTCTATGTTCCCCGCATTTCACCCTCATTCTACCCTCTATAACCTGTTTCCCGAAAAGCTGTTAAATATGATGAGCACATATTTGAGGTCTACTTGCTTATAGCTTTCGCGTACTCTGTCGCAATCACATGTACATTAGGTCCATTCTAAGGTGTGCAAAATGCGGATTTTCGTATTTGAGAATCGATTGTTTGCTATTCGAATTTAAGTTTTGCTTCCTTAGAGCTTTCGAGAACTGTATATCAATCTCAAGCAGGTATCCCCGAAATGCTTCTATAACGTTCTGACCATGTTACATACACGTGAAATTTTTCTTTATATTCAACTCGTTGCAACACCTCTCCTGAGAGAAGGATGAAAACAATTTCCTTCACGGGTATCCCTTTGGCCATTTTTGGGTTCGGAACCTGTACCTTCTCTTTGAAACAGCTGAATATGCTAGTAGTAATGGGAAATAGGAAATACTGTTTTCCTAGAAAATTTTGGTTAAAAAATTTTTCTCTGCAGAGAAACTTTTCTTTTGTCTGTAAAATTTAAATTTTGTCTGTAAAATTTTTTATCAAAAACCTTTTAATTTAGATGAATAGTTTTTTGTACGTGTGCGAATTGATCCCGAAATGAACCTGCTGTAGCACCTTCCCTGAGAAACAACTGAATACGCTAATGACACTTTTGGAAGGGTCTACTATTGAGCTTTCAGTAAATATGTAGCAAGTCCTAGCAGGTTCTTCGGAAATCGTTCGTATCCTATCCCGAAAATGCCTGTATTGAGAGGGCTAAAACACTTAAACCGATGCAGTATTTTGAAGAATTACAATAGTGAAGCGTTATCTTTGAAATTGTATAAAAAATTTAATTAATTTGTTTTTTTTTTAATATATGTATTTAAAATTGAATTTTTGTTAGCAGTGGTGTGGAATGTAGTTAACGAATTACGAATTTAACTTCACACCTTTTTGTTTTTATTTTTATTCCGGCTCTAGGTCATATATTAAATAAAACTCTTTTTTTTGTTTTATTTAAATTTTTATTTTTTATTCCATATTTCGATCACCATCGGTTCTCTTCTTCAGGAATTTTAAGTAAAGCAAATTACATGTGATAGTTATCAAAGAACAAATTACAACAAAGATCAAATGTGTAAATCATTCTGACAAACACTAGCAGAACGGAACAACATGCTGTTTTCGAAAGCCGCTACACTTTCATCATCAGCGTTCTTGTGTTTGGTCCACTTCTGTGGTGTCAGTTGATGTATATTTCAGCTATTCATACAAATCTTCACTGTAAATGTAATACGAGAATTGTTTTTATTCATCGTATCAAAATTTGTGAAAACTTTTTTTGTAATGAAGAGCTCAAATTACACCTCACTAACTTACAACAGTCTTACCATTGTTATTTATTCTTTACCAACCATACACATGCTTATCTTTAATTTGCTTATTTTATTTTTTACTTATGACAAACTTGTTTGGTTTGTTACTATAAGTATGTATATTTTTATTAATTTCATATTGATGTTCTTCGGTGTGCCCTCCGTTAGTTAAGTCTATATTTGTTAATTTTTCCGACCTTATGATATGTAATTTTTGTTTTTATTTTTATTTCGGCTCTAGGTCATATATTAAATAAAACTCTTTTTTTGTTTTATTTAAATTTTTATTTTTTATTCCATATTTCGATCACCATCGGTTCTCTTCTTCAGGAATTTTAAGTAAAGCAAATTACATGTGATAGTTATCAAAGAACAAATTACAACAAAGATCAAATGTGTAAATCATTCTGACAAACACTAGCAGAACGGAACAACATGCTGTTTTCGAAAGCCGCTACACTTTCATCATCAGCGTTCTTGTGTTTGGTCCACTTCTGTGGTGTCAGTTGATGTATATTTCAGCTATTCATACAAATCTTCACTGTAAATGTAATACGAGAATTGTTTTTATTCATCGTATCATAATTTGTGAAAACTTTTTTTGTAATGAAGAGCTCAAATTACACCTCACTAACTTACAACAGTCTTACCATTGTTATTTATTCTTTACCAACCATACACAACACCCTCCACTGTTGAAGGTCAAGGGTTATTAAAGTAGAAATTCTTCCAATATTGGAATCCTATCGAAAATTTTTATTTAGGCTTAGTAGCAGAGAAGAAATGCTACGGCCGGTGCGAAGGAGTGTTTCCTGTTTTTCTATCATGTATAATTTAAATTGCAAGTAATACAGAATGATATGAATAGATAAAATAACAAATAAAGTGATCGACTTTTTTAAAAAAATAAAAAAAAAATTCTTTAATGTGCATGCAGCCTTTAAGAAAAGTGTGGAAAATGTAAAGAAAACTAAATTTTCAAGAAAAAAAAATAATTTCTGCCATTCAGACAATATAATCGTCGAAGCACACATACGAGCACATGCATGGAAGTATAAACCCATTCAGCCTGTTTGTTATGCAACAAATAATACTTGTTTACTATTCGTGCAATATAATTTTGTTTTATTGAAAAAGAACGAGGGGGGTCCCATAATTACCTCTTCTTGGCAAGAAAAATAGCATACATTCGTTCTCATATTTTTGAGGGAAGGGCAGTTTTTCAGTCTGTATCCGTATAATGGCGACGTCGTTTGCTTTAGAATGTAGGAACTGTTGTTCATGTTGCTGTTGTTGTTGTTGTTCATGTTGTTGTTATTGTTAGCAAAATACAACTGTGTAAACTTACAGTAATTTTCATATTACAAAAGATTGCAATCGACAATAAAATTCCTAGTTTCTTTAGTTTTTATTTTCTATTCTATATTGAAAAGAAAACGATAACGAGCAAGAGTGTGGTGGGAGAAGGATTGGGTACGTGATGCCTTTGTGTGAAGTCCAAAGAAGGTTGAGCATGACAAATATTTTAAATAAACTAAGCAAAAGCCTGTGAAGTAGGCAAAAGCTTTTCCTCAACTAAAATGCTGAATTATTTAGCAGTATTAAATAATGAATAGAAAAAAATAGATATAAATTTCACATGTATGTATGTGTGTGTGTTCTTAAGTGTAATAACTTGGGTAAATAGAAATACTAACTACATCGATATGCGAGGGTTGCTAAGATATGTAGCAATAATAACTATTTTGTAATATTCGTTTCTAACGTACTTCTGAACGAATTAATATATATATATATATATATATATATATATATATATATATATATATATATATATATATATACATACATATATATACATATATATAAAATGGGAGATAACTAAGTTTCCATCTAATTAAGTCTCAAATCTTGCATTAGATTACTTATTAAGTTGAATAAAATTTTATTCAAACAAAAATTCTAACTGTCCCGTAATTCGAGAAAAGTTTTATTGAGTAACTGATTAATATTATGACGTTCTCTATTCTAGACTGAAACAAATTTCGCAGGTAATATTTTAGTACAGCCTCTTAAATAAAAATAAAATTTTCTTCTAACACACACGACTGTTTTTATTAAAAATATATTTATATAAACTGTTGGTTTGAATAAACTTTTTAAAGTATTACTTTTGAAACTGTTAATAAAAAGCTAATATTGACATTTTTTAAAACAGATGTAAAATGATAGTAAATATTTGAATTAAAGAGCATTATTAAAAGATTATAAAGATTAAAAGATTATAAAGTTAAAATTATAAAATGTTAATTAAAGGGTTTTTTTAAACTTTTGCTTAGAATTAGGAACGATTCCATATTTTATCACTGACCTGCTGTTTATTTACAGAGGTAGACTATAAAGTGCCTTCTGCTAAATTTTTTTTATAAAGTCGTACTCAGAATATCGGAATTTATTTTAAAACGCATTGCTTTGAGTGTATTGTTTCCTTATTGTGGGGTGCGAGTACCTCATATGGAGGCCTTGGGTTCTGTACCACTTGATTCCGTTTAATGTGGGTATTAACTGCTCTTATTGATCTGCCGGCGAGTAAAATTATTTTATTTTTGGAGCTGCCTTTCGACCATTTGTTCAATAAAGTTTAGTCTCTGAATCATTTTGTAGCTTTCGTCGCGTTATGAATCGTCTATCAAGAACAACACCTAGATTTTTGATGGCATCATTGAGTGCTATGACGACATTATATGTGTTCTCTCCGAATTGTTTTCAGTTTTCTCTTTTTCTGTACAATTCAATGCATTTCTGTAGAGTTTTTTTAATCGCTTGACCACAACATTTGATAGTTTGCTTTAGTCACATCATCAGCATAGAGCATGATTTCGGTCCATTTTCTGGGAACATAATCAGAAACATACAATGAGTATAACGTTGGGGACAGAACAGCCCTTGCCCCATGCTTACCTTCGGTTTTTCTTAGTACTAGGCGAAATTATTGCTTCCACCTCCTGCATGATAAATTGACACAAGGCTTTGCTGAAGAGTTAAATCATGACACACAGCCCCATTTTATTTACTACTCAACAGGGATTATCACGCTGGCTGCTGAGGTTCAATCACCGCTAGGACAGCATGTCTGTGGTCGACTCAGATGCCGGCCTATTTAGTCAACCTGTTAACAACAGTAATCAATCGTTTTATTATTTTCATAAAAATGTCAAACAGTGAATTTAATTAATTGATGGTTTTGAGAACAATAACACGTATTTTTTGTCTTACTAATTTTTTTTTTGCACGCTTATATTTATTGTATCTTCACATCTGAACTAACAATAAGTATTCAAATCTTAAATATATAAATAATTATTAGGCCCAACCAGTGTCAGACATAAACTTAGTGATAATAATTAATAATACATTAGAATCGTATTTAGCATAAATATATTTTTAAAAAGTTTCATCTGGAGTGTTGCGTACTAAAGACGTAGTATCCCTCTTTTTTAAGCGGATGTGTCCAGGAAAGTTCAAGATGTTACGAGCAAGGGGATTAGGATGGAACTCGAGTTTTGTTAAATATTTGCCTGCATATTTTGCAATTTCAGCGGTCACAAGTGGCATATTTAAATCACGATGTAAAATAGAATTTTTCATGTACCAAGGAGCCGATGTTATTAACCTTAAAATTTTGTTTTGCATACGTTGTATTCGCCCTACATTGGAAGCTGAAGCAGTGCCCCATAGTTGAATTCCGTAACACCATATGGGTTTCAAAAGCGACTTGTATATTAAAAGTTTACAATCTAGACTGAGGGTAGAATTTCTACCAATCAGCCAGTGTATCTGGGTTAATTTAAGCTTCATTTGTGTTAGCTTAGAGTCAATGTGGTGTTTCCATGTAAGCCGTCGGTCAAGGTGTATACCAAGGTATTTAACCTGTGAATGTTGAGGAACAACTTGATTGTTGATTCGAATGGGGGAACAAGTGTCTCTTCGTAGGGTAAATGTGACATGAACACACTTTTGTTCATTTACTTTTATTCTCCATAAGTTCAACCACAGCTCCAACAGGTTGATATGTTCCTGAAGATATCGAGATGCCTCGTGAGGGTTTTCATGCATACTAAGGCAGGCTGTATCATCGGCAAAAGTAGAAGTGAGGATATTACTGCTCAAAGGCATATCACAGGTATAAATCAAATACAAAACTGGCCCCAGTATACTCCCCTGAGGCACCCCAGATGAAATGGTTTCGGGCACACTCATGAAGTCTCCTTCTACGACAGTGAACTTCCGGGCAAGAATGTAACTTTCCAATAGATTTACAATGTTTATTGGTAGATATGTCTTCAATTTTAGAATTAGGCCTTCATGCCACACTTTATCAAATGCCTTAGAGACATCAATAAAAAGGGAAGAACAATACTTTCTTTCTTCAAATGTTCTTCTTATGAAATGAACCAATCTATGACATTGTTCAATGGTGCTGTGCTGACTTCTAAAACCAAATTGATGGTCCGGTATGCATCCATGTCTTACTAATGAAGCGTTTTTTATTAAGGTAAATTTTCCATTCGAAGATTGCTGTCACGTATACATAAGCATATACATACATACGAGTATATAACTGATGATAAATAATTATTTTAACGAACTGACCTTCGCAGACTAGTAGGTAGTGTACTAGACTCGTAGTGCGAAGGTCCCAGGTTCGAATCCTGCCGCAGAACTCTGGCAGTTTGAAAGGGAGCGCACAACAAGCCTTCACTGGCTTAAGTGTATGTCGTATGACATGGGCTATCAACACCCCTCCTATCAACCTAACCTAACCTAACCTAACATTTATTTTCTTTTGTTTTTCGTTTCAGGTATGTATTTTTGTGGAACTCTAAAAATAATTTTGAAATCAAAAAAGTGCACAACAACAAACATGGAAAATGCAGGTGTGTATGTACATATGAACAGTGAAAGCTACCATAACAGGACACTCACCATCGCGTTATTTTTGTCTGAGGTGAGAGACATATCCCATTATGAATTACAAATTGTAATAGAAATTATTTATAATAGACTTGAGTCTACTTGGGATACTGATATTCAAAATAGCTCTCAATGCTTGCAAATAATTGCAGTTTTGTAACACAAGAAGCTTCACCATCTACAAATTTTTTCAGTTTCAAACTCATCAATTATAACTTTTTTTTTGTAGATAAATCTTTTTGCCTTGGTGTTATTTTGTGGCTCAGAGGCAGATAAGTTATTGTGTAATTGACTTTTAAAAGAGACAATTAATGCGATCTAAGCAAAAATCAATAAAAAAATCTCCTGGCCATTCGTGTTAACAGGGGAATCATCAATTACATTGTCACCAATACAGACATGAATCAGCATTCATAAAAAGATAAGGTCAGATTTAATAAAATTAATTTAAGAATAATTGACTGAAAGATGGCACTATAACTCCAGCCAGTTTCTTTCCACTAGTTTTCGACTTACGCGAATTGAATTTGTGACTGCTGCCACCTTTTTTAACGATTATATAAGAGATATTCTAACGTATGGTGAACACTGTTGTTAAAAACACGTATGATGCTTACAAGAAAAATATATACGGGAAATTTAACTGTAATATCTGTTCATAGAAAAAATGTAGAATGTCCTGATCAGTTATAATTTGTTTTTAAAATATTACTAACGAAGTTGAATCGTCGAAAATTAATTTGCAAATTTTGTGAAGAAAATCGAGAAATTTTTAAATATGTACTTTAAGAACATGGGTTCCAAAAAAACGTTTATTTCTAGTACAATAAACTTATTTATAAATAATAAATCAAGTTCGATCAAAACTGAAGGCTGAAAAACAGGTTGCGGTGACAAATCGTATCGTCAGTTGGGTAAAAAAATTATAATTGTAACAAAAACACAGTCAAGAAATATGTAGCATCCATGGGAGTTAAAAAAAGGAAAAAAAAAACAGCACCATCCACGACCGAAACACAATAGAAGATTGCGTGATGGATGACGAGTTATGACACCGTTGAAGACAATGAATGACAGCTAAAATATTACTTTGAGTCTTTCAGTCACATATCACGCGAAAAAGCTAAATTTATCCGAAAGACAAAGTTTCAGGAAAAGTTTTGTTGTGGTTACCCATGAGCGAACCTTTTTTTTAAAGGAGGTTTAGCTGTGAATGCCCAAGTTCACAATGAAAAATGTTTGCCAGCTCTTAGCAACTTTATCCAAAAATATCCAAAGCAAATGAATCCCCCAAACGTTCCACAATTGCGGCCTTCTGAAGCTTTTAAATCTCCTGGCCATTCGTGGATACAGAGTCAAAAATGTTGATTCCGTAATCATAAAAATAAAAAAGAATTAAAAATTATAAACACAGAAGTTATTAGATGTCAGTGAGAAAATTAGGAAAGAAAGAAAAGAAAGAAAATTAGGAAAGCAAACAGCGCCGGAGCCAATTTTTTTAATAAAATAACAATTAAAAAATAAATAGATCTGTTTGTTACTTTTAAGTTTGTTCGGATTTTATTCACCAAAGATTAATAAAACATTTTGAAAACCTGGTGTCAGCTTCCTTTTAGGCTTTTGTATAAAAATCCAATAAAAACATGCTACTTTGATTCCAATATGTGTAGGTGTTTTGTAAACACATACACAAATATGTTCCACTTTCAATTGGCCTTTAATTGTCTAAAAATAATTTTTTTATAAATAAAAAAATATTACAGTAGTTCCCGAAATACGTTTTTGAAAAGAAGTCTTAAAACTATAAAGTATTACTTCCATAACAAAATTAGCAAAACTATGAAAGAAACATTAACATAGAATCTAATTCATGCTGTTTTGTTAGAACAGTGCTTGATCGCGGTACTTACATAAGAAAATATTAGATGGAAAATCGAATGCGAAAACATTAGGGTGTCCTCATATTTGCAGTATTATTGTTCAATAGTTGATATTTTACAATAAAATTGCCTTTGTGTGTGTTATATTACCAGGTGGCACAATATATTGAAGAATTAAAGTTTTTATTTATACTGCGCAAAACTGAATATTTTGTAATGTGTAGGAAATATTGTACAATAATGATTTCGAACCAAAATAGAGTTCACATATTATCTTTGTGGTCTTCTTTTTTTATTATTTATTTTTTATTGTTGCTTAAATTTTCATATATGACGAAAAACGTATATTATAATTTTCTCAGCGTTAATTCTTATCCCCCAATTAGAGTAAAACTCATCATCACGCCTCATCTGTGAGTTGTCATGAAACGTGTTAGAGTTACTAAATTCATTCATTTATGTATAAAAATTGCATTTTAATGAGCCACAGGGACTTATAGAACAGCACAAGAAACTTCACCCTGGATCTATACTCTTCAACTTAAATCTGTACTTAGACTCTCCTGTCATTAAAAAAGCTTTGTATTGTGTATTATGGTAGAAGGATCGATACCAAAACCGCGAAAAAAACGGCAAAAGGATTTTCAAAAGCTGATAATTTATTATACAATTTGATAATTTCAATACCGTCCACAACAATGTTTTTAACGCAACAGCAGTTCTTACTTCCGATGATCTTCTTTGATTTTTTTTAATTTTTTAAATTATTTCAACCGGTACGTAAAAAATTTTGCCTGATCCTGTTTAATTTGTTTTCTTGCGAAGACCTTAACTTATTTGGAAATCAGCAAATATTTAGGATGCTTTCTACTCAGATATTGTTTTTAAGTCCTTCTGCAAACATCTTATTTTCGGAATAAATTTTGATAATTAAATTAACAGAAGTGTTAAATTCTTCAAGAAAATACTCTTTGACATCGTTAGATAAATTTCTATTTCTCGGAGGAAAATTGTTTATTATTGTTAATTATTTAACAATTTATTGTTTGCTGTTGGTTTAGCTGAGTATATGTCTGCATTTCATTGGCGCTAACCAAGGCATCAGTATTCCTTAATAGATTCCTGTATCAAAAAAGGCTTTTGTGATTTTGCTGAACCTCAGTAAACATATAGCAAAAGACTTATTGGCAGCAATATCAGACTGGTTGAGATCCTTTGCAACATTGTTTGCAGAGTGCTTTCTTCTACTTTTCGCCTTCACATTAGACTTTTTGTTAGCGGCACAGACCCAGTAATTCTATGTGTGTTCGTTTCCACTGCAATTTACGCAAAATGGTTACACATCACCGTTCGAATTAAAAGAGCATTCCCCAGGTCCATGCTTCCCATTATATTTCACATACTTGTAATAAAAATTACGACTACGATTTCTGGAATTACAGTCCCATTGACAATATGACAATATGAAACCTTGCTCATAGTACGAGATGCTTCCGCCTCTAAATTTAAGTTTCCCAACATAGAATACTTATTGCTGCAGTTAACATCCAGAACATATTTATCGTTTCGATAATTCTATTTTTTACTTCAAATCGATAATTTCTTTTCTTATTTTTGAACATCTGGAAATCGTTATTTAAAGAAGAAATTGGTCCCATTTCATATTTCCCATGGATTTGGTTACAGTTCATTACATTTCTGAATCATCGATCCGAATATTGTTCAATATTGTAACATTTTACTGACATTCTTTAAAGAAGTTCCAAAATCATCATGTGTCGCTGTAGCCGGGATTTCTTTAAAAACTGCGTCAGGGAACAGCAAATTTCGTGGTTCATCATAGTTTCCCTTTATAGTTTTTGCCCTCGATTGAGAGGCGTTCGCAAAAAAATATTGAGTCATTAACGATTTTGCCGTCAATTAGACAAGTACTTAGGGGATAGCCCCTGCTCATGCAATGCACTGTGCTGGTACTAGAAAAACAAGGTTATGGAAAGGAAGATAGATGTATTAGTGTTTGTGTACTCTCGGCTGTAAATATATGCACATTTAATAAAGAGCGCATTGTTCGCAAATAAGAGCAGGCCTTGGGTTTCTTGATTTCATCAAAAAGCATTCCATTATAATAACGGTAAAACAGTGAAACACACCCCACGTTGCTTCTATGCTCCACTAAGTCACTCGTGCTGGGTTCACTACTGTCACCTATGCGCCTCTTCTCCCTTTCTCCTGTACTCAGTCGAGTAACTTCAAAATAGATTTCGAAGCACCGGCCCATATATGAGAGTTGTATTCCATTTTCGATCGGATATAAATGTTATAAATAGTAAAGAGATCAGAAGGAGTGGCGCGTCTTCATAGTTTTTACCATCGATTGAGAGTGGGATGGGCTTGCGTTTGCCAAAAAAAAAAAATTTAATTAAAAAATTTTAATTTCAAAAATTTTTCAGAGGTCGTCCTCCACACTGCATCATTGTAATAATTTTATTAAAGAAATTCAATATATAAAAAATTCATAATACAATTTCCCAAAAAGAATTAAATAAATTAAATTAATTTTTAAGATCTTTCCAAAGAAACTGGAAGTAAATATGTATATGTATTGAACTTAATTTTTTAACATTAATAAATAATAAATGAAGCACGTCCTTACAGTCAAATTATAAACAGAACAAATGTTGAGAAATATTTTATAAAATATAAAGTGATGAAAAAGAAAAATTTATCAACTTAGCGTTTCTAGAATAAAGTTAAAAAATAAAGCATATCTTAGGGTGCTAGAAAAATATTTAATACAAGTTTTAAAGCAGATACGTAGGTACTTTTTTGAAGTAAGAAACTGACCACATTCAGTCTGATTTTGTAAAACATGACCGTCCCAAATAAACAAGCAATTAATAAATAAATATAGAAAATAATGAAGCATAAGTAAGAGCTTTAAGGGAAAATAAAAGTAGAGGCTCTAAAGTATTATATTATTAATACGAGTATTTATTATTTATACAACAAATAGTCCGATTTTGTAAAAAACAATAAAGCAAATAATAATAAAAAAACATAACTTAAGCTATGTACAGACGGTTGTAAGATCTGACAATGTTGTTTGATTTACCAACGTGCTGGCAATGCTCTGACAATTCCATATGGCTACAAAAAGCTGCATTGTTAGTTCAGACGATTGTAAGAAAAGCTTACAATTTCATTGTCAGACAACTGTCTGGCAATAAATTTACCTACCAATAAGAATTGTCAGTTCACACGGGTGTTTATGATTATTGGACAACAAATTTGTTGTTCGGCATTGCCAGAAAATCGTGTGTGTTTGTAAAACAAAATATAATATGGAGCGCGCGCACTGTTGCCAGTAGAAATATTTGTCTGACAATGATTCCATTGTCAGGTGCATTACTTTACAGTGCGACCACACGGGCAATCTGTTATGTCTTAACACTAGCAACAACGCTGGCAGAATTAAGGTGAATTCACCCATTCGTTCTGAACGTTCCGAACGCTTTTTTATATGTAGTTTGACGTCTCTATTTTTTTGAGAGTGAGAGAAAGAGAGTAAGTTTAATACGGAACAACAACAAAAATTTCGTTCAGAACGAATGGGTGAATTCACCTTTACGTCATCAAATTGCTTACTTTCAACATTGTTGTGTTGATGGCGAACATGTAAATATCTTAGAACATCAATTTGCCAGTTTTTGGTAAAGAAGGTTGTGCGTGTTTTATATTATTGTGTGTTATATTTTTTTACTGTTTTAAAAATGAGTACTCATTGTGGTAGAGTACTTTAAACACGTTCACCTCTGACC
This sequence comes from Germaria angustata, assembly GCA_963681545.1. Lineage (NCBI taxonomy): Eukaryota > Metazoa > Arthropoda > Insecta > Diptera > Tachinidae > Germaria > Germaria angustata. The sequence continues at coordinate 83,098,423 of OY813001.1, read as the reverse complement.
ACTCCATTTTTTTTTTAATGAACTGAAAAATGTAAATAACAGTTAAATTTTTGTTTGTTGATATATTCACCTTTTTATAATTATTTGGACTTTTCTTGTAAAAGTTTTTACGTTTGTAGCGTAGTTTTTAATTATTTTTCCCTCCAAATATATGCTTGTACATAAACGTTAATTATGACAACTGAATTTGACAGATTGTGTTCAGAGATAATTGCTCAGCAATATCTTCTAGCAATTATTGCTAAACATGTGTTTAAACACATATTCGTGCGGTCTACACGCAAATATCTTGTGTCGGCAATCGATTTGGCAGTTGTCACGGCAATAATTGCCAATCAATTTTGTTCGTGTGGTCGGATAGTTAAGCACACCTACCAATAAAAAATGAACTTACAATGTCTGACAATTATCTGGCAATAGCAGAGAAGAGTGTTCTCACGATTGGCAGATATCTAACAATATTATTGGCTTACAATAGGTGACAATGCTTTTTCTACCAACGTTGTAAGCCGAAAATTGGCAGTTCACACAGTTGCAAGACATTGTAAGACATACTATATTTTACTGACAATATTGTCAGATCTTACAACCGTCTGTACATAGCTTTAGAGATGTCAGACAAACATTTTATTTAAGATAAGAAATTGGGTAAAGGTATGTAGTCTGGTTTTGTTGAACGTGACCTTTCAAAGTAGTATAAAAAATCTTTTCAAAATTAATGAAAGCATAACTAAGGCCTTCTGGAAATAAGAAAAGTGTAGTAAAGTTTCCGAAGGAGATTTTTCTGATTTTTTTAATGCAAATAAAGTAACAAAGGGATGTCAGAAAAAAAAATTAAAATTCTAAAGGTAGGTGTCTAAAGCTACGTACACACGGTTGGCAGATCTTACAATATTGCCAGTAAAATTGTCTGAAAATGTATTACAATCGTGTGAACTGCCAATTTTTTACTTACAACGTTGTCAGAAAAACCATTGTCAGTCCATTGTAAGACGACAATATTGTCAGGCATCTGACAACCGTGAGAACACCTATCGCAGGCATTGTCAGATAATTGGCAGACATTGTAAGGTAATTTTTTATTGGCAGATGTCGAAAATTTATGCACCTGACAATAACACCATTGTCAGAAAAATATTTCTATTGGCAACGCTGTAAAAGCATATGTTTAAAAGAAAATACAAAAAATTAAAAAAACAAAACAAGTGAAATTTGTGAAATAATTATAGAAATAAAAATTAAAAAAGCTAAAAAAATAAAATACCAAAAATAAAAATGAATATGGCTTCTGATGATAGCACAGACATGATTGTCAGCAGTTTCCAGCCAATTGAACTGCCATGTTCAGTTCAGCCACAAACGGAGTCTGATGGAGCCCAGAAAACAAGGCCTAAACAAAAATCCTATCGTAAAAAAGTTGAAACCGTTTGGTCTCATGAAGATCAACTAAAGTTGATCTCGGAAGTTGAGGTACGGCAAAGTTTATGGGACGCCGGTTGCGCCGAATATAAACTTCCAAAAGATATTTTGTGGCAGGAAGTGGCAGATACCATATCTGTTAGTGTAAATGATTGCAAAGCGAAATGGGCAAATCTGCGTACCTCTTTCAATTGCAATCTCGAAAAGCTTCGTAAAAAAAATCAGGCCAGGGCACTGATGACAATTTTCAAATTGCTTGGCGCTACAACAAAAGTACGCCAAGCCACACAATCCGTTTCTTCCATGCAACTGGTAAGTGTTGACATATTTAGAAATAAAGGAGGTGGTAAGCCTAGCTGGTCAGTATCGAGCGCCTGACCAAATGCGCACCGATTAAAAACACCTCCATCCGAAAATCGACCATTGCGACCAACATCAACGTATATAATTTATATTCCGCGTCAGCAATACCCATCAATATGATGCTGTGCGTGCCCTTATAACTATAAAAGATGCTTCCAGCATTGGCTGGGGCATCCATTACGACGTGTTTGCCATCAACTGCTCCAATGCAGTTAGGAAATTGCCACAACTCATTAAACTTATCAGCAATGCATTGCCAATCATGTGATGTTTTTGGTATCTAAAAATATACATAAATCAATTTTATACTAGTACGTATGAATGAAGAAAATAAGATTACTTTGACATATTCATCCACAAGAACTTTATAAATGGCATCTAAAACTTCCGGAATAATATTCGATATCGTTGATGCTGGAATACGGAAAAGGTATTGCAGTGACCGAAAGTTTTCGCCAGTAGCCAGGTATCGTAGAGTTAGTACGAGTCGCTCACCAGCTGAAATGCTCTTGCGCATGTTGGTGTCCTGCTTTTTAATATGTGGAGTTACTAAGCCAAGGAGATAATCAAACTGCTCGAAATCCATTCGTAGAAAGTTGTGATATAAATCCGGTTCGTCAGTTCTTAATTGGATGAGCAATTTGGAATAAAATCCCTCCTCCTGGCGGTAACGAACCCAATCTTTTACCCAAACTTTGCGACGTTTTTTACTATTGGATCTTCATCCTCACTACTTTCAAACAAATATGAACTTAAAATTGTCGTAATTGCTATATTCTTTTCCATAATGTATCACACTTTAATAATTTAACTTTTTTTGTGTTATTTATACATAAATTCAGATAATATTTTCTGACATATGCTTTGAATTTTCTGACAATGCCTAACAACAGATCTGGCAATTTTTGTCATCCAATAATCTGACAATCGTGTGAACTGACAATTTTTGTTGGCACATAAATTCATTGTCAGACAATTAACTGACAATGAAATTGTAAGATTTTCTTACGATCGTCTGAACACACAATTTACTTCTTGGTGACAATTTTTCATTGTCACTACATTGTTAGTATGTTGCCAGGTCTTACAATATTGTAAGATCTGACAACCGTGTGTACAAAGCTTAAGTAGATGCGAGTAAGTATATATTTGCAGTAACAATTGAACACATGTTTGCTGTCTAAGTTTGTCAAACACGACCTTTCTGAATAATAAAAAAACAATAAAATAATAAATAATAACTAAGGGCTGTTAGAAAAAAATTTTAAAGTTTTAAAAAAAAATATATTTTTATTAATATTGTTGCACATACAAAAAATGATTTTGAATTAAAGAGTTAGTTTTAAGTATTTCGAAGTGTATGAGAAATACTTAGAAATTCGAAACCTTTGAAAACTTCATCGTTTGTAAAATGCAAACCTTAAAAATTAAAAAAAAAAATTTAATTTGAATTTTCTATTTAGTATGTAAAAAATATTGCTTTCTATTTTTTAAATGCTTCTTTCAAAATTATGATTTTGAGCTAAACAGTTTTCATTTACTCACAAACCCCTCCTTTTCTTTACACATCTGAACAAATAAACTTTGTTACTTTGTATCTTGAAAGGCAATCTGTTCTATAAATTACAAAAAAGAACGCCATTTATTTGATGAAGTTTTTTTGCCCTTAATGTAATTAAAACTCGTAATTTAAACGCCTAAGTGTAGGCTTCACACAGCAATATGCATACATATACTTATGTTTCTAAAATTCCTGTGTAGCACGAAACACGAGGAAATGTTTAAAATTTTCAACGAAAAGTGAAATGAAATAAATATCTAGGAATTTAAGAAATTACAAACAAAAATGTTCAAATGACTTTTTGGATGTTCGAAGTGTATAAAAAGAAATGATACATTTTCAATGAGTGTTATAAATATTAAAGTTTATAAAACACTAATTGGGAAAGAGATGTATAATCGGTTGTAACGAATCTTATATGCCCTTCAGTTGTATAATCTAATTCACTATTACTTCATATGGTCTCCTCCTAACCAGCCCCCTCCATCGCTCACAAAAGTCAAAATTTTAATTTATCTTTGCTAATACGTATATTCTGAATATATTTATTAATTAAAATTTGAATATGAAATTGCCTTTAAATATTTTAAGCAAAATGCATTCAGGAAAATCATTTTAAAAAAATGTTAAGCATTGTAGGAAATACCATCAACATAGGCACAGACCGACTACTTATAACCCTGGATGATTTCGTATTAAACCTTTGGCCCTGCTATAATAATATTCAACTTGCTTAGAGTCGGATCCTTTAGAGAATTTACCAACATTTGGACGAAATATCTTGAGATATAAGGCATATATATTGATAAATTGCAGTATTAATAAGTACACTGGGATTGGTATTAACGATCCAAATGACCAACAGGTTGTTCCTATTGGTAAATCCTCAGGTAGAGATACATGCAACTCTTTTATATAAAAATGTCAAGAGTTATTACAATATGTTTTAAATTCGTATGAGCTTAGATCAATGAACTTGGAAACCATACTATTCCTGTGTTGCGATTCTGGTCTTGAGGGTGGAATAAGTATTAGAATCAGACCAGAACCCTCAGTTTATTGGTGTTCTAGATTTTGGACAATGAACATAAATGATATACAAAGGGTGTGTTGTACAGCGCCTTGTCTATTGTTGCGCTTTGGCGTAAACATGCTTATCTCTCATATATCCTTAACTTCAAACACTAAATTTTAGCTAAATGTATATAATTCAAAGCAGCAAATATTTCGAAAACAATGTTTTTAAGTTTTGTAATGAAGTGTTCCCAAAAAAGCGTTTAATTGATCTGTTTTTCGTTTCATAATTGAAAGCTATCGTCAGGGGGCGACTATGATTATGGCTCTATATCCTTGAAAACAAATCGTTTCCAATTTTTTATATTAAAATAGCGCCCTCTATTGTTCACAAAAATTTCGTATTATGTTAGCGGTACATATTCGTATAATCCAATGTGCACTATACTTATGGGACGAAGTACTGAGAGTTCTGTTGTAGTACACAGGACCTGGTGATAGTAATAACAATAATAACAATGCTAACAGTAAAACTGCTGCATACAGGACAATGCCAACCCACAGTGCGTTTACGAAAAGCATTTCTTCGGCCGACTGTGTAATTGATTCGTGCATTAGTAATAATTTCCAGCATTGCGGATCAATTATGGTCCACATTATTTGACTCGAATTGAACATTGAGGATGTGGAAGACATATGTTTCCAAAGAAGTGGCAATAAACGATAACAAAGAAAATATGGACAATTTATTTGAACGATTTTTGGGTAAAATCATCTCGCATGGAGTTGACATACGATTTCATTCTCCTAGACTTTTTGAAATTGTAAACATATTCGCATCAGCTCCATTAGACATGACATGTTAACATAACAATGGCATCTATGAAGCAGAATCATTGAAAATTAAAACTCTCGTGTCTGCATCGCCGTGCGAACCTCGGTTGGAGATTTAAAAGGTATGATATTCCATATGGGATTATTGAATAAAAATAATATGGTTAATATATAATATCACTATGATAGATTGCCGACTTTTGTGGGGAAGGGAGAAGGCAGGGGCCTGTAGCCAGAATCGCGCCAGTATAATAATTTTATGAAATGGGGCTAAATGTATTCAGGGGAGTACCCTATGCCTCTTGTCTTCGCCAACGCGTCTCGTATAGCCTGTTTTAGTTTACATCAAGAACAGTCCAATTTTAGTAGATAATCCTTAATTTTGATGTATTTTATATATTATTATGAAAGAGAAAGTTTTATATTGAATTTCAAATGTTTTATAAAAAATTTCTTAATTTTTACGCGTAAAACTTTCGCTTTGGTAAGGGTCGTGGTTCCAGGGGGAGGCAAAAATTATATTTATACTTCAAAACGATTCAAATATCTACTATTTTATAAGTATTGCCGAGAGAAATAAAAAAAGTCTGTTTGACCGCTTGTAAATTATTAGAGGGGGTTGTGGGTTCGTTTTTAGAGAACATTTTTTTGCTACTTCACATAAAACTTCCCCTTACAAGAACGTTGTTTCTGACGAATAATAATATTTATCACACAATAAAAGAATCAATTTGTAAAATATATTTCAACATCTAGTACTTTTTACAATTCTATTGCCTAATTTTAGGCTTAATTATTAAAACTTTAGTTAATACTTTTAAAATGATGGGATCTTCTGTTATCAAGTGCAGGCGTTTCACACTCTACTTATGTAATTCACAACTTTTAGGCATCTGACATGATCTCAATGAAATTGTTGTTTTAGTGAAAAGTTGTGCCTAAAGGGTGGGATGGAAATCATTTGAGAATTTCAAAGAGTAGGCGTGTATAACATTTTTACCATTAATCATCGTATATTGTAGGCGTTGCGTGTTTATCTTAATAAATCAAATGTATTTGTTTTTAAAGCTGAAATTTTAATTTTAAGGCATATTTATATCAGCTTTTCTTTTATAGACACATTATTTCATGGTAATTTGTGCTTAAAACTGTAGAAATTAGCTTATAAAGTAAGAAAATATTATGAGCTACAGGAAATATTTTCTAATATTTGTATTTGTATTTGTAAATTTATATTTTAGGAATTTTAAGCTTTAATATTTTCCAAAAAAAAAAAAGTTTTATTTGCTGAGAATTTAGCTGTTCATATGGCAAAATTTTTTTGGTCGCTAAACCAAGACGTCAGTAAACTTTAAGCAGTTTGAATACATTTTTTAAACATTCTGCTTATCCCATTATACCCCAGCGTCCTATTTATAGGGCAGTACAAAAATATGTATGGAATCCCATTAAGCCTTTTAAGACGTGTTTGACCATATATAGTTTGTACCATTAAAAAGATTTTTTTAATCCTTACGTTTAATCCCAAAACGACGTTATTATAACGTTTTATATATGTTTGTAAATCATATAAAAAAAGGTTTAACGAACATTTACTATACTATTCACTCGAAAAAGAGTTTACCAAAGCTGTTAAAGAAAAATAGAAACTTAACAATATAGATGGTCTATTATGGCTGTCCTATTTATATGACACTGGTACTTCGCGTTATAAAATTTACAATCTTCTTTTATTTCATATTTCGAGTTTGATTGTTGTATCTCCAGAAATTTATATTTAAAAATAAAATATATATATATACATTTTGCCGATAACTTGGTAATAGACAAGAGTGATAGAGGATCCTTTTGGAAAGCCTATTAGATTTGGCTATAAATTGTGGGCTGTTTGTGGCGTTAGTGGATATTGCTATAACTTTGACCTGTCTACTGGAAAATCAATTGCAAAATATAATCGTGAAGATTTGTCCTTAGGATCCAGGGTAATATTTGATATGTTAGATTGTGTAGTCGATTCAGTAGAACCTTTCCATAAAGCAGACAGGTGGGATCGAAAGGCTAAAAAAAGCCAAGCATACCACAACCGCTTTTGTTGAAGAATTACAACTCTTACATGGGTGGAGTGGATCAACAAGACTGATTGGTGGGCAAGTATGCAACAAATATTAGAGCCAAGAAATGGTACTGGCCTCTATTTATTAGCTGTATTGATATGGCCATGGTAAACTCATCGCTAACGATATTGATTTGAGTTTGCTAGAGCATAGACAATCCGTTGCCGTACCATTCATGAAAATTATTTAAAAACCGGTCGCGTCTGGATTTCACCTATAGTATGGTTGCCAGTGTCCTATATATTGGACAGGCTATATTTAAGATATTTTCATAAAAAATGAATAAATTTTTCTTATTTTCGTATTATTTTACATGAATTAAAAACGTTTCACTAAAAAAACTTTTTATTTCTAATTTTTAAAAGTTGAGCGTTAATAGGTTATTATGTTTTTTATAAAAACTTAAAACTTAGGCATAATCTCCGCTGTTTGTTTTACAGCAGTTTATAGCTAAATTTTTATACTAAAGTAGCCTTAAAGTATGCTTTATATATTTTATTTAAAGTTTATGTTTGGATTAATTGGGTCCCAGATTAAAAAAACTTAAGGCAGATCTGAAAAAAAAAAGAAATAATTCTTAATTTTTCGTTACATGTATAGTTACAATATTTTCAATGAGAATGCTGTAAAATATTATTGTGAAAGATTACACGGGATATGGGAGAAGTCCTAATTAATCAAATTGATGTATTTGTTTGTTATGGGCATTGCGATGGTTTCTTCATTTGGTATTTTGCTGGTGCTTATGTCAGCCCGTGTATAGACCTTTGATATTGCCCCGATTATGGTTTACAACAGTTGTTACTTTAATGTTGTATTTTTTAAAACGCGATTATGGTTTACAACTGTTGTCAGTATGTGTTGTTCGCACTGTCAAAAATCTACAACAGCTCATTAGGTGTTGTTTTATTGACATTACAAGTTGAAAATCGAAAATAGATTAAAAAAATTAAGAAAAATAAAAATTTGTTTTGCAAAACATACAGAACTAAAAAAATAAAATACTATAAATAACTATAAAATAATAAAATAAAATTAAGTTATAAAATAAATATTTCTAGGCAAAATTACAAATAAAACACAAATGACAAAGCTGGTTCAGCTGATGAAAATTAATCCAGATGTTGGCCGAGGCAAGCTGACATTTGGATATAAAAAAATACAGCTCAAAGACAAATGGGATCATTTTACTGAACAATTAAATGGCTTGGGACAGCCAATTGGAAATATTAAAGAATGGAAGAGTTACTTTTTAGAAAAGTGCTCAGTTTTTGTATCAAAAACAAGAAACCATCTTTGTTTATGCGGAAAATGTTTATAAAACTATAAATTATGTTATGGTAATTATGATATTGTAATAACTTTTGGTTTTATAAAAATTATACATACTTATTCTATTTATACTGGCCTTCGTAGACTAGTAGGTAGTGTACTAGACTCGTAGTGCGAAGCTCGCAGGTTCGAATCCTGCCGTAGAACTCTGGCAGTTTGTGTTTGATAATTAAAGGGAGCGCACAACAAGCCTTCACTGGCTTAAGTGTATGTCGTATGACATGGGCTATCACACCCCTCCAATCAACCTAACCTAACCTAACCTATTCTACTTATGGTAGTTCCAATGGATTTGAACTGTCTCGAATTCTTTTCGTGCCATTTGTGTGTGTTTTTTGTTGTTCTTTTATTTATTTCTAACAAAATGTACGATTCCTTAATTTTGTTTAACAGTTTTTGGCATGCAGGTATGTACACATTTTTACGGAAATATGTACTACAAATACAATGCAACTCTGTGACATAAACAACACCTAGATGTTGTAAACCACAATCAAAAATAAATTAATGTTGTGTGGTAGCCGAAACAACACAACATTTAAGTGTTGTAAACCATAATCGGGGCATATATTCGTGAAAAGCTAAAAAGCTTTACATATATAAATATACCAATTCCAACAAACAATTGTTCTTTGCTTTTATTGTGTTTTTCTATCTTTATACAATTAGTCAGTAACTGCTTTCAAAGAGTTAATTGATATATTGCATATTTATATAAAACGAATATGCTACGGTTTTGCCACAATATCATATCTCTACAGAATGTTATCTTAAATTCTCCCTCTTCCTATCTCAAATTATTCTGACCCTTAAGACATTCTTACAATTTAGCTAATGAATAAGCAAATAAAATAATATATGATTTGAGTATTTGTCATGCAACTATTACTTGTTTTTCCTTAATTCTTACCACATTCACATACATACATCTCTCTCCTTTAATGTAACATAGTCATATCGGAAAAATCCAAATTTACAAGTTACTGAAAAAAAGTGTTCCCCAATAGCCTTCTTATATGTAGGGGAAGCAATCGTAAATCTGAATTATATCTAATCTGACCCGAAATTGCAACAAAATGAGTCGGTATGGAATCTGTATATCCTTTTTGTACACGACTATGTTGCATTAATGGCACTAAAAATTCATAATAATTAATCAGTTGTTTTAAATATGTTCCTAAAAAATAATGAAGTTAACAGTCTGCGGAAATTACGTTCTTCGAGCAGCTCCTGAAAAATTGATTGACTATCACATTAATCTTAAATCACACGACTGAGCAGTGCTTTCGAATGAGTATTTTCTTTTTACCAAAATGTGTATCATTAAGTAGAAATGTTGCGGGCCACTTTCAAAGTTGACTCTACGTTTGGTTGCGAAAGACTTCCATTTGCTAAAGCATTATCCTCTATGGTAAGACTAAACAATTGAACCTCGCCCTACTTTTTGCACATTTAGCATTGTGAAAATTTTCGCACATTTGAACGTATCAATTAATCTTGCAATCATAGAGAATGATAGAATCGTCAAACACAACGTTTTTTCTTCGGTAACTTAGCTATGGAATATTCGAAAGAGGAACGAAGGAAGGAGTGGTTGTAACAACAAGTAACATTGGTCACATAATCATAGTTTCTGTTCAAAGTACTCGTACATACTTTTACACAAACCCATTAATTTTTTATATTTTCTATCAATTAATATTCAAATGATTCCTTAATTCTGCACTAATTTTAAATATCTTGCTCATTGTTTTACGAATTGCATATTTGCCTCTAATGTCTATTTAATATTGTTGATATCTTTGTAGCAATATAAAGGGTGATTTTTTAGCAACTTTGTTTTTGGCAGCCCAGATATTTTCATGTAACATGTTACTGTTAAACATGTTCAGTTTGGTTTGTAATTTAACCATAAATAGACTCACAAACGAACAACGCTTCCATATTATTGAATTTTATTATCAAAATTCATGCTCGGTTAAGAAAGTGTATCGTCGACTTTTTTATCGGAAAATTGTGTTCAGCGACGAAACTCATTTAAGGTTGAATGGATACGTGAACAAGCAAAATTGCCGTATTTGGTGTGAACAACAGCCAGAAGCATTCCGAAAAAATGCACTGTATGGTGTGGATTATAGGTCGGTGGCTTCATTGGACTGTACTTTTTCAGGCAGGAACGTTACAGTGCCCAAAAATAGAAGATCTAGACTTGGCTGACATGTAGTTTCAATAAGACGGTGCCACATGCCACGCAGCACGCGAAAAAATGGTCCAATTGAGTGGCGAGTTCGGTGAACAGTTTATTTCACATTTGCGGCCGGTCAGTTGATCGCCTAGATCCTGCCTTTAGACTATTTTTTGTGGGTCTATGTTAAGCCTCATGTCTATAGCGACAAGCCCGCGCAATGGAAGCCAATATTAAAGAAATTATTCGTCAGATACCGGCCGATATGTTGGAAAGAGTATAGCAAAATTGGACTCAGCGTATGAACCATTTGAGACGTAGCCGCGGTTAACAATTATATGAGATCATCCTTAAACATTGAATTATATATATCGTTCTATCGACTGAAATAAAGTTTTCGTACACTTCTGTAAATTTTATGTGTTTTTTTAATTAAATCCCAAAGCGATTAAAAAGTCACCCTTTACATGTAAGTATGTACCTATACTTATATACATACATACATATGTATATGCATGTATATATAGCGTGCATTAAGGGACTTAGCATACATTAAGGCTGTCAAGTGTATTTAGTAAAAAACAACATTAACAAAGAAAAAAGTTTTGTACAACAACAAACAAATTGAACAGCGAACTGAATTATTACATAAATTACCTTTAGGCACTAGTCAAAACAATTCGCTAATAACATTAAAGCTGCAGAAAATCAATAATTTATTGTAAAAAAATTGTGGATCTCACTGGAAAGGCAATTAGCTTTAAGTAACTTAGCAATGATTATGAAGTTCTCAAGGGGGATTTGAGTTTCTTAAAATAAAATTTTTTGCATGTCTAAAGATTTATACATTGAAAAGGGTTTTTCATTAATTTTACTATCCTGAAAATGTTTTGGTGTTTAAACATATTTTTTTAATACAACATATTTTCAGGCTTATTTCCAGAAAATGATATATTGTATGGTTTCAATTTGCTGTATTTTTATTCTTTAAGCATGATTACTCTTTCATTAAAATTTTCTTCTTCAATAAACAAAGAAATATCTCACATTTCAATAATTGAATAAAAGACCACTTAATTTGATAATATTGACAAAGAAAAACTTTAAAAAGCATTACAAACCCGAATTCATGTCGCTTAAAATATATTTACATCCAAAAGAATTTCCATTCTCTAATCCAATTTTTTCTTCTTGTAGAACTTTTTAGCATAACGACGGACTATTTATGTATATAAAATTGAATCATTATATCTAGACACTTTTTTAGAATACTTCTCCGTTTGAAAATTTTGTTCATTCTGAAAAAATATCCATTTTCACATAGTTTTAGGCAGCTGAGTTATTTTTATGATCTTTTTGTTTATATAACAACATGACTTGTTTGCAAGTGGTAACAAATACTGTGTGGGCTCAAATTGCGTTATAATTATGTACTAAAATTTATTTTTAGATATAATGATGGACATACATATGTTTTGTAAGACCAGCAGCGAACCAAAAAACAAAATCTATTTTTAGGCTTTTAACATTCACACGCATGAACAAATACTCAGATTTCAGAATTATTCATATACTACATAATACATACATTTGTTGTAGGCAAGAGAATGAAGAACTAAAATTTATTATAAATTTATATACCTTCTGGCTGCCTTAACCCTTGTGTGTACGATAGCGTACTGGGGTACCACTACACAAATTATTTAAAATAATGCTAATCTATGTTTATTATTATACACTTTAAATAAAATAATTTAACATGATTTTTTTTTGTTTTAAACAACGCATTAGAAAAAAATTATTACTAAATTAATTAATAAAATGAATTTCTTTTTAAAGCTTAAGGTCTTTGTAAAATAAATAAATATCCTAAAGATGGTACTTCGATGAGTACCGAAATATCGATCAAAAAAATTTAAATAAAAATTAAAAAGACATTAAGCTTTAAAAATAAATTAAGTTTATTAATTAAAATAAAACGGTCAAAAAACTAGAACGTATATTTATTATATTTATAACAAAGAAAAAAATTGAAGGAGCAAAACATACGTATAAATGTTACGATTCGCAGGACGCTCGGTGCAACATTCGTTACATTTTGGAGTAGAGCGGCTTGTGTATGCTTTTCGGGTATTTCTGTTTTTATTATTTATTCTGTTGTATGTTTACGCATTAATATATACATACTTCTTCATTTGTAATTTTGAATCAGAAGCTCTTAATGTTCTTGGCATGGAAACTCGGTGTGATTAGTCCGATAGACCGAGCACTTTTTTCATGTCGCTAAAGAAGTTTTCAAGTGCCTGAAGGTTTTTAAAATAGTTTCAAAGATACTATTTGTATCAACTCTATCCGAAAATGGAAAATGAAATATGCAGTTTGTTCTTTTATCGGTACTACAGTGGGATATATTCTAATGAAATAAAGGAACTTGAAATCGAACCCTGTCGGCATGTTCTTCATTAAGAGTACACCCCTTTATGATCGATATGCTAATGAGTTGTACTATTCATTAGCCGAATTCGTTTTCAGCGTGGAAATGTTCACATCGCATATTCACAAGCACCCTGAGAAATGATCCTATATATATATATATATATATATATATATATATATATATATATATATATATATATATATATATATATATATATATATATATATATATATATATATACATATATATATATATATACATACATATATATATATATATATATATATATATATATATATATATATATATATATATATACATATATATATATATATATATATATATATATATATATATATATATATTTATATATGTATGTATATATAATTACCCATGATCCTATCACGCCCGCGTTATCTTCAATTGGTATATTGGAAGAATAGTTTATTCTATCTGGACTAAATTTTGGCCCAGATATCTTTTTTATTGCCGGAAGCATTATGTTTTTAACACATGATCTGCGCGGCTAAGTTAAGGTGAAATATATAAAATATAGACGATCAAAGCTGATCAGATCACCAGTATTAAGGAACAATTATAAGGGCCAACTACATGAGCATCGTAGATTATTCATCTAATAGCATATCCATATTGCCAATAGCGCTTTTAGTGCTGTTGTTATAAGAAATGATTACATTAAACAAATATAGAGCATCGCGTCCAATATCCCAAGGTAATTGCGACATCTTTCACACGATCAGCAAGCACCTCAATAGAGCGATTCACTATTGACAAACTACGATTGCGTCATTCATTAACTTCTCGTTATCAACTTTGTTATAATTTGATATCAAGTGACATCCAAATAGTTTGTTCCGGCCAAACACTGTAGCACCACAAAAACTAAAAGCTTTAAGATAACGCCAGTCCATATCTTTGAAAATGTTCTTGAATAGCAAAATCGGTAACTTTGCTGTTAAATTTTTTAATAAGATCAGTTGTTCTTAAATAAAGTTGCTGAATCACACTACAGGCGAAACAAATTATTTTGACAGATGACAGTGACTGTTAAGAGTTTAAGTGCATTATTTTTGAAAAAGAACATACACAAATTTTTTAATTTAAAGTGTATATTCCAGATTTATACATAAACTCACATTAATTTATATAGTGGTATACGTGTACCTTGTTGAAGATATTTTTTTTCACACTTACAAGGGTTAAAAACAAAAAAAAAAAAAAAACATGAACAGATTCAAATAACAAACAAACAAAAAATAGAAATAATTCAATATGAGACCTTAAATTTTTATATATGACGTGGGAAAATCAATAAGTTATTTTCAGAAAATAAAGAAAAACTTATTTTCTACAAAATCCCTTCTTTTAACTTGACACTTCTCATCAAGAGAAAGCCTTTTTGGAATCTTCCTTTTTGTTGCTTTACTGTGGGAGTGCAGCTACAGGGTGGTCCAAAAGTAATTTCAGGAAGCAATTCGTGAACGGCTTTCACTTTGCACGGCTTTTACGTTCACTTGAACATCTTCAAGTCTCTTTTTAAACTTTAATGCCACCAACGCCTATTAATGTCTAATTGTAGAGATCCTCGTCTTGTCAATGTTTGTGGATTTCATATATATATGTGGATTCCATACATATATGGCTGGCTCAATCCATACAATTCTTTTCGCAAATTTTGAACCGAATTTTATATAAAAATGTTTCGATATTGCCCTAAATACAACATAGTCATATCCCCAAAATCACTTAGAAAACATTATTCTCGAATATGTCTATAAAAATTAGAATCGTGTTTAAAGCCAATTCGAAGTTACGAGTATAACAGAAGTGAAAGCAGCATTTTGCCTAGTTCGTGGCGCTGGGAAGTATAACTGTATTGCATTTAGGAAGCAGCATGATGTATGGGGTACCCATGCTCTGCTTCGAATATAACAACATCTTGAGGAATGTCATTCTATGGATCAGCCCATTATATATAGTAAAAAATCCAAAGACTAATGTAGACCATGCGGTGATTTTCGAACATTAATTGCAATAACGTTGACAGATCGTTCCTCAATCTCCCTTTTCATGACGTCCGTTCAATTCTATATGGAAAGTGTATATCTTTCGTTGTTAATTTACAAGGCACTCATGATCCGTTCCCCAGAGTGCGTGAAGAAATTCTGAAAATAGTGATAATAACGTCATTTATGAATTTAAGCTTATGGCCTTTGGTTAACAGACTGCAGCCCAAACTTTGCTAAGTCATATGCACAACGTCCTCCAGGGTCTCGATTTTGTTTTCTCGTATTTCTATTAATGGAATTTTCTTGGCTTTGGAAAACACACAGCAACACCAGAAAATGGTCTTTGAGCGTTTACGACAATACAGTTTGAAAATAAATTTTGCGAAATGCGATTTTTGCAAAGGTGTAATACATAATATTTTTGGCATTTGATTTCTGTCACTGGCATCGAACCCACTGATGGTAAAATACAAGCGATCAAAAGTTTTCCAGTACTAGAGGTACTCGTAGCATGTGAACTGAGAGGTTTTTTGGGACTGATTAATTTCTATGGCTCTTTTATTCCGAAAGCAGTGATAAACCAGTCAAAATTACAATAATTAGTCCTCTGACACTAACAGTAGAAGCATTCGTCTAGTGATGCTGTAACAGCAGCAGTAAACCAAATTGCCAATGCCGCTAGGCTTTTATTAAAAAAAAAGTTGACAAATGCATACAAAAAGGTGAATATGTATCAGGTCTTACGCCATTTTCAATTTACTTGCCATAAACATTTAATTCATGCTTTTACCCAAATAATGGAGAAAACTTCTCCAAACATTTGGACTATATATGTCGATTTTGCACCGATATTCGCTAATTATCAGGTGTCGATAATAATGTTGATAGTCTTCATTGCTGGATTAATTTCATCAACGGTATATCGACACCGCCACAGTTAACCGTCAAAACCGCTTTAAAATATTGCAGGATGACATTGACAAACCCTAAGGATCCTCGAAAAAAACCTCCAAACCACCACCCATCTATTTGAGAGAAAAAAATTCAAACTCCCTCGTCAAAAAACTAATCTCGGTCATTGGCGAAAAGGCCTTTCACATTGTCCCAATAAAACGTGGTAACATTGACGAAACTAAAATTCAAATATATGAAGAAAAAGATTTCCGCAAAATGGTTAATGAATTCGAAAAAAATAAAACAAGTTTTTACACATTCCAGCTTAAAAGCGCTAAAGGCCTACAGATCGTACTGAAGGGCATAGATTCTTATGTTGTCCCTGCTGAAATAAAAGATGCTCTCACCCTCCAAGCATTCAAGATAAAAAATGTATCCAACATAATAAACAGGGATAAGATCCCCCAACCTCTTTTTCGTGTTGAACTGGAGCCTAACGATGTAATATTGAGAAAAAATGAGACCCATCCCATTTATAATTTAAAATATCTATTATACCGCAAAATTACAGTTGAAGAACCACACAAGCGCTCAGGACCCGTACAGTGCCATAATTGTCAAGAATATGGCCATACGAAAACATATTGTAAATTACCCACTGTTTGTGTTGTGTGCGGTGAATTACACAACACTGCTATTTGCAATAAGTCGAAGGACCAGAAGGAAAAGAAGTGCAGTAATTGTGGAGGTAATCACACTGCTAACTACAGGGGATGTCCTGTATACTCTTTCGTTAAACAGGCTATGAGTCAAAAGCCTAAAGTAGTCCCAGCGCAAACAGGAAATACGTACTCCGCCACTTATCCCGTAATGGCCAAACCAATCTCTACACAAGTATCGTATGCTGACGCTAGGAAGATCAACTCCGTTCCTAGCATGATGCAAGAAATGCTGCGAATGCAGAACACACTGCTTCTAACATTAGTTAATAAGCCATGAATACGTTAAAACTATGTTTCTGGAACGCAAACGGCATTCGCCAACACAAATATGAACTTGAGCACTTCCTCACGGAAAAAAATATTGATATAATGTTGGTATCGGAGACTCATTTGACTTCGAGAAGCTTTTTTAAAATGAATGGTTACACCTTATATGACTCAAAGGACCCGAGAGGAAGAGCATGCGGAGGATCAGCAATTCTAATAAAGTCAAGCCTCAAGCACTATATTCTTGAGAACATTTGTGAAGACCATCTACAAGCAACAAATATTTGCATCGAAAATTTTGGTTCAAATCTCGTGATATCATCAATTTACTCCCCTCCCAGATTTTCAATCACTGAGGATCAATACGAGGATTTTTACAAAACTCTTGGCCCTTGTTTCGTAGCAGCTGGCGACTACAATGCGAAACATACGTTCTGGGGATCGCGCCTTATTGCACCTAGAGGTCGAGCGTTGTTCAACACAATTTCAAAAATGGGCTTGGACGTCATTTCGAGCGGGGAGCCCACTTACTGGCCTACTGACATACAAAAAATTCCAGATGTTATAGATTTTGGCGTCATGAAAAATATCTCCAGGGATTTAATTCATGTTGAAGCTTCTCATGATCTCTCCTCCGATCACTCGCCAACGATCGTTACAATTTGCAGCCCTCTAAGAAGTGACTTACCTCACCCATATGATAAGACGATAAATCATGTTAATTGGCTGGGGTTCAAAAAATATCTCAGTAGTCATTGTACGGAGAACATCAGGCTTAGAACTCCCGATGATATTGAACTTAACATTGCCAATTTTACCGAGAATATTAAAGAGGCTGCTAAACATGCCACAACCTCCCATCCGCAGACTGGGTTTAATAGAATTTATTCTGCAGATATTGAACGTCTCGTATGTGAAAAAAGAAGAGCTAGAAGGAAATGGCAACAGCACAGATCACCCCAACATAAAATCAGACTTAGAGAATGCACTAAACGACTCCATGAGTTGCTTGCATCTGAAAAATCTGCTTCTCTGGAAGGTCTCGATGTCACAGCAGCATCTAATTACTCCTTGTGGCGCGCTGCTAGAAAACTTAAAACACCCGTTGAGTTTAAGCCACCCCTGCGCACTTCGACCGGAGGTTGGGCAAGAACCAATACTGAAAAAGGTAACATATTTGCTGGGCATTTAAAATACGTATTTACCCCAAACTCATGTACTGGTGCTGTTGATTTGCCGAGTGTAGTTGCTCTACCCCCTCGACCCATAAAGTTTAAGATGCGTGATGTAAATAACCTAATAGCTGAAACCAACCCAAAGAAGGCCCCGGGTATTGATTGAATTAGTAACAAGATGTTGATGAATTTGCCTCGTATTGCTATTAGAATCCTGTTATTCATTTTTAATGGCATTTTACGACTGGAGTATTACCCACACAGCTGGAAACTTGCCATGGTCAAAATGATTCCAAAGGCGGGCAAAGATCTTACTAAGGCTGAGTCATATAGGCCAATAAGTTTGCTGTCAACAATTTCAAAGCTCTTCGAAAAACTTCTCATGATAAAATTGTCCCCAATTCTAGCTGATAATGGATGCATACCGGACCATCAATTTGGTTTTAGAAGTCAGCACAGCACCATTGAACAAACTCATAGATTGGTCCATTTCATAAGAAGAACATTTGAAGAAACAAAGAATTGTTCTTCCCTCTTTATTGATGTCTCTCAGGCATTTGATAAAGTGTGGCATGAAGGCCTAATTCTAAAATTGAAGACATATCTACCAATAAACATTGTAAATCTTTTGGAAAGTTACATTCTTGCCCGGAAGTTCACTGTCATGGAAGGAGACTTCATGAGTGTGCCCGAAACTATTTCATCTGGGGTGCCACAGGGGAGTATACTGGGGCCAGTTTTGTATTTGATTTATACTTGTGATATGCCTTTGAGCAGTAATATCCCCACTTCTACTTTTGCCGATGATACAGCCTGCCTTAGTATGCATGAAAACCTTCGCGAGGCATCCCGATATCTTCAGTAATATATTAACCTGTTGGAGCTGTGCTTGAACTTATGGAGAATAAAAGTAAATGAACAAAAGTGTGTTCATGTCACATTTACCCTACGAAGAGACACTTGTTCCCCCATTCGAATCCACAATCAAGTTGTTCCTCAACACTCACAGGTGAAATACCTTGGTATACATCTTGACCGACGGCTTGCATGGAAACACCACATTGACTCTAAGCTGACACAAATAAAACTCAAATTGACTCAGATACATTGGCTGATTGGTAGAAGTTCTACCCTCAGTCTAGATTGTAAACTTTTAATATACAAGTCGCTTTTGAAACCCATATGGTGTTACGGAATTCAGCTATGGGGCACTGCTTCAGCTTCCAATGTAGAGAGAATCCAACGAATGCAAAACAAAATTTTAAGGTTAATAACATCGGGTCCTTGGTACATGAAAAATTCAATTTTACATCGTGATTTAAATATGCCACTTGTGACTGCAGAAATTGCAAAATATGCACGCAAATATTTAACAAAACTCGAGTCCCATCCAAATTCCCTTGCTCGTAATATCTTGAACTTTACTGGACACATCCGCTTAAAAAAGAGGGATACTACGGCCTTAATACGCCACACTTCAGATGGAATTTTTTGAATATTTTTGTGCTTAACACATTTATGTATTATTAATTATTATCACTAAGTTTATGTCTGACACTGGTTGGGCCTAATAATTATATTTATACTTAAGATTTGAATACTTATTGTTAGTTCAGTTTTTGAAGATACAATAAATAAATTTTAGCATGAAAAAAATGTGGATAAAAATTTATTAAACCAGCTGACGTCAAAAAATAATATTAATAATCGATTTTTTGCGATAGCTTCATTTCTGAAATGTTAAGTCGTTAGTCATTTTTTAATAAAGTCTGTCTTTTTATTAAATGATCTCTAAAAATTGGTGTTGATTTGAATTTTTTATCTAGCTGTTAATATAAAGCTCTAAACACATAGACGACAGCAGACTTCACGACTTCACGGCTTCAAATGCTGCCAACTTCAAATGCTGCTCCAAAGTCAGCTTCATAATTATTTTGAAGACAGCAACAGCATAATATTCAACTGATGTGTATTTTAGCAATACAAATTTCAGGGATGCCGGATATATATTTTATAATGAATAAAATTAAAGTTATTGATAAAAAATGTAATAATATCGCGAAAAACTATAAAAACACATAAATTTATTTCTTTATTGTATTTTTGTAATGTTCTTTTATATTTAATATTAAAAAAAGTTTTTGTTTTTATTTTCCAATTTATATATATAATGGCAACACTATATATGTTTAGTGCTGCCCGTCAAAATAGAAAACAACCTAAATTGGCAGCAGCAGCAAATGCTGTTGTGCAGTCGTGCTGCTGTGCTGCCGTTAAAATAATCGTTTTCATTTAAATACATGCATTTTATTTTTGACATATTGCTGCTTGCTGTCTGCTGTCGTCTATGTGTTTAGAGCTTCAATTAAAAACAGTTTTTAATTTCTTTTATGTGGTTGTAATGCCCTTTTATATTTCTGCCAACGATATATACATTTATCAATCATGTTTATGTCATAGAGTTATTTTTCAACTGTAATTTAAGTTCTACAGAATAACACTCATATACAGAATAAGAGTCGTTTAATTAAAGCACCCGAGCACATAAGGTGCGCATGAAAATGATAAGGCTACTTAATAAAATTTGCAACTCATGACCCAGAAGTAGTGAAAATTCAGATTTTTTCAAATAACATGAACATTGTCTGAAAAAAGTGGATGTCATACTTGAACACGAAATTTTCAATGTTTCAAAAATGCAATAGTGCATTTTTTCAATTTCCTATAATGTCAATTTGAAACTTAAATGTTTTTTTTTTGGGATTATGTTCATTGGATATGAAGTCGTGTTCAAGAATTTATGAAAAACCGATTTCTGGCAAGTACTTCCGATGCTATTAGTCCCGCAGTATATTTTACATTGCGCTGTGTAAGAAAATCATCCTTATTACACGTCTAAGTTAAGTTCACATAATTAAATGTTTTATTAGTATTTTTGCCGAATTGCACTCGAACTTCGAAATATTCTTTCATCACGACATATAACGCATTTACTTACCATCTCAGCCAGACGATCCTTACAAAGCTGCGGCTTTGCTTTAGTGTCTTAAGTCAAAAATTCTAATTATATCAATTATATCTCGCGAAGTGCGTCACTTTGCGTCGCTATGTTTATATAAACAGAGAGTTTCTGTGATTTATACTTTGGGAGTCTGAGAAGTCATAAAAATGCAGATGTTTTGAGTTAGAAAATATGCAAATTTAGTTCATTTCTAAATGATTTAATGCCCTTAATGAATAAGG
This sequence comes from Germaria angustata, assembly GCA_963681545.1. Lineage (NCBI taxonomy): Eukaryota > Metazoa > Arthropoda > Insecta > Diptera > Tachinidae > Germaria > Germaria angustata. Next base: position 83,076,833 of record OY813001.1, on the reverse strand, counting down.
ATTTATCTATAACGTACTAGGGAAAGTGGATATTTAGTTGTTCGTACAATATAAGAACATAATTTCATATTAAATCTTCCCTCTCATTATGATTGTCGCGTCGACGTCACATCAAGTAGATAGTAAAAAAATACAGCAGTTCTGAACTCGTTGTAGGCAATAATTAACTAATATTTATGGCCACTTGCCATTTTATAAGCCATAGTAGTAGTAATATCCTATCAATAATATTTAATAGTTCTTGATAACGATCCCACAATTGCCAATACATTGATGTCGACTTGCTGTGACGTCGACGACGACAATCATAATAAAGGCAATTATTTAATATAGAAGCCTTGAAATATATATTTTACGAAAAATAAACTTGTCAATAGTCGTAACAAAGTAAAATTTTTAATTAAAAAATCAAGGAAAATTTTGTTTCCTTGATTTTTTAACGAAAAATATTATGTACTTTGTTATGACTATTGACAAGTTTATTTTTCGTAAAATATATATTTCATTTAACTTAATAAATACAATCGTTAGCGCCCAAAGCTGGTCAAAACGGATGCAAAAAACCACAAATCCTTAATTGAATGATTCGCAGTTTAATTTGAAACAGAATCATTCCGTTACAGCTCGGTTTTTATGAATCATTTTATGGTACACATGCAGCAAATAAAAAAATTTATAAACAACTTAAAAAAAGAATTATATTTTTTACGAAAAGTAAACTTTTTATTTCATTTGCATACATTTGGTATGTATTGTAAATAAAACTGCAGATGGTTTTACATACTTGGTATATGGAGTTCGCTCGCATATGTACAATATGTCAAAAATTACAACAACAAAATTTATGGACGCATATAAATCTCTACATATAACCACCGTATGATGAGAATTATTATAATTTATTCAATAAAATATTCAAAAGATTTATTCACTAACATCTGTAGAAGAATATTAGCAAACTTTTTCAAACATATGGACCCATTAGAAATGACCTCTGCAAGAGGTCTCTCTTAAGTAAACACACACCCCAAACACTTAAACAAACATGCACAGTTGCATACAGTTAATGCCTCTTTTACGTTTCCAAGCAAAATACAAGCAAGCATCTTAAGAAAGAATGTTTTCATGTGTATTCGTGTGTGTGCTTACCTAATGGCCTTTTAATAAGATGCAAACCTCAGAAAAGTAATAAATAAAATTTTGAAATTAATAAATTAGAAAACAAAGGAAAGAAAATTATGGAGAAAAAAAAACAAAAATTTGTTCCAACTAAAAGCGCCATAAGAAATGTAACCAAAATATAGTCCAGAACTACTATTGCAAAATGTTGAAGAATGTAAATTAAAAAATTCTTGTGACATGGTTGCAACAATCATTTCAGTGCTGTTTGCAGTCATGTTATGGCTGTAGTGAATAAATAAAAGTTATTTTAAGTATCTGAAAAATAAATTTTTACACAATAACAACAAATTCCAAACTACTTTAATATTGAATATTTAGTTATAAAAACTCCATTGTGACTCCAAATCAGTAGTTGAAAATTTTTAAATTCTTTGTAATAAAACTTATAGAGGTGCTGTAAACTGGTACAGTAAAAATAACTACTCATCTTAGTACTCGTAGTTCTTGGTTCACGTAATTCTCTAAATAGATACCTTCAGAAATAAATAAAAAATAATCAAAAAACAACAACTGGACGCAACATATATTTATTTTGACAAATTTTCGCTATACATATTTGGTTAGACATTTTCATTAGATCCATTTTAAGAAAAAAACATAAGCATAAACATAATAAAAAATAAAACAATTGCCCCGATTATGGTTTACAACAGTTGTTACTTTAATGTTGTATTTTTTTAAAAAGCGATTATGGTTTACAACTATTGTCAGTATATGTTGTTCGCACTGTAAAAAATCTACAACATCTCATTAGGTGTTGTTTTATTAACATTACAAGTTGAAAATCCAAAATAAATATTAAAAAAAACTTAAGTATGCATATAAAATTTGTTTTGCAAAACATACAGAACTGTAAAAAATAAAAATAAAATAAAATAAAATAATAAAATAAATATTTCTTGGCAAAATTACAAATAAAACACAAATGACAAAGCTGGTTGAGCTGATGAAAATTAATCCAGATGTTGGCCGAGGCAAGCTGACATTTGGATATAAAAAAAATACAGCTCAAAGGCAAATGGGATCATTTTACTGAACAATTAAATAGCTTGGGACAGCCAATTGGAAATATTAAAGAATGGCAGAGTTACTTTTTAGAAAAGTGCTCAGTTTTTGTATCAAAAACAAGAAACCATACTTGTTTATGCGGACAATTTTTATAAAACTATAAATTATGTTATTGTAATAACTTTTGGTTTTATAAAAATTATACATACTTATTTTATTTATACTGGCCTTCGTAGACTAGTAGGTAGTGTACTAGACTCGTAGTGCGATGTTTGCAGGTTCGAATCCTGCCGCAGAACTCTGGCAGTTTGTGTTTGATAATTAAAGGGACCGCACAACAAGCCTTCACTGGCTTAAGTGCATGTCGTATGACATGGGCTATCACACCCCTCCAATCAACCTAACCTAACCTATTCTATTTATGGTAGTTCCAATGGATTTGAACTGTCTCGAATTCTTTTCGTGCCATTTGTGTGTGTTTTTTGTTGTTCTTTTATTTATTTCTAACAAAATGTACGATTCCTTAATTTTTTTTAACAGTTTTTGGCATGCAGGTATGTACACATTTTTACGGAAATATGTACTACAAATACAATGCAACTCTGTGACATAAACAACACCTAGATGTTGTAAACCACAATCAAAAATAAATTAATGTTGTGTGGTAGCCGAAACAACACAACATTTAAGTGTTGTAAACCATAATCGGTGCAAATAATTAAAAGAAAAATAAAGTAAACCACGCTTGTTTGTAAACTACCATTGCAGATCTAGCAAGTCTGCTATACATACTTCGACCGTAACAACAAATTTTATATACGAATATACGGCCGCTTCAGTTCTAATCGGCAAAGTTTTCCTCAAAGAGAAAGCCGTTTCAATGCAATGGGCTTTGTTGTTGAAAATACAGGAAACATATAATTCTTGTATTCGTTCTTCATACAGAAGTGTGTTAAATAGTTGATGCTCCTAAATACTAGCAGCCACCATCGAAAACAGTTGTGCTTCGTTCTGCTAGTGTAAAATTGGCTGTTCCTTCTTTCTCAAAAATTATTTGAAAAATTCAGTGATCGATCTGCAGCCAGACAAATAAATTTCGATGTAAAAAAGTTTATTCTATTTGCAATCTGAACAATTTAAGAAACTTCTCTCTAAGATATATTTGTTTACTTCTTCTAATTTCCATGGCAGCCTTCGCTTACATGGGACCATAATTTGGTCTCTTTGCCATAACCGAAATATAAAGAGAATGGAAAATTGGAAACAGAAGAGTAAAGAAGAAACGAAAGTCCAGCAACGAGGGCACCAAATTCAATTTTATACACATTAAAAAAACATATGAGCCTTCCCTTGCTACTAGTGGTACATATAAATCCTTTTTATAACTAATTTATTTTTATATAAAATGTTAAATCCGGTAGCTAAAAAAATTTAGGAGATTGGCATCTTATATTTTAACATATGGGTTCTTCCTTTGTGACTATATTAGCTCATACTACTATATTTGTCTTAAATACTTTTAATATTATTTTATAATTAAGATAAATGTTTGTTTTAGCTTTTGTTAAGAATACAGTAAGATATAGAAAACCAGAGAGATATGATTAAAATTTGCTAGGGTACTTTCCTCACGGCCCAACTTCATGGTGCTGTTAACACTGGGTGAACTCAATGCGTCCTCTACTGCCTCTGTATGTGGTGGCCGCTTCGCATACATGTGACAATTTTTTTATAAGACGATCAAAGATCAGATATAAGCCTTTGCTAAGAAGCTGGAGCTTTCCAACGTCCATAGCATGTAGGCAGCAATAGCACCTAAAGGTCTAGCTGTTGCTATCATGGGACCTCTAGAGGCAGTCGGTTTCCTCACCAATAATCAGTCTAGAACAAGCCCAGGTTCTACAATCAGCAGATAGAACTATGGCCATTTGTAAATTGAGAAACTCCCAATTCTAGTTCGGGGAACTCAAATCACCCGATTTTGAGCCCCATGCAGCCTGAGGTATAGATAACATTTTATTTCCTGACGAGCAGGCCTTTACCTCTGCCTTTACCTTTGCATTATTTCTCATATGCACGTTTGTTGCCCTCTCATTTTAGGTATTGTGTAGTGATATACAAGATTTAATGGTTACCAGAATAACCTTGATCCGGTAGACAAATCAGAATGCAATGCCTGCAAGGACTCACTGTCTTTTCGTCACCCAACAGTAGTTCATAGTAACGGGTGAATCTTTGCAGTTGGTACCTGGATGAAGGTAAAACATGGGCACATGTGGTAGGATCTAAGGAGAATTATATCCTTTGTATCCCCCTGCTTAAAAATCAGAGTGGCAGAACATTTAATGGTATAAAAAAACCTTCGTCCTCAGTGTAAAAAAAAAATTATTAATCTAAATTGGCAGGTTCTCTACTCAATACAAGTGACCCATATGTGTATACATACATATATATTATCTATTTCTTACCCGCGTTTTCGAATAAATAAAAAATTAGGCTTGTAAGGAATGAAACTCAATTTTCGTATTATAGAACGGCCATATTTTAATATCAGTTGGTTGCAATATGTTTTCCTAAATCGAGAAAATGTCTACCATAAAATACTGGCGAAGTAGTATTTATCATTACGCTATTCTAATGGAATTAGAATTTTTTATTTATATCTTAATCTCTCTTGCCATCCCTCGTACCAGTTGTGCTCGAAGGTTGTTTTTTATTTCTTGCAAATGGTGCCAATAAAATGGAAAAATTACAACAGACAGAAAAACTTTAAACCTGATGTGGAAAACAGTTTTTATTTACTTTCAAAACAAACATTGTCAAGGCTGCAAACGATAGTTTCGGATTTATTTTCATATATATTCTAAACGACTTTTTTCACTGTGTTGCAACAAAGATATAAAATAGATAATTTTATATCTTTGTTGCTGTTGTTGTTTGTGCATGCATCAACAACTTTTAACCTTATTCTCGTATGGCGTAAAAGATTCGAAACAAGAATAAAACAAAAGAAAACATTAAATACCCACATATTGAAAAATAGCCGCATATTAAATAAAAGGAAAACAATGCCAATATCTTGCAACTTTTCCTTGAAATAAATTCGTTATCCGGGCACACGGTGCGTATGAGCAATTACAAAGTTAAACAAGATAAACTCATACGCTTCGCAGTCGCCTCCTCAAAATATGCAACAGAATATTAAATGGTCTTTTGTTTTCTTTCGGTTTGATGGATGCCATTTAAATTAAATCATTTAAATTGGGAAAGAAAATGGAACCTACGTACATAATTTTGTCTGCAATAAAAAGCGTATATTTTGTGTGAAAATACATAAAAACATACATTCTCTTTAATAAGCGACTTGTTGTGTTTTTCTAAATATAAAATCATTTTTATGTTTGGGATAAAATTTGATTTGATGTATTGTTTTCAATCTTTTTCTTTTGCTGATGACTTCTTTTCCTTTTATATGTGGCACGCTGTTTTATTGACTTTTCTAGTTTAATGACAATAATTAAGACGTAAAAAATTATCACAGGCATAAAAAATTTACCTGCGTGTATTAAACTATATAACATTTTCATCTGTAAAATCTAATCAATTTAGAGACACAATATTGATAAACAATGCCTGTTTTATTATACCTTAAAATATCGCATTTCTTAAGGCATTTAAGTATGTATTTAATAAATTTATTCTTTTGTATACTGTTTAATCTAAATAGAAAAAAATATATATTTACCAGGCAGACGCAACTGCCCTTTTGATTAAGAACTGTCTCAAAGCGACAATTTTATTGCTTCACACATTTTTATGTTTTTTTTTTTTTTATAAAATCTTATTACATCTACATAAAACAATTTTAAATTGTTAATAAATAAAGACAAAAAAAATTTAATATCTGCGTTTTTTTTAATTTTTAAGCTTAAGGTCTTTTATTTTTAAAAAATTTAATTAAAAATAACAGTCAGGACAATTCTCTTTATAAATAATAAAAATAAAAAATTAAAATTTCAAAAAATGAAAGAAAGAGAAAATTGTTTTGTCATATATGAAAAAATATATACACACATGTACACAACAATAAATAGTTTTTTGAAAAAACATATACATATACATATAAATAATAAAAAGTAATTATTTAATAAAATGTATGTACTTATATATAAAAATGTATGTAGGAGTAGACATATACTTTATATAAATGTTCTCCAACATACATACATACATATTTACAACTATAAAATGATAATATGAGGTGTTACTTCTTGTGTAACAAGTGCCTATAACTGTGCGCTACATTTTCAGTGTCTGCCTTAAAATTAATTCTTTTTGTATTATTAATATTAATGATGTGAAGCATTTCTAACAAGTATCTTCTCTTATAATTTGTTTCAGTGTTTAATATTGAAACATTTTCAAAGTTCGGATAATGATTACATTGATGACAATGTAAAGACAATGCCGTTCTCTGTGAACTGTTTGCTCTATTTTTCTGATCAGACTTATGTCCTGCAATTCTAACTTTTAACTTATTCTTTGTTGTACCTACATATACCTTATCGCAATTATTACTACTATTTCCATCGCATGGTATTTTGTATATAACATTAGACCTATCTAACTTATGTATTCTATCTTTTGTTCTACTAAATAATTTGTTTAATGTGTTAACCGTTTTATAAGCCATACTATATTTTTCTTTATCATATATTCCTGATCTCTTTAGACGTTCTGATATACCTGGTATATAGATCATTCCTTTATAAGTTTTTTGTGCAATTCTATTTGTTAATCTTTCTCTCCTATATTTATACTGATTAATTAGTTTATATATTAAATGCAATGGAAAATCATTATCAATGACATAAGTCTGATCAGAAAAATAGAGCAAACAGTTCACAGAGAACGGCATTGTCTTTACATTGTCATCAATGTAATCATTATCCGAACTTTGAAAATGTTTCAATATTAAACACTGAAACAAATTATAAGAGAAGATACTTGTTAGAAATGGGGAACACAAAAAAAAATATTGGGCCATCTGTCGGACGAACTTCAAACTAATCGGTCAAAATCGGTGCAGTAGTTCTTGAGTTACGGTGCAAAAACACAAAAAAAAAACAATATTGCGCCAGCTCTTGGACGAACTTCAAACTACACAGAAACACTCCTCACGGCCCATAGAGTATGCATATAAAATTTGGTCAAAATCGGTCCAGTAGTTTTTGAGTTTAGCGATCACGAACATACACGTAATTTTTATGTACATACATATAGCTGACACCGTCAGCTCAAAATATCTTCGGAACTACATAACCGATTTAAGAGTTTGATATCTCGTTTTGAAGAACATGACAACGCCTTTTCAAAAAAAAGTAAAATAAAATAAAAAAGCACAAAAAATAATATATGTATGTCATTGGTGGTGCAATATGAAAATTGGATTTTCCCACGCCCTTCCGCCCACAGTCCGAAAATCAAAAATCAGACTTCACAGTGTCACCCGGCCGAGTATTCTGAAGGTTCCCTGGAAATTTCGTCAAAATCGGCCCAGTCGTTTTGGAGCCATTACGTTACATACATACATACATACATACATACACACATCCTATTTTATATATATAGATATATATATATATATATATATATATATATATATATATATATATATATATATATATATATATTTTTTTTTTTTTTTTTTTTACGAGGAAAAAATCTTCAAAAGACTCCGTGCGGGACTTTAACCCGCTAAAACGACCTCGATACACAGCTCCCAGTCCCTGCGGAACCACCGTAAAAGTATTTCTTCACAGGGCGGAGAAGGTATAAACCTGCGCTATGCTGCCTAGATTCTCTTTCGAATCTCCTCAAGCCTACGAAGTTCCAATAGAACCAATTTTATGAAGCTACACACATACTCCCAGTTACGCAAGGATATCAACATTATACTTATTATGTTTTCAGGACAAATTCCACACCCTAACAACTGCTCTAGGTTCGCCCTCTCGTAACTAAAACGTGGACAATTGAAGAAAACATGTTCAGGGTCCTCGTTTATCTCGCCAATGCAATACGGACAGTACGGAGAAGTGTCATGTCCAAACCTGTACAGATATGCCCGATAGCAACCATGTCCGCTCAAAAACTGTGTCAGATAGTAATTTAAATAGCCATGTTCCCTTTGTACCCAAACGCATACATTTGGTATTAAAGTATGAGTCCATCTACCTTTTGTAGATACTGACCATCTCGTTTGCCATTCGGCAATGCTGGCTGCTCTCGCATCTTCACGGATACTTACACCCTCTGCTGCTCCTGCCGAAGACATTATGTGCAAAGACTCTCTAGCCATCAAGTCAATGGGTATCAAACCGGCAATGACAAATGCTGCTTCATCCGACACGGTCCTAAATGCGCAACTCACCCGGAGCGCTGCAAGCCTGTAAACGGAGGAAATCTTGCAAACATAAGTTTTAAACCTTGTGGATTCTGACCATATTGGAGCTGCATACAGGATGATATTGCAAATAACTCCCGCAAGAATTTTCCGCCCAAGATATTTTGGACCCCTGGTATTTGGCATTATACGACATAGCCCTGCACATGTTTTCCCAGCCTTCATTTCAACGTATTCAATATGGCTCTTGAATGATAGACGATTATCTATCATCACTCCTAAATATTTAAGGTGCTCTCCAGTTCTTATTTCACAATCACCAATTTGTAGAGTAATGTATTCCTTAACTTTGCGGCTACTAATTAATACAGCTTCTGTCTTATGTTCAGCAAGAGATAAACCCATGGAATTTAGCCATGATTTAACGATGTATATGCTGGTATTACAAACAGTCTCTGCCTCATTTACATTTTTGGCTACAACAATCAGTGCAATATCATCCGCAAAGCCTACAATTTTAACACTGTCCGGAAGATTTAGTCTCAAAACTCCATCATACATCACGTTCCATAGCAAAGGTCCTAGCACAGAACCCTGTGGTACCCCACCTGTCACTCTGTATTTCTTCACTCCTTCATCGGTATCATAAATAAGAACTCTCTTCCGAAAATAGTCCTTGATTATAGCTACCAGATATAGCGGCGTATTGAGATGAGTTAGAGCATCAACAATATTTTCCCAATTAGCGGTGTTAAAAGCATTTTTTACATCCAGTGTTACCAGCACGCAATATTCCTTGGAACCATTCTTCCAACTTTTACCTTCAATTGCACTCCTTGCTGTATCAACTACCACTTTAATCGCATCTATAGTAGATCTACGTTTCCTGAATCCGTATTGATATTCAGACAAACCTTCAGCTGATTCTATACTCGCCTCTAATCTCTTGCAGACAATACTCTCCAACAACTTCCCGCAAGTGTCTATCATGCATAAGGGGCGATAGGAAGACGGATGATCTAGAGGTTTCCCATCCTTGGGTAGTAGCACAAGTTTTTGTCTTTTCCAAATTGATGGAAAAGATCCATGCTTTAGACATTCATTGAATACTTGGATTAATTTTTCCGGGCGAAACTTGACAACCTCTTTTAATATAGCATTTGGAATGCCATCGGGTCCAGGGGCCTTACTATTTTGGAATCTAGAGACAGCCTGTAGTACCTCATCGGTATTTACTGGTGGGAAATCGTATTCTTCTCCAGCAGTGTTGTTTTCCCAGGTTGTCATATCCTGTTGTGGAAAAAGATGCTTCACGATTTTGTCGAGTACAACAGACTCTTTCGGTGCTGTCGTATGTAGGCATTTAAGTTTCCTTGTCACAAGTTTATAAGCCATTCCAAAGGGGTTTCTGTCGATGTTGTCGCATATGTCTAAGAAGCACATTCTTTTACTTCGACGTATTGCGAACTTCAGGGCCTTCTTCTTAGCTTTCAGTATCTGATGGTGTAGATCATTAATATCTCTACCTCGAGTTCTTACATATTTTCTTCTGGCTCGTATACAATCTTTCCGCAGTTGAGCTATTTCTTCATTCCACCAGTACACAGATGCTTTATTCATTCCATGTTTTCTTTTCCTCATCGAAGCGTTGCATGCAAGGGTTATTTGGTTAATTAACTGCTCAGCCATGTTCTTCGCTGAACCATCTAAGTACATGTTCTCCATTTGTAAACTGAATATTTCCCTATCGAGAGTATTTATTTTCCAACCCACTAAATTTCGACTGTTCACGTTGGATGTCGTTGTTCTATCGGTTATATTCATGATGATAGCCCTATGGTCGCTGTGCGTATAGTTGTCACATATACACCAACTAATGCAACAAGAGATGTTAGCGCTGGCAAACGCAATATCTATCACCGAACCATTTCCATTTCGACTAAAAGTTTGTTCACTTCCAGAGTTCATTAGCACTAAATCAAGTGCAGCAAATGATTCCAAAAGAATCCTGCCTCTTGAATTTGTACTTGAACTTCCCCATTCAGTGGCCCATGCATTGAAATCTCCAGCTATTAGTACTGGGTTTTTGCCAATAGCGTCGGATGTTAAACTACTTATTATATCCTTGAAATCATCAATCCCATACCTCGGTGGGATGTAACAACTGTATATAGTTATTCCCAAAACCGTAGCACGGACAAAGCCGCCTTTCTCATTTGTCATTGTATCTTGAAGAAGTCGTCCACTTACCGACCAAATAGCAGATGTATTTGTGCTGTCATTCGACCAGTTTGGTGAATTTAAATTGCAGTACGGCTCACTAATAATAGCTATATCAATTCCTAACTCACGAACACTCTGTTTCAATAGCTCCTGGGCTGCTTCACAATGATTTAGATTTAGCTGGTAAAGTCTCATCTTTGTGATTTAAGTTGCCGTAGTGCCTTTATATAGTAAGGACAGACAACTGATCCAGTTACATGGTCACTTTTTGCAACCTTTTCATCACAAAGCAAACATTTTGGGTTTTTAGTGCACGTTCTTATCTTGTGCCCAACTTCTCCACAACGAAGGCAACTACGTGAGTAGTCGTTTAAGCTCTTACACCTATCCGCCGTGTGCCCGTAATCTAAACATTTGTAGCATCTCACTGGCACGATCTTTTCCCGTATTCGGCATATGACCCAACCAATCCGTATCTTCTCAGCCTCTATGAGTCGACTAGCTAAGATGGCATTTAATCCAATGGTGGCGATTTGTGTACCTCTGTAAGTTTTCCTCATAGATTTAACTACAGAAGGTTGTAGCGCTCTAACTTCGTCAAATCTGTCCGCGAGAGCCTCATAGACCTCTTCTTTGCTTGTAATTTCATCAATGTCCTTGATTTCAATAAGCACCTCCTGTGTCAGTGCACGCACTTCCGCAACTGTGCCCAGAACTTCCTCGACCGTGGTTCTAAATTCATCTGTATTCTGGTGTGCAGGTTTATTGAGCTCAAGGAGCAGTTCACCTTTTTCCGTTTTCCTTATACTCTTAACGTTTTGGCCTAGAGCGTTTAGCTTGGGATCGTTCTTCACTTGTTTGAGGATGTCCGCATAAGATATATCTCCGCAAGTCTTAATAACTAGAGCATCTGGTCGGGCTGGCTTCTTCCTTCTTTTAACTCTGGGACGAACTTTTACCCAATCAGGGTTTGCAGCTTTCTCATCTGAACTTCCAGCCAATGGTACATATGTTACGTTGGTTTCAACAATATTTTGAACAGTCTCGTTTGTGGTGGTATTTTTCTTCTTCTTCGGTTTGTTCTCCTTGGGGCTCAGTATTGTGGGGTCTCTTTTCCGCTTTGTAGTTGCCAGTTGCACTAAGGCTGGCTTTATAACATCATCTGTCTGAGTTTCCCTGTTAATCAGTGTTTGTCTGCTGCTTTTACTCGTTAAACTATTTAGTTCCTCTGACATTTGCTTATAAACCGCTTGTATCTCACGCGACATCGAAACAATATCCTTGTGAACGTTAGAGCGTGTTTTAAGAAACTCCACCAGATTTGTTATCTTCTCACCAAGTTTGTTCACACTGATAATGCGAAGATTTTCACTGCTAACCAATTCGCTTTTACCAGTTGTTACAGGTGCTGATTTCGGGATCATTTGCTTCCCAACTAAAGGGTTCTCCGAACCCGCACCGTATATGTCACCTTCCTTCTCCTTGTTATACGTATGTTGTTTATCAGTATTCATTGCTACGTGGTCCCAACTCAAAGCCGCTATCTCCGTTTGATGTGCAGTCACGTTTAAAACCCCATGGTTATCTATGCATGCAGGGAGGCCATGCGAGGGTTGACATGATGTCCTTATGAGTCACCATGCCAGTGCCAGGTCCGTGTTAGTCGGGAAACTGCATCCGAGCCTGCACCACCAACCAAATGGTGACAAACATCGAGCGCGCTTTGAGACTTGCTAAGTTTTAATGAGACGGAGGCGGCTGTGACATTAGCCTAAGAGCCATTTCGGTAGAATTCCACTTCCACTTACTGAGGTCATAGAATATCACAGCCGTCGGCCCAGGGTGCATCAAAATCCAAAACAGTTGTTCCAGTAATACCATAATTAAGGCCGTACTGGTATTGACCTTAATGCCTTACGGCGGGGGCTTGTAATTCCGCGAGGTGTGTCTTCCGTGCTCCGATTCACAAATCGTCCAATAGGAAGCTATTTGGTACTGCCAGTCAAAGACACGAACCTATTTTTGCGACTGAGGGAAACCACGGGGTCGTCACTCCCCCAACTACACCTCTCTTGAGGGCACCCATGTGGTTGGATGCCTAATTAGAGGGGCGACATCCACTCGCCCCTACACAGTACTTCACAGAGCACCTGTACCTTTTTAGTACGCTCTCCGCACCTGCCAAACTAGGGTCCGCGGGGTCGTTAATCCCGTTATTCTCAGTTGAGAGTACCCTTGCGGTAAATATATATATATATATATATATATATATATATATATATATATATATATATATATATATATATATATATATATATATATATATATATATATATATATATATATATACTAGCTAACCCGGCAAACGTTGTTTTGCCTAAAAATGTCCCATGATCTGTACTATAGATGTACGTATATGTATGTATTTAGGACTAAAACATACATTGATCGTACCCCTTCACCAATGAATCTGAAATGAAAAATGCGTCAGTACTATACATATATCTCAGCTTTTTTGCTCTTAACAACTCATTTGCCACGAACCTAAAATAGTAATAAAATCCGGCTTTAAACTGATACTTTTCGTCGCCAGTACTTTATGTGTACTTACTCGTATGAAATTATCTTTTCATTTATTGAATTGTATTTCCCCTCATTGAAGCACTCTGTGATAAACGATAGTTTTCCTTTTTTTCAGGTGCGAAAACGATCAATGCAGAAGGTTTTCCGACACCTGAACATGCGACATACCGTTGTCCGTGTGAAAAACAGTCATTTTCCAGATTTAGGCCACAAACACTCAATGATTGGCCTTGTGATTTATTAATTGTCATGGCGAATGCGAGACGAATTGGAAATTGTATTCGCTTAAACTCGAATGGCATATCGGTTGGGATCATTGGAATTCTCGGAATGACAACTTCCTCACCTTTGAATTTTCTTTTTAGTAGTCTCGCGTGAATCACATTGCTCATGAATTTTGTGACCGCTAAACGCGTGCCGTTGCATAATTTTGGTTGGTTGAGATTGCGAAGCATGATAACGACTGAACCAACCTTCAATTGTAAATTGTGCGCCGGCAAGCCAGGCACATCCAATGAATTCATGAACTCAGTTGGGTAGTTGGTTGCTTCGTCTTCGTTTGTTACACAGTCGATAGATTTGAACGAATGCAGTAACCCAACGATTTGATTTTGAATTATAAGTTTAAGTGATCCACATCCTTGTTCTTTGCCGCTAAAATTGCTCTTTTACTCAACCAATTGTAGTTTTGGTGGTTAGCAATGATGGTTGGAAACACTTTGTTGATAAGCTCCTCTTTCGTTGAGACAAAATTGCAAAAATTTGACGGGAATAAAATCAATCCATTCGATGAGTCGACAGGAACACGACCAGTACCGATATTTAGCAGTTGATTGGAGAACACTTCGGCAGATGGATCGTTTAGCAATGCAACTTGCATGTTTGTCGTCAGCTGAAGTTTCTTCACATAACGCCACAATGGTGATGATTTGAGGCAATCATTGATCTCATCGGCAGCGGTCGATCGTGGTATTACTGGTAGTGTTTGCCGGAAATCGCCTGAGAGTAAAATCAACGCACCCCCAAAACATATTGCGTCATTACGCAGATCTTTCATAGTGCGATTCAGAGCTTCTAACGCACGATTATGCGACATTGTGCATTCGAACCAGATAAAAATTTTGCTTGCTACCAAAACTTTGGCCATTGCCGAATGTTTCGCTATGTTACATGTGGGTTCTTCAATCGCTTGAAGGTTTAATCGCAATTTTAATGCAGTATGAGCAGTTCAGCAACCTTCCAGCAGCGTAGCTCCTATTCTGGAAGAAGCCACTGCTACAGCAATTTCCGATCTTGCACGAACTGTAGCCAAAATCAATGATATGAGGAATGTCTTGCCATTGCCACCAGTCGCATCAAGGAAAATCATGCCGCCATTTCCATCATCAATTGCCTTCATCACCGTATCGTATACTTCTTTTTGTTGGGGATTCAACAAAGGTTCATTCATTCGAACAAATTATCTTAATGCATTTGTGTCATATTCATGCTCATGCTGCAATTCTCGTTCGAATGCGTCGTTTATTCCACGATTAGGCGATGTCATTCCTAACCTGACTAACAAACTGCCGCACATTAGGTAACACATGTCTTCTATCAAAACCAAACCCTGGTTGTGCATCTCTTCATTCATCTCAAGATGGGGATTCCCTGAATGGACACGAACTCGATGTCAAATGTCTTCTGACATGTCATCCTTGTACTTCTCCCAGATTTCACATGGATTCGATGGAAAACATGTAGAAATAATGATTGAAAACAATGTGCGTATCTGACTTGTAGATGCGGAAACAGTTGCTTCAGCGATTGTCGTGTCCCAATGCGTATCGTTTTCTAGCAAATTAAGCTCCTGACGTACTGCACGAAATATTGGCAACACTACACCATTGACAGTTCGAAGAGATTCAAATGATGTCGGGCCACGAACATTCTTGAGTTATGTTCGTTTTAATGGGTTCTTGAGTTAAGATGGCGTTGTAAAATCTTCATAATTTTTTTTCCGAAAAATTTCCGGAATTTATTTGGGTATTCTCCTTGTTTGGGTGGAGACCTAACCGAATTAGTACTCATCATCGAAATCGGTCCAGGTGTTCTTGAGTTATAAGCGTAGTAACTAACATCACTTTCTTTTATAAATATATATAAATAATATAATATATAAAATATAAATGATATATATATATATATATATATATATATATATATGTATATATATATATATATATATATATATATATATATATATATATATATATATATATATATATATATATTTACTAGCGGACCAGGCGAACTTCGCCTCCCCCCAATTTTAAGCCTTCAGACAAACTTTACATTTTTTAATTTGAAAAGCCATTAAGGAATAATTTCGAACAAAATTTCATACAAAAACTCGATTTTCGATTTTTCCAATTTTCCGACTTTTCCGGAGGGATTTTCCAAAATTTTCTTCCTTCTCCTCGAAAATACGAACAACTGACAAAAAGGTTTACAGAAATCGGCCAAGCCGTTCTCATTTTATGAATTATTGGATTTTGCAATGCCCCTCCGCCCACAGACCGAAAATAAAAAATCGGACTTCACAGTGTCACCTGCCCGATTATTCTGAAGGTTCCCTGAAAATTTCGTCAAAATCGGCCCAGCTGTTTTGGAGCCATTACGTTACATACATACATACATACATACATACACACATCCAATTTTATATATATAGATATAGATATTGTAGAATAATATAATAGTTTCACAGTGATATTCCCATATACACAGACACACACACACACACACACACATATATATATATATATATATATATATATATATATATATATATATATATATATATATATACATATATATATATATATATATATATATATATATATATATATATATATATATATATATATATATATATATATATATATATATTAATAATTCTGAATAAAGCGTTTGCTCATGTTGTGGCATTAACACTTACGTGCGTGAAGCGCGTCTTGCTTAATTTTTATTTAATAAAAAGCGACTCTTCTACTATACATGAAACTGATTACTTTTCATTTTGGTGGTAGAATTTTCATTCTACCTTCGTCTACCTTCATTTATCATTGCATCGTCAAGACAATGATTTTTTAGTTGCGATAACTTTCGATTCCCGATTTACCGTGTGACTTGTATTTGGATTTCGTATCTATACGTTTCTAAAAATTTTCCGTTTCCTTATATTAAGCCAGCCTCTGCTGTGTCTTATTATTATGAAAATTGCTTCATTATTTTCACCTAATTAGGACGATTTTCTCCTGCTTATTCTTGTGTGTGGAAACTATACAATCGCTGCTACCCAACATTAACTATCGTAAAATAAATATTAATAAGTTATTACCATAATCCAACAAACAACATATAGCCCGAATTACTTAACCGTAAAATAAAACTAACATGACGGCGGTGAAACCAAGCAAGAGATAACCTCCTTCAATTACAAACAAACACACATCTACAGCACTCTTTCAGGCAAAAGGATTAACTACAATCACTCCAACCATATTTACTGTGTGATTGTGGCTGTAGTGGTTCAGTGCTGATAAAATCTTTTGTGTATTTATGCTGATACACATTCATACAAAGACAGATTCTTGCACGTGCAAACAGGACATGGTTTCATACAAATTGATGTATGTGTAGGAGTTTTGCTTATTAAATAATGGCATCGTATTAAATTATATATAATAATAATGGCTTAAGTCGAGTTGAGCTGTAAATATTGACATATTGACATTGTATTTTTGCAAGAGCTTAATTTATCTAGAGGTACAAATTTACACCTCCATAATTATTCTATTTTGAGGAACAATAGACAATAGCAATAGATAGTGTCGGTATGGGTATTAAAAAGCCGATGTCTTATTCCTAAGTAAATAAGTCTGACCTCCAATTCCCAAGTTAATTGGTCTTAATGAGTTATCAATCTAATTGTAGTCGCCATATTAATTGTAGCACCTTTCTTAAAGTGATGCGGCTAAGAATTTTAATGGATATCTGCTTTCAACTTGGCTGCAAAACGAGTATATTTCAGTTAAAGGAATTCGTGTTTGGACCACTTCATAATTAGCAACTATGCTTTAAATGTTTACCATCTGAATTACTGAACATACACTCTTCCTACGTTCTCGGATCACATTTTATTAGTCTTAAGAATAAACTAATCAGTTTACAACTTCATCTACATAATGAACACCATTTATTAAACTCATTCTTCGAGATATTCTCCAAAATAACAACAACAACAATTTATTGTTGTTGGCTTAATGAAAAGTAAAAAGACGCAAGTCGATTATAATTGTTTGTCGTGTTGTGCTTCCGAAAGCTATTATACTTTTATGTTTTATAAATTACAGGTAGAAAGAAATTATTTAATTCTATAGAATTCTCATATAGTATTTGTTGAGTTTTTTATAAGTATACTCGTATGAGTTTGAAAGCTTTTCAAACATGATTTGGCTGAAGAATACTGATGACTTGGTTAGCGCCAATGAAATGCAGGCATATACTCAGCTAAGACAACAACAAACAATAAACTACTTATGTTGCAGAAATATGATAAATTGCCAAAAATTACAACAATTTATAAAAGCAAAAGGAAAAAAATTAAAGCGAAATGTCTGATTTATCTAAAAGAGAAACTATAGAGGAAATTGTTGATAAATTTTCTAATTTTATAAAAATATAAGCCGAACTGATGCCAAAAGACGTAAAAAAGAGTTGTCAAAACCGTCTCCTCAAGCTCAATTTTGTTCGTCTTTGACTAATCCGTAAGCTTCTTTACTCCTCTCACCAACAAACATGAGACCGATGTGGTAGCAGGACGGGTTAGATGATCCACATCTATTAAAACAATCCAGCCCAAAGCCATCCAATATTTGTCTTAAATCAAACCTGTCATACTTGGACTAAGTTTTCATTTTTGCTTCAAGTCAACTGAATTGCAGCCTAATAAAAGAGAAACTTCTTAGTTTACGTATATTTGACACGGCTATGACTTGATTTAACTATGAATCAAATGATTATTATTTAGAGTCTAGTAACTACATACGCACTTACACAACAAACAAAAAATTAAGCACTTTTTGTTGCATATTTTAAAGCTTAACAGTCAGTTGATATTTATTTAAAGAAATATCGAAAGTCCAATAGGGACTTTCGAGCTTTTACCGTTGAAAGCTGCATCTGTCGAACTGGCTGTCATTTATTCGGTCTGTTCTGCCAATTCGCCATGGACGGATATAGCGTTCAATAGCACTGTTCGACCCTAATTTGCATAAAAAAAATCATCTTCGCGATGAGGGCCACGACAACAATCAGAATTGTTGAAAGATACACATAAGATCCAAGGGCGTCCAATGCAAGTTGAAAATGACAGCGTTTGGTGTAGATCTTGGAATGGCAGAATCATCGGTACATATCTCTTTAAGATCGATGTCGGCCAGCCCATCACCACCCACGGCGAGCACTATACATGGATGATTATCAATTTTTTTTTTTTAGCAACGACATGTAATTGATTTGTGGGCATGGCCATCTGACGTGAAGTTGATGTAAACTGCCCACCGAAATCGTGCGATTTCTTGTGATGTTTTTCAGCATAGAGCATCAAAGAAACTAAGTCCAGTATAAAACTGAGAGGAGGAAATTTTCAACGGCATAACTAATGTTTAATGGAAACTAAACATGTTTGAATTTCCTTGATAGGGGAAACATTATTTCCTGCCTCCCCATGCGCTCGGCCTCCTATTGAAATTTAGTGCAGAAATGATAGAAGCCCAGCTAAAACAAACGAAGAAAAAAAGAAAATAAACCTTCTAAAGATATTTCAGTAGGGTGTTACGAAGTTGAAATAGAACAAAACTTACATTTTGTGTGATACCAAGGACATGCCTCTGTTATTTAAAATGCTTGTAAATGGAAAACAAAAAGTCAACAAAATAGTACAAAAACACAACAACACAAAATTGCCGCCCGGAACAGACTTTACATGAATTTATTTACGATATAATTGAGTCGTTTATCGCCTCTTCTTCGTTGCTCAGTGGCTTGTAGCCATCTAACCAATTAAGGCGCACGACCAAGTTGAGGCCTATGCACTCAGTGTGTATATTTGCTTCCACCCCACATAACGTTGCTCCACTTAATCATAAAATAATGATATTTGAAACATAAGGATGCTCCATATAGGTGAGGTATGAAAGTTTTGTCATAAAGCCTTCCCGAGATGTGAAGGTATAAAGAGCGAATATTTTAGTAATTATTCACTTACCCGCTTATCAATATTATGGGGCACTTACACCATAAGTTAGAGAGCTGAAATTCAGTATACAGATAGGTCTTGGTGAATAAGTAATAAAAAAAATCGGGAACGATTTCAATTGTAAGTCCGCTGAACTGTTGTAGAAAGTACTCTTTTTTTACTTTCCTTATGTACAGACGTGCTACTCCGCTACGGGAGGTTAGAGGGGTGAAGTTTTTGCTCTGTGTTTTATATGAAATTCCTAAAAAAAAATTTATAATTAAGAAAAGAGGTTAGATCCGCACAAAAACATAAATAAGAAAATAAGGCCTAGCTCCTATCCAAAAATGTTCGGCCGTTGAAAGTACTGAGATCGAAATGAGGATCCAGTTCTTGATAGGTAAAATACCATATCACATCTCACGTTACTCAGAGGAGGTCCTAGCTCCCTCTTAACCGAATCCAGCCTACTCCCCTAGAACCTTTTATTCTTATGGAGTATCTAACGATTAACATGAAATTCTTCTTAATTTTGTGGGAGTTTTCGCCCCCTCTACCAAAATTCTTATGGGTTGTAGACCCATAGAAAATTCTCTAGCTACGCCAGTGAGGTTATTCGATACATGCCAATTTTCCTAGTTAATAGATCCATTTATCAAAAAATTTGCTAAAGATGACTTCTCGGCTGCGAAGACCAATTAGCAAACCATCAAGTTGCTACTCGATTGTCGCAAAATCGTGTTGTCTCATACCTTCGGATTCCTGGGAAATCTTTTTCGGAAATTTAAGGAATTAAATTAAAAATGCAACATTGCTTCTTGTAACACATTTATTTGACAAGACCCATATCCATTGAAAGTTAGAGAGTCTTTTTAAATTTTGGAAAATTTGTTAACAAAATTAGAAATTATCAATAGGCTGAATCGATTAATTCACTAATGGTTTTTGAAATGCCACTTCGTTAATTAGAAAAATGCGTACTATAGATAACAATTCAATTCCTCAATATTTATCATATGAGCTGTAGGTCAATTATGGACAATATATTTGTATTTATTTCCGATATTACGCCACTAGTTTTTGAGGCGTCATCAGTGAAATGTCGGATGTAAATACAAAATACATTTGTTGAATGTTAAAAAAAATATTGGAAATACACGTAATTGTTGCATATTGGCAAATATTTTGAAAATATGTATTACTAAAAAATTGCTGAATTACACGACATTATTTTCTTTAAAAAATATGAACTTTTCATAAATAATTCAGTTTGATTTCAACGTAGAAAAATTGCTTTTTTTAAACAAGAACAATTTTAGTAAAATAATACAACGCTTGATGAAATGCAAAATTAGGCCGATAATATTGAATACATGAGCAAGTAAAATAACCTCAGTTCCCAAAAACGCAGAAGGTCGGGATTTCAGAAACGCTACGAGTAGTTAAATCTTTTATAAGAGTAAGTATGCTTAGTTCCTGACGTTATATTTCAAATTAAAGTCAATCGAAATTTCAATGGCTGATAGGCAGTATAGAAAAAAATATATGTGTATGGATATATTTATTTTGTCTAGGTCAGGCCAAATGAGCTTAAAGCGACACCGCGTATGCCCTTAAAGAATGCGCACATTTAGTAATAAATATTCCTAATTTAGTCGAAGCCTCCATATTTAGCCATGATAATTTTGAAAAACCTCAAGTCATAAAAGTCACCAGGTTTTTATTATATAAAAAGGATTTGATAAATAATTTTGACTGTCCCAGACCCATGACATGCTAAACGGTCTAAGAGAGATTAACATTCTTGCTATTGGACTACAATAACAACCATCATGTGAGCTCCGAAGAAGCGCTATAGGCCAATGAAAGAGTAATAAAATGTCCCTTAATCAATTTACTTCTTTATTTCTTTAAAATAATTTGTCAGGATATGTTGGCTCCGTCACTTAAAGAATAATCTATTTTTTAATAAAAAAAAGTCAAGAAAACGAAGGTGAAAGATGCTCTGTTGGCATACTTCCAGAAGCTTATGATGAACGACATCATTCAGCTTCCAATATATCATTTTTGCAAAAGACCTAAAATTTTAAACCTTTACGAATGTTTGCGATGCTTAATAATCAATATAATAATAACAATAGCTGCAATAACAGTTCCAAAAGTAAATATTCTTATAAAATTTTCCCCAAAAGACGCATTTCATATTTTCTTTATTCTCTTATTCAGCACTAAAAAAAGAAACAATAACGTTTTTGCACAAATATGATGGAAGAAAAAAAATTCTCAAAGCAAATATATATTCAGCAGGATGCTAAGAGATCCTTAAAAAGTAACCATAAGGAACTGTTTTGCCTACAAAGTCTTATGTGACAAAAAGTCTAACATTTTATTATGTGAAGGGAGGGTAAGAGAAAAAAATTAATTGAATTTTAAAGCAGTTGCAGAAATTTAATGGAAAATTAAAAAAGTGTAATAAAAATGTATGTAGGTATGTTTGTATAAATAGAGTAAAGCATAAGTGTGGGGGTAGTAATTCAAGTTAGGTGAAGCATAACTTGAGGTGTTTTATATATATTTTTTTAATTCCCTTAATGTTGTAAAAAAATTTGGTTATCATTAAGGAGCAATAAGCTATTTGTCATCCCTTTTTCTCTCCCAACCCGAAAATAAAATTTGCACCCCAAAAAAACAAACGTTTCTCAAGTGAAACTCAACCCTAAAATATGACACTTTCTAATGGTACTTACGAACGCATTAATGCTTTATTTTTTTACTTATTGTCAATATCGTCAATATACGGCGCTAAAACAATATAAAGTAACTTAGTGCTAAATATTTTGTATGTGACTTAATTTCATATATTTGAAGCACTTTTTATTTTTATACAAGAAAAGCCAAATGTCAATATAAAATATTGAATAATAGAATTTTCGCACTAAATGTTGTGATGTAAATTTTTTATAAATATTTAATTTTTATGCTTTTAGACTTTTTTATAATCGATATTGAATCCCGTAATTTGAGTCCTGAATTTTGTATCATTCAAAATGTTTATAACGTAAGCAATTTTCATTAATATTTTAAGAAACTCTCTTGATACTAAAAGCTTAGAGATTATATTATAGTCACCGCTGATATTTAGCATCAGTTTTTAGTATGTCTCAGCAATTCGGTTTTTATTTCCTCAATCGTCGCAAAATGCCGTCCATTCATGGGTCTCTTTCACTTTGGGAACAGGAAAAAATCAAAGAGGGCCAAATCTGGTAAATACGGTGCCTGAGGCATGATTATGGCATTCTTTTCGGCCAAAAAATTACGAACAAGTAATGACGAGTGGACAGGTGCATTATCGTGATGCCAAAGCCATAAATTGTTTTTCCTCAATTTCGAGCGTTTTTTTTCATATTGCTTCTCGCAAGCGGCGCATAACTTCATAATACTCCTTATTAAGCATACGACCCTGTGGAAAGAAGTCATGATGCACAACTCCACGGTAATCGTGGAGCTGCCATTTGGCAACTACGACTATGTTTCATGATCATAAACCTGCAAATAGTGTATTTGACACAAAATAAATAATAGACTTTTGTAATCTGAAAGTGAACACACTTGCATGTCACGATTGAGTTAATTGAGTTTTTTTCTTGACATAAATTTCTTTGTACTCTATAACTTATTTGCATTTTAGAAATTTTAACTTATAAAGCAAATTTTAAAAACAAAATTACGTAAATATATTCCTAATACCGAGAAGATAATCAAAACCCTAAAAATATACTCATCTGCACAATTGAGAAAAAAGTAAAAAAAAGTAATATGACGGCAGGAAAAAAATTTAATTATTAAAAACATACATATGCGAGTATAATCGTAAATACGTGTACTGACAGACAGCTGCTGCACATTTCGCTCTACGAACTGGTATTCACTTAATAAATGTTTTAAAAATTTCCGTATGAATTTTCGTTTAATCCACTAACCGATTGTATTTTCATTGATATTTATATGCGAGTATATATGAATGTATGTATCTTTGTAACTTGCCTCAGCAGAATATATACTTACATTAAAAGAACAAACCCCAACAAAAAAAATCAATTTGCGAAAAGTGTTTGTCTATGGCTGACGCGATACGAGTAGCGCTCTTCACCAAATATTAGGGACTCCTTTAAAGCAAAATTTATAAAAAATTATTACTTTTTGCAGTAACTATTACGCGATTCACCAACTTCTTCTTAATGACCTTATGGCGTCTCTGTTAAAATTATGGAAAAGCACGATAACGATTAGGCATTTGAAAAATATAAGCAGGAAGTAAATAATTGTTTTGAATCACAGTCTGTTGCAGGATCGCGAACGTTTTCGTACGCAATAATTCTTAACGACGAACAGATGATTTTCGACTCACTAAGAAATCGCAACACGACAAGTACAATCAAAACGTAAGCATTTCCATTAAATTTATAACCCACTTTCAAACTTCGCTGTCATGTAGGCGTCAAGCTAATATTAGTACAAAAATTTACGCGAACAATTGTAAAAACCTAAAAATAAAAGCAAAAAAAAAATCAATATGGAAATAGATAATTTTTCATATGAACAGGCATATGGAAAAAACATTGAATTTGCACAGGATACGTTTCATTTGGTACAACAATAAATTAATACACATCCATACATATAGTCCTGCAAAACAACGGAAATCACCAGTATTTTTCCAATGAAATAAGATTTGTCGTTTTCAAATTAACCCGAGTTATGAAATGCATTATTATATATGTATTATATATTATGAAATGCATTTCTCTGCAACGAGCTCTAGGAAAAAACATAACCATGTAACAAAATTACATGTCGAAAACAATATTTACACACACTCGCTTTCCATATACTTGTATAGAACTTTCGAACATGACTTTGTGTACATTTTGCTGTTATAAGAAGACAACAGATTTACATTTTTTATGGTACTGGGAGTGACTGCTTTTCTTTCACTTAAGATTTCTTTCAACAAACCTTCACCACAGGTGGAAAGGGTATATATTAAGTTTGTAATTTCTACAGTATACATTTGCGACCTCATAAGGCGTATATGTTCGGGATTCTTATAAATATGAGAGTCGATCTAACACTGAAATCTGTTTTACAAAGAAAATTTACAGCAAAATTGGGAAGTGCGTGTTTGTGAACAGTATTTTTTTAAATATATGAAAGTCTTTACGTATGAAAATAATTTCATAAACGGAGTTCATATGTTCATTAACAAGGCGTAGTTATGAAACAAGGGGTATATACATACATACATAAGTTTGCAGATTGTTTTGAAATGTTTTTGATTTAGAAAAAGCAAATGCCATGTACATACATACTCGTATGTAGTATGTATGAAAAACACAATTCTGAAAAAGTACACCCCTAAAAATTTCGCCCAAGATATGTCTACAATTCCAAAGTTGGCTTACTACTCCGCTAACAAAACCCGATTTATGTACATATGTACTTATGTAAGTGTCTCTTTAGCAAATTACGTGTATTTCGAAATTTCAGTTTTAAGCACATCTACATACATATGTATGAATGTATGTACATGTGAAATTACTTTAATACATACACACACATATACAAAATTTGGGACATCGGCAATTTTTTGAATATTGCACATAAGTAAACAAATATATAATTTTATGGTAATAAATAAGAAATTAAATTAAAAAATTCTTTTTTTTAATATATTTGGCTTATCTAATTTTTATTTTTATATAATTCCGTTCCCATATTGCAATCGTCTCTTGAAATATTTATTTATTTGTGTCAAATATTTGTTTTTAAAGTTATTTTTATAAGTTTGTTGCCATTTTCTTGTAGCATAGAAGAAAATTCATAATAATGTCTATTTTTGGGAAGAACACCTCATCAGCATTATTTAAAAACTTGTGATCAACAAGCATCTAAGCCATAAGAAAGATTTACCAAGTGCATGTTACCGCCGCACAGTGGAGTATTTGACCCAAAAAGCTGGTCAAAATTATTAATCGTGTTTTTTGTTTTAAAACTTTATCTTTTTTGATAGTTTTAGCTTTAGTTTGATAGAAAAAATTTAGTGGCAGATTATTATTAAGTTAGTGTTATTTTTGAATCTTAAATTCTTGTTTAATATAATGAGGATAATGCTCAAAATTAGCATGAGTTATTGTGCAGCGAACATGCAATTTCAAGGAACGCAACTGACAAATTCGCTCTAATTCATAAAAACTTAAAATAACTTTTATTAAACATTGTTAAGTAAAACTGTGTTAAAAAAATGTTATGAAAATTTTTAAGTGAGCACAGCCCTACAATAAGTGTTTTAAGTGTGTATTTTTTAAATTATATAATTTTTACCTCAAACGTTGTTATACCCCTGACAGACATAAGATTTGTATATTTATAGCTGGTTTCTATACTACGAACATGTACATATGTACGTGGCGTAAATGTGGTATTTCATTAAACACATCTTTTTACTTGTGTTCAATGACAATTGTAAAGATTGAAGCCTTAAGTGGGAGATACACACATCAATATTCAGATTCAATCTTTAAGTTTCTGCTAATACCAACATTGAGCTACATGACGGACGACGACAATTTTACCCATCAATTTAAATTCTTATATACTAATCAAATTCTTCGGACGCCATCGGCAAATAAATAGTGATGAGTAAAATAAGGATCAAAACTTATTTTATAAAATTTCTTGATTGCAATTTTTAAATTTTTTTTGTCCGTCAACAAAATTTTTTCCATAAAATGCCAGATGTTTTATCTTTTGTCACTACAGTCTTTGCTTTTCTATTTTTAGAACAAAGTTCTACCCTTTTCACTTGACAGCCCAGCATAATACAATAAAAATTTACAAAAATAGGGCCACACTACATTAAACTGCTTCAATTTTTTATAAGGAAAATCGAAACCTACGAATGCTTATGACGATTTTTTCTAAACAAACGCCACAAGTGCAAACATTTATTCTAATTATTGATGTGTGTATCACCCGTTTTAGCTTTTAGAAGAAGCTTAAAGCTCTAAACACATAGACGACAGCAGACAGCAAGCAGCAATATGTCAAAAATAAAATCCATGTATTTAAATGAAAACTATTATTTTAACGGCAGCACAGCAGCACGACTGCACAACACCATTTGCTGCTGCTGCCAACTTAGGCTATTTTCTATTTCGACGGGCAGCATTAAACAAATATAGTGTTCCCATTATATATATAAATTGGAAAAATAAAAACAAAAACTTTTTAATATTATTAGTATTACTATTATTATTTATTAGAATAATATAAAATATTAACCTAATTTACAAAACACACTAGCTACCAGGTCCTACGGTGCTAAAATAAACCCGATGACAGCGGTGAGATCCGAACCCACTCCCTTTCGAACATTACAAAAATACAATAAAGAAATAAATGTATGTGTTTTATAGTTTTTCGTGATATTATTACATTTTTTATCAATAACTTTAATTTTCTTCATTATAAAATATATGTGCGGCATCCCTGAAATTTCTATTGCTAAAATACACATTAGCTGATTATTATGCTGTTGCTGTCTTCAAAATAATTATGAAGCTGACTTCAGAGCAGCATTTGAAGCCGTGAAGTCGTGAAGTCTGCTGTCGTCAATGTGTTTAGAGCTTAAGTGTATTATTTCTTTCATGTAGTGGAAAATATGACTAAATTATTGAACCAAAATGCGCGATAAAATTCATAAGAAATGCTTAGGGAAAAAAACAAAAATTCATTACAATTTTGTTGTTTTTATTTCATAGAAAAATTTATTAGTTCTACTATTTGGGTATAATCTCATAATTATTTTATATTAAAATAAATAATTTCTTAGGCTCAAGATGTCCAATAACTAATTTGTACTTTAATCATAGTTAATACGTACTAAGTATAATAATATTTACAAACTAGATGGTTAATAGCTATTGACACTAGTTTATGCAAATAAATTTATATTGTTAAATTTTATCATCATTACAAATTCAAATAATTTGACATTAATATTTTAATTTTTATTACAATTATATGAAAATATAAAAAGAAAACAAACAAAATGTACTTACATATGCGAGTATATCAAACTAATTAGGTGTAATTGTTTTACTCTTTGCAGTTTTACCTGGTGTGTTTATCAATAATTTAAACAACACCAACTGGAGCCCACCAGTTGTAAACAGGAGTAAACAAACAGAAATAAAAACAATATTCCGTTGCCAAGAGAAAAGCAAAGACAGAGAGTGAAAGCAATTTTGGCAATATCTTAAATGACAGCGTTGCCAGATATCCAAAATGAAACAATTTACATTTGTGCATTAACGACATGAACCATATTGACCTCGCAGAATTCGTAAGAACGGGAAAATGCTGCTTTTCGACGATTTAGAGTTCTAACAATAAACTTTGGTTCTATTTTTGTAAAGAATTGTAGGTAGAAAAGAGGAATCGATGAAATAGTAAAAAACAAAACAGCAGCTGACGTCTGTGGAGAGACGACGTCGCAGAAGAGACGTTTGAAGTAGCAGTAAATGTAGTTTTGCTTAGAATCCATTTAGTTATATTAGCTTAAACTAGTTTTAATAAACTAACTTTTGCAAATTAAATTATATATCCAAAATGACCAAGAAGTACGAATTTGATTGGATTATACCGGTGCCACCGGAATTAACAACCGGCTGTGTGTTTGATCGTTGGTTTGAGAATGAAAAGGAAACCAAAGAAAATGATTTTGAAAAGGATGCAATGTTTAAGGTGGATGAATATGGTTTCTTTTTGTATTGGAAAAGTGCTGACAGGGTATGTATGAATAAATTTACATAATATACCACAAAAATTGTTTTTTGTTCTTTTAACAGGGTGGTGATGTCATTGAATTATGTCAAGTTAGTGATATTAGAGCTGGCGGTATACCCAAGGTCAGTGCTTTATTTTATTATATATTATAATTATTGTGTGTCAAAAAGGTATTATACACTTAATACATTTAACAATATTTATCAAATTTGTTATTCGAGATATTCTTCAAAATAACCATTTTAATATTCTATTGTTTGTTGTTGGCTTAGCTAGGTATATGCCAATGAAATGCATACATATACCTAGCTAAGCCAACAACAAACAATAGAATATTAAAATGGTTATTATGGAGAATATCTCGAATAACAAATTTGATAAATATGGTTATTATAAGTTTTGTTTTTTCATTGCCTTATAAATACTTTCATTATCACCCAAAGGGCGATTAATTGTATAAAGGCGTAAAAAGAAAAACAAAAAGACGCAAGTCAATTATAATTGTTTGTTGTGTTGTGATTGTACAAAAGCTTTCTAAAGCTATTTATACTTTTGTGTTTTTTGTTGATTACAAATAGAAAAATATGATTGAGTTCCGTTGGAATTTTCATATAGTGTTTGTAGTCTGTGGCATAAGTATACGAGCTTTGAATGATTTCAGTCATGATTTGGCTAAAAGGGTACTGATGATTTGGTTAGCGCCAATGAAATGCAGGCATATACCTAGCTAAGCCAACAACAAACAATAGAATCTTAACACATTTATGTATATGCTTATATGGAATATCATTGAAATTATGTAAAATATGAAAAAATTAAAAAAGTTTTTTTGATTAATTTATAAAAAGACATTAACGTTCATCATATTATTTAAAAATCAATATACAAAATAAGCAGACGTTTTCCCACATGTTTGTACACTTATAACTATTAAAAATTATTTTAAAATCAGTGCTTTCTGGACTCCCCGCTTGTATGAATCGCGACCTGCGGCCTTTTGGGCATCGATGGGAGTAAATTTTTTAACATCCTAAGATATTTACTTTAATGATGTCTCTGTGACAATTTTAAGGACCTCATTGCTCCGGGCGTTCTTCGTACCAACTTTATGTTTGAAAAGATCCACCAGATATCTTAATAGGTTTCATTCAGGTCAAGTGTTTGGGGAGGTGAATTTAATTGTCTTACTGCATAATAAAGCAACCATTCCTTGACTAAACGCACAGGGGGTTTGGGGTCGTTGTGCTGTTGGAACATTGATATCAAATTGTGTATATTTAAAGCTTTAATTATTTGTGCATTATAACTTTCCTCTGTTATCATTTGCAAAGACATTCGCTTTAGCTTTATCTGCAAATAGTTTCGCTTCCCGAAATTCGATATTCTTATACAGTGGCCGACAAAAGTCCACATAGAGCAATTAGTCATAAATATGCTTACGATAGATCACTTAAGGCAACTAAATACCACATCACATTGCGCCAGACCTGCAAATTGTTTATCAGGTATGCGATCTGGATCTGAAAATTTTATGTTAACAGCGCCCAAATGAACGTCCAAATGATTGTAAACTGTTAAAGATATGCGTGGAGAACCATTAGAACATTGCATATGAAAACTAATTTAATATTTATAAGTTTAGCTCTGAAGCACGTAAATTTGTTAACATTTTCAACCGACTTCAAAATAGAAGAAGGAGGTTATATTGGCATGAGTATATATTTTTTTTGAATGTACTGCAAAAAAATTTGATATCTTTGGAGATGGTACCATTTTGATCAATATGTAATAGTACAAGGGGAAGAATGGGTACCCTTCATACTAAGTAAAATTCCTAATATAACTGGCCTTCGTAGACTAGTAGGTAGTGTAATAGACTCGTAGTACGAAAGTCGCAGGTTCGAATCCTGCCGCAGAACACTGGCAGTTTGGGTTTGATAATTAAAGGGAGCGCACAAGAAGCCTTCACTGGCTTAAGTGTATGTCGTATGACATGGGCTATCACACCCCTCCAATCAACCTAACCTAACCTAACCTAACATTTAGACCGGTCGAAATTGGCGTGATTTAAAATAAAAGTATTTAAGAAAAAATTCCAATCCGTCTCTAAAAAGTTTAAAATAAGTATACTGAGGTCCTTGAGGCCGTTGCGAAGAGTTGGCAACTAAATACAAAATTTTACTCGTAGCTTTAGTTACCTTGGCACTGACTCCAAAGATCTCAGTAGGCAACGTTACAAATTCATTAGTCGAGATATTCTACTAAATAATAATGTATTTGAAAGTTTATTCTCTGTTATTGGCTTAGCTGAGCATATGCCTGCTTTTCAAATCGATTACAATTGTTTCTTGTGTTGTGTTTATATAAAAGAACTCTAAAACTGTAAAACTCATATGTTTTTTTATTCGCAAATAGGAATATATGATTGAATTCTATGGAATTCTCATATAATCTTTGTGGATTTTTGTATAAGCATACGAATTACTAATGACTTGGTTAGCGCCACCGAAATGAAGGCATATACTCAGCTAAGCCAACAACAAGAAATAGGTTAAATAAAAACAGACCCAGAACAGAACAGATCTGCATCAGCATATTTTTCTATTACGTTATTGGGTCTATTAAATTGAAAAAATATAGACCTTCTACCCGAGTCACTCTTGTATTTTCAATTGTAATATTTCGAAAGTGGACAATTTCGTAGACGTAGGAAAAAAGTTTTAAATCAAATAAGAGTTAAAAAATATACATTGGAAAAATAACCCGAATACGCATTTGATGAATTTTGTAAACTAGTGTTCGCCCAGTGGTTGAAATTCAACCATTATTGCAATAATACAAAACCACTCAGATAAAATGTCATATTTTTCTTCATTTCTAATAAAATGTATTACCGTACTTACTCCATTCTTTAATAGTTGTATCTATTATTGTGAGCTTTCCAAATAAATAATAGAAACGGTTTTGATGTTCATTTAAGAAACATAAATTTATTGCCTATATTAAAAATATTAAAATTTTTTGGTTAATTGAAGAAAAACTATAAGTAAAAGAATTCATTTTATTCAAAATATTTAAATATTTTAAGTACGACTGGCATCTTTATCTAAGGAAAATTTCTTTATTACAATATTCTTCGTAAAAACTCTATTGTCATTGAGTATGTTTCCTAGACCATTTTTATTTGAAATATAAAATTTTTGGCCGTCGAATGAACGAACTCTACTCGCAGCTACATATAATTATCCATGAGCAAATACAGGTAGTCTCAAAAGGACACCTATCTTTTCAAATGCTTGCCCCTGTGCGGGTATAATTAGAAATTGTGTCCGCTGAAATTTAAATGGAAGAATTGTTCCAGAAAATGGTAAATTTATTCGTGGAATCAAAATTCTTTTATTACGAACTACTCCCGTTAATACTTCACAATCTATGGTGTTGCGGTGCAAGCATTTAACTCTCATTCGAGTTCCATTTACTATGGCTTGTGCCGTGTTCAAATTACGAATCAGCATAACAATGGAATTTATTTTCAATTTCAATTTATGCGGTGGCATTTCGCTTACGTTCAGTGAATTTAAAAATTAAGAAGGATATTCATTTACGTCATTGACATCATTAGAAACTTTATCAAAACTGTAATAAACCTTCTCCTCCCCTGAAAGACGATTAAGTACATCATTATTTATTGAATCGCAGTTTTCATTGGTAGGAGCTAAAATTACGGTATTAAGAATTTGATCCGATAATATATTCTCACGAATATTACCATAGATATCAGTAATTAAATTATCAAAACAACCAATTATTTGTTGTTTCATATTCAATAATGTCATCACCTAACTCTGGATAATTTCTTAATTCACCATTACCAAGTTTATTTATGAAATTCGACAAATTCTACTTCTTCTGGTCTAGCTCTCATATTTTGTGTTAAGGTAACTTTGTGAAAAGAATTAAATTCCTTCCAACTAATGATGCAATTTTAAATTAAAGTAAATCGGGTCCCGTGTGGAACAACAGGTAAAACTTGCACTAAATCGCACCTTAGTAGAATAGTTTTACCACCAAATGGTGGAATAGAATGAACAAATAAAATAAGTTTTTCCTTCTGAGTGTTTACGGAGTTGCCAAGTCAAATTTAATTTAATTAATTTTGAGTTTTTTGTTGTAATTTTTTTTAACAAATTAAGAGAGAAAGAGAGATCATGGCTTTATGATTGGCTAATATTCTTAACTGTTTTTAACTATCTTAGGCACAAAAAATACAATCTGCACTCCTCCTATTGACAATCTATCAAACAAAAAAAAAAATAAAAAAAATCAAGCGAATACATTGAGTTTAAGTCAGTTAAAATGGTTCTTAACTATTTCCACTTGCCTATTTATATATAGAAGTATGTTAGAAATGAATATTTGTATTATATAGTTGTTATTGCTACATATCTTAGCAACCCTCGCATATCGCTGTAGTTAGTATTTCTATTTACCCAAGTTATTACACTTAAGAACATACATACATACATACATGTGAAATTTGTATATATTTTTTTCTATTCATTATTTAATACTGCTAAATAATTCAGCATTTTAGTTGAGGAAAAGCTGTTTTATTTATGTTATTATATGCGTGTTGCTTGCGCGACCAAGCCACCTTCTTTTAAATCCATGTTTACACCACGACGGTCGAAGAATAGATAAATATGTACGTTCTGTAAAAAACAAAACAATCGAACCTGTTTTTCATAAATGCATATGTATTGGTTTTGTCCTAATAATGCGAGGTTATGCCTGGTTGAAAAATTGTGCCGACGAAAAACCATTCCCCTAGTCTCTCTTGCCAACAAAGTACGATGTTATGCCTGCATGATTGTTCTCGTGTGTTAAGACTCAATAAGAATAACAACAATTCAGTATGTTTACAGAGTTGATTTTTTTGTTGTAATTTTGAGTTTTTGTTGTAATTTTTTAGCAAATTAAGAGAGAAAGAGAGATCATGGCTTTATGATTGGCTAATACTATTAACTGTTTTTAAATATCTTAGGCATAAAAATGTAAAATAAAAAATACATTCTGCACTGCTCCTATTGATAATCTATCAAACAAAAAAAAAAAAAACAAAAAACAAAAATCAAGCGAATACGTTGAGTTTAGGTCAGATAAAATGGTTCTTAACTTTTTCCACTTGCCTATTTATATATAGATAAGTATTTAATTTTTCGTCTCGTTTATCCGGAGATTAATTATATAAAGACTGTAAGAATAATAAAAAGATCCATATTAAAAACAAATTGTTTGTTATGTTGTTTATATAAGTTTTCCTTTTGAGAGAGTTTACATAAGAACACTCTCAACACTCAAACAAAATGGTTACATGTCTACTAATGGTTTGGCATTTGCCACAACGAAATGCGGGCATCTACTCTATATGTTACAATTAATAGGAATTTCGTAAAAATATTTGGTAAGATTCACAGTTGCGTTTGTATAGCCTCTATGTTTGCTGTTCAAGATCTAGACTATAGACCTCCTCTAAACTGTATTACAAACATTTATTTTAAGTTTGAAATTAAATTATTCTTTGTTTTAGCTATTCCAGAGAATCATTCTTTATTAAAAAAATTGCCGTTATTGGGAAGACTACTAAAAGTTGTAAATCCTTGAGGATCATCTTTTTTTATACAAAAATGCATACTTTAAACAAACTTGAACTGTAATAATGGTATATATGTATATACATATGTATGTATATATATATATATATATATATATATATATATATATATATATATATATATATATATATATATGTATATATATATATATATATATATATATATATATATATATATATATATATATATATATATATATATATATATATGTAAATACCTTTGGGTTTTGTTGTAGAATTAAAACCACATTTAGCACAACATTTCTCTCCATAATTATTTCCTCCTTTTTCCTTGAGCCTTGAAACGCCTTCCATCTAAATAAAAATTACTTTTATCATCTTCATTGTGGTGATGCTGTCAAAAGACATTTTCTTTTAATAGTCTTAGGACATTTAAATTTACATCTTTACTCTTTTTTCACCTTCTCAGTGCTAATTTCGAGCATTATTTTGCATTTATATGAAAATGTTTACAAAATTTTTCATTAATATTTAATGTGTGAAACGTGTTGTCAATACAACACGTTTAACTATTTGCATTATGAAATGAAATGATGGAGTGGGGAAAAGGGGGAGGCAGTATATATATTATTTGTATTGGAACTTTGTCCCAGTTTTCCTTCGAGTGTAAAGTCATAAGAAAAGAAAATGAAAATAAGGAAAGCAACATATAACTTGACTTCATTTAATCACTGAGGATTTTAAAATGTTCACTACGTATTATTTGGCCTTATATTGTGATAGATATTTTTCTGGTCCAAATATTTATGTTTACATTTTCTCTTATTTTCCATAAATATTGATTGAAATTTGTTAACAACCTACTTATGTAGGGCAATAAGAAAACTTTTTGCTAAAAAATTTAAATAAAAATTACAGAAGGTGGGATTTGTTCTGGTTTTGGCATATTGATCGTTGGAACAACAACTGATCTATGCTATTACTTTTACTCATTTCTTGTAAACGATAAGAGTTTGCCACATCCATATCTACTATGTTCCGAACAAAAATATTATTTCTGAGATAAAAATGGGAACTTCAGTCAAGTTATTGTAAATTTCGATCTTTTTAACCTCATTTTCATCTCTTAATACAACTTCTCAGACAATTAATTTCTTTCTGAAACGCTTCTGAATTATTGTTTCATCTTTTCTAAAATGTTCTCAGTAATCAAATAAATCTAAGTTTGGATATTTTTGGACAACTTTTATCCAACCTTTAAAATTAAACCGTGGCTTCTTTACCCGAGTGTTATAAATTAAAAACCTCATAATACTTTAAACGCAAACGATTGGCGCTACACAACTACAAAAGCCGTTGGCTGCAATCGGATCGATGCGGGTTAATCAGTTACTTAATTATAATGAAAGCGACGGCAACATACTAAGCAGCTGATTTTGAAATTTTGACGTTTCTTAATATCTGTAATTTTCAATATTTGTATATTTTTACCGGAAATATATCGATACCCTTAAACGTGAAAAAATTCGTGATGAGGGGCGTGTTATAAATAGAATGTGGAATTTTTCGATACACGAATTTTTTAAATATTTGTTGCATGGCCAACGGACTCTTTCATGGCATAAAACGCATCGTAGTTGTTTTCCAATTTATTAGGATAGTAACCTAGATGTAGTCGTCCTGGGATAGATGGAGAAGAAAGGTGGGGTTTGTTTTGGTTTTGGCGTATAGATCGTTGGAACAACAACTGATCTATGCTATTACTTTTACTCATTACTTGTAAACGCTACGAGTTTACCACAACCATATCTACTATGTAGGTATTAATACTCACCCCCAATTTCTTAACGCGAAATGAAACGCTATAGTGCGAAATGGATTGGTCCAATTCGTCGACAGCACCCTTGTTTTTCTAGGTCTGAAATGAGTTGAGAATAGTGACATTAATTTTTTGACGTTGAAACCAACCTTTTGCAACTCCCCAATGGCTCAATTTTGTTATAATTTGGTTGTCATTGTGCAGACGCTGTTGCCTTCACATTTTACTTTTCACTTTGTTTATCAGATCTATAATCATATCTTTTCATAGTCATAGTACTTGCTTATTTTGTCTCACAATGATATGACAGTTGGTAGGCTTGCGCATTTCTATCACAAAGTATATAAAGATGTCTCGAGACGGAAGATATTGAATTTTCTGTCTATCTCTTTCTTGGGCGACATCGTTTCTTTTGTTTTGTTTTGATATTTATTATCTGGCCTTGTATCGGAGGAACCTAAAAATCGATATATTTATATATAGGTTTTTATTCTCAAATTAACGCTTTTTCGACACGAATTCAAACTTTTTCAAATTAAATTCAATTATTTTCAAAGTAATTTCAATTTTATTCAAAACAAATTAAATTATTTTCAACATAAATTAAACTTTTCACAAATAGTATTGAATATTTTTCATTTCAAATTTATTTTTTTTTTTCATTTTATATTAAATTTTTTTAACTTCAAATTAATTTTTTTCAATTAAGCGCAAAATACTTAAAAAATAATTTTTATGTATACAAAATTAAATTTAGAATAAGTTTCAATTACTTGCTATATAAAATTTTCAATGTAGCGGTTCTCCACCTGCAAAGACTTTATTGCAGTATGTATGCTCGTTGTACTTAAATCCGCATTATGAATTTCTAGAATCTTTCCGAGAATGCCTTTTAATGTTATACATGGATTTCATTATCTCTTCAATTTTTCCAATGTTTCGGGAGTCAGTTTGGAGTGACGTCCTCCACCATGGTTTTTCATGATAATGCACCCTTCTTTTTTATGGCGATTTATAATGGATGTAGCTGTATTATTGTTTATACCAGCTATGTCGTTTAAATTCTGATGATACAATTCAACGAATGAATTCTGCCCAAAACGCTCCGGAAATAAGAGAAAAAATAATATTCATTGACGAATCCGGTTTCAATTACTAGCTTCGGAGAAACAAGGCTAGATCTAAAGTAAATACCACAGCACATGTAATTGTTCCTACCGTTAGAGGACGCAATGTTTCCCTTATTGCAGCTATGAACATACATGGCATTTTACATAAAAAATAATTGCGAATTCCTCGGTTAACACCAACATTTTCACACCTTTCCTTGAAGAATTATTCGATAAATTAGCTGAATCCAACATCACAGGTGCTTGGCTGATCCTTGACAATGCAAAGATACACAAAACCAAAGTGGTGAAAGATAAAATTGCGGAGTCCGGTCACGTTTGAGTTTTTCTTCCTCCATACTCCCCTATGCTAAACCCAATTGAAAATGTTTTCTCAAAAACTAAGATCTATGCTCGCAATATGCTAGCTGATCCAGAGAGTAACATGGACTTGGTCACCATAATTAACCGATCAGTAGAATCCGTAACAACTTCAGATTACAACAATTATTATATTGATATGACTATGAATTTGTCATTAGCTGCAGCTGGAGAATCGCTACATTGAAAATTTTATATAGCAAGTAATTGAAACTTATTCTAAATTTAATTTTGTATAAATAAAAATTATTTTTTAAGTATTTTGCGCTTAATTGAAAAAAATTAATTTGAAGTTAAAAAAATTTAATATAAAATGAAAAAAAAAATGAATGAAATGAAAAATATTCAATACTATTTGTAAAAAGTTTAATTTATGTTGAAAATAATTTAATTTGTTTTGAATAAAATTGAAATTACTTTGAAAAAAATTGAATTTGATTTGAAAAAGTTTGAATTTGTGTCGAAAAAGCGTTAATTTGAGAATAAAAACCTATATTTAAATCGATATATTTAGCTTTTTATGTGGATTCTGCCACTGTAATTAATTGAGTACAGCAGCATTTCAAAGCTATCGGCTTTGAAATGTGAATTCAGATTGTAGATCTCTGTGAATTCAGATTGTAGATCTCTGGTTTTTAATATACTTATCTATATTGCAAAATGGAATGCAAACACACTTATATATTATAAAAAATTACGTTAGGGAGATATTTTTATTAATAATAAAATGGTGAGCGTACCTGAACACACGAATATGCCGTAAGTTTTGAGGCAGCACTGCGACAAATCTTTTCTATTATTCTAACACACTATTTGCATTTAAATGTTGCATATGGAGATATAATAATTTTATAGATATAAAATATATAGTTAAAAAGATATTTACCTAAAACTAAATAGAATTTCGTTGGTTTATAGAAATAATAAAAATAAATATTTACATTTTCTTAACTTCCAATGAAGCAAAAATGTCCTAATGGGAACTTTGGAAACATTGAAAATCAAAAATTAATATTTCCGTAAAAAAAATTTAATTAATATTTTTTCTTAACTTGTAGAGTACAATTCTTTTCCTTATAACCTCAACTGGAATAATTGTGATGTGCAAAAGCAAAACATTGAATACAAATGGAAATAAAAAATTAATATTTTCATGCTGATTGAAATGCATTGCAAATTATTGTGTAAAAATTTTAATATCAACCAAAACATTTTAAACTATCTCCGTACCACTACTGAAGAAACCAAGGATTGGGACAAAACGTTACATATTCTTCAGTGGTCTATCAACTCACAGAAGAATTCAACCACCGGATTTTGCCCAAACGAACTAATCTTTAATTACAATCCCATTGATGTAACCCAAAATCGATTGCTAGCTGCTATACAAGACGACGTGATGCCTGATGATGCAGTAACTATAGATGAAAAGCGTGCCTTGGCTGCTAAGAACATCCTACAAGACAGAGAACGGTGGAAAAAACGTTTTGATGTCAAACATACTCGACCTACGACATATAGCGAGGGAGATTTAGTCCTTTTAGAAAATGAACCTCAATCTTCAGGCGACTCTCGCAAATTGGAACCTAAGTATCGCGGTCCGTATACCGTCACGAAGGTGCTAGGAAACGACCGATACCTAATCGAGGATATACTCAGGATTGGCCGAGCTGTCAACGTAACAAAGGGTAGTAGATACCTATATATGCAACACTGTATAATACAGCAACCATGTTACTTTTTAAACTTAACCGTAGAAGATTATTCGAGTACACGACGCCGTCCTGATCGTATTGAAAATAACTTTTGTACTGAATCAAATTTTAACTTCAAATAAATTTTTATCTTTTTATTAAATCATTAAATTCAAGATTTTCAATTAACTTAACACCCTTAAACGTGGAAAAATTCGTGATGAAGGGCGTGTTATAAATAGAATGTGGAATTTTTCGATACACGAATTTTTTAAATATTTGTTGAATGGCCAACGGACTCTTTCATGGCATAAAACGCATCGTAGTTGTTTTCTAATTTATTAGGATAGTAACCTAGATGTAGTCGTCCTGGGATAGATGGAGAAGAAAGGTGGGGTTTGTTTTGGTTTTGGCGTATAGATCGTTGGAACAACAACTGATCTATGCTATTACTTTTACTCATTACTTGTAAACGCTACGAGTTTACCACAACCATATCTACTATGTAGGTATTAATACTCACCCCCAATTTCTTAACGCGAAATGAAACGCTATAGTGCGAAATGGATTGGTCCAATTCGTCGACAGCACCCTTGTTTTTCTAGGTCTGAAATGAGTTGAGAATAGTGACATTAATTTTTTGACGTTGAAACCAACCTTTTGCAACTCCCCAATGGCTCAATTTTGTTATAATTTGGTTGTCATTGTGCAGACGCTGTTGCCTTCACATTTTACTTTTCACTTTGTTTATCAGATCTATAATCATATCTTTTCATAGTCATAGTACTTGCTTATTTTGTCTCACAATGATATGACAGTTGGTAGGCTTGCGCATTTCTATCACAAAGTATATAAAGATGTCTCGAGACGGAAGATATTGAATTTTCTGTCTATCTCTTTCTTGGGCGACATCGTTTCTTTTGTTTTGTTTTGATATTTATTATCTGGCCTTGTATCGGAGGAACCTAAAAATCGATATATTTATATATTTAAATCGATATATTTAGCTTTTTATGTGGATTCTGCCACTGTAATTAATTGAGTACAGCAGCATTTCAAAGCCGATATCTCTGTGAATTCAGATTGTAGATCTCTGGTTTTTAATATACTTATATACGTAAGTTTTGAGGCAGCACTGCGACAAATCTTTTCTATTATTCTAACACACTATTTGCATTTAAATGTTGCATATGGAGATATAATAATTTTATAAATATAAAATATGTATATAGTTAAAAAGATATTTACCTAAAACTAAATAGAATTTCGTTGGTTTATAGAAATAATAAAAATAAATATTTACATTCTCTTAACTTCCAATGAAGCAAAAATGTCCTAATTGGAACTTTGGAAACATTGAAAATCAAAAATTAATATTTGCGTAAAAAAATTTAATTAATATTTTTTCTTAACTTGTAGAGTACAATTCTTTTCCTTATAACCTCAACTGGAATAATTGTGATGTGCAAAAGCAAAACATTGAATACAAATGGAAATAAAAAATTAATATTTTCATGCTGATTGAAATGCATTGCAAATTATTGTGTAAAAATTTTAATATCGATAAAAAAAATTCAGAACTTCAGTTTTTATTTTAGTATTTTTGCCAACAATTCCTTTGCACATTTTTGAATTTTTTTTAATAAAAATGAGCATGATTTCATTCAAATAGAGCTGTTGAATTTTTAAGGGGGAAAAATAATGGAATCATTTCCATATTGCCCTAGTTTATTTTTATTCTTTATTCTGTATATTTTTGCATTGATAAAAAAAGATTCCAATGAAACTTCAGGAGAAAAACTATTGTAAGCTTAAAAGGTGTTAAACATTTTAATCTGAGAGCTTTGCCGAATAGTTTAATAGCCAAAGTTTTTGTTGGCTCTGCAGAATACAAGTGTGTTAAAAAAAATTAAATGGTGGGACAAAAATCCATATTGTCACGGTGCGGCACTGAATATAAGCTTCCTTTAGACACTGCCAATCGAAATAAGTATATACTTATATGTATGTACAGCTGTTAAGTAATGATTAGCAATTCCATTATTTCTATTTCAAGGTTGAAGTAATTGATTAAATTATTATTATTATATTAGAGATAATCTAAAAAATAATAAAAAAACTAGATTTGAAGAAAGAACGTCTTGACAATAAAAATTTAATGGATTTGATAAGAATAATATAAATATTTATTTAAAATCAGATATAACGCCGTGTAATTTGCAAGCCTAATTTTCATATAATTGAAAGGAACCAAAAGTAATAAAAAATAGTCCGAATGTTTTATGATTATTTTTGGTTGTTTAAGATTTTTTTGCATTTACTACAGTTTTTTTACAATGGACTTTGTACCTCAATTTTCCTAAAAATATATTTCGCATATAAAATATGTTCATATATTTGTTTGGGAAAATTGTTTAATTAAACTAGTATTGGTTTCTTTCATATATATTTATTAACTTCATTCATATTAACTAATTAAATCAAAATAAGATGTTTAATATGAGCTTTGTAAACTTTTTTAAGTTCTTAGTATTAAGTTCTTAAAGTGATTTTTTGAAGGAAATAAGGAAGAACTCAAAAAATTATCGGTAATGAAGTTGATAAACAATATGGGGAGATGGAGCATATCATCATCAATTCATTTCTTTGTCGATTGAGTAAACGCCAACTTCAAAAAATAATCGGACGCAAAATTAACCCAGAATCAATCAATCAAAATCAATATCAATGATCTTATTGAAAGATATATTTTCATTTCTTCGAAGTCATGTTTTTGGAAATTGAAAGAAACTCGGAAAGAGGCTTTCAAATAGCGGAGATATAAAAAAACCGAGAAAAGCTTTAGTACTTTTGTTAGAACTTTTCCATCTTCTTTCTTTTTTATTTTAGATTTTTTGTTGATCACCTATATCGTGAATATTTTTTCCTGGAAATATTCCACTCTTCCTGATAACATTTCCCTTGGAAATAATTTGAATTCTCCCTTCGATTTGTCTGCTTTGTATTTGCTGGGAACTTTTGGAAATTGTGTGACCGAAAACACAATTTAGATTGAACACTATTTTGTTAAAAATCATTTATAAATATTGTTACCTTTTTAAACGTTTAAGCGAGATATTTTGATTGCTTTAAAAAAATTAAATAAACAGCACAACTTATATATTGTTTTATTGGCAGACTGATTAAAAAATACATCAATACTGGTTCGTACTCTTATTAACCAAACGCCCTTAACACGCAACACAATACTGAACTTTACTTCTTTGACGTTATCACACTTTACATACGACTGACAATTTCGTAATTTTGGTGGGTTCGAGCCCCATCATTTTCTATTAAAAAATGATATTTATTTTTATAATAAGATAAAATAA
This sequence comes from Germaria angustata, assembly GCA_963681545.1. Taxonomy (NCBI): domain Eukaryota; kingdom Metazoa; phylum Arthropoda; class Insecta; order Diptera; family Tachinidae; genus Germaria; species Germaria angustata. The sequence goes on along the minus strand of OY813001.1, from coordinate 83,034,289 downwards.
GAACAGCAAATTTAACTATCAGCGAACTGGTTTTTTTAATTAAAAAATTATTAATATTCTTGTTGTTCACTTTACCACTCTTTCTAGTTCTCGTAGCAGATAACACTTTTTGTTACAGCCTTGAGCTTTTTCAGCCATGAAGTATTTCAATCGTTGCATGACGCAACGAAGATGTCGGTGTCTTCAGCATCTACTATACATCATTTCCTTTAGCTCTTCACCGTTTTCATCGTGTCAAAGGCGAGGTTTGACAACCTAATATTCTCGACCCTCTTGGCAGACTTTACAACAGTTACAATTTATTTCTCTCAGTAGGCTCAAACCAGTGTTTTAACATACTTAATTCCATATTTTACAAAAACATTTGTGCGATTCTTCGATCCGTTTTTTCGATAGCAGAATATCGCCGAATACACCAACCATTTCTAACATTTAAGCCTGTATGTAGGCAACATACAAAGAATGATATATAGTTGAAATTGTTAATATATGAATGTTTGAGGAGAGTGTACCAAAATAAAATTTAAAAATTAAATCCGCTATAGATATCCCACGAAATTATTATTTACATACATACAAGATTTCATTTGGCATAATAACAAATTTTCTATCGTGTTAAGGTCAGAACGTTGTGCTGGCCGTTAATTAAAACCTAAGAAAGTTTCTGGTCTTTGTCTTGCTAGAAAATAATTTTTTTCGTTGAATAGTAACATCCAATAACAAATTTTATTAGCCCGACACCGCCCTCTAAAGTGCTTCTGCATTGACGACTGGACGGCTGGACGGAAGGACTTTTTTCTATTGTATGTTCAAACTCGGCTTCAGTTCTAAAGTAGGTGGGCATGGCCGGCCTTTGGCCGGGTTCAAACGCTAATTCCTCTATGGTGTATCCGAAATCGACTTCGTTTTTTAAAATGTTTCAGAAAACAAAGCCAAAGAACTTCAATGTAGATCTATCTTGGAGTGCAAGGCTGGGTTTCGACATACAATAGGGGGAAAAGTCCTTGCATCCTTGAGCAAGAACACTTCAGAAACCGGAGCCAAGTTCAAGCACACCGCAAGGGAGAAAGTTCTTGCGCCCGGCCGAAGATATGTTTTCTACATTTCAGACTATTTTATATTCTTTGGGTTATATTTTATTCGGACTTTGATTTTTTTTCCATGAAATTATGAAAAAGTCCTAAAGTTGGGTTTTATTTCATTTGCAGATTTGGGAATAATTTCGACTGTTTTGAAATTTATTTTATCAAGTTTGTTTTTTCTAATTTGTTGGGCGTTATTTCATACAGTATTTTCTTTACTTCTTCATGCTGAAGTTTTTGGTATTGGTTAATGTTCTTCCCATCCGACAATATAGTAACTCTTTTCCAGTCCTTTACGGTGCAATTCCTTCGTTTTTTTTTTTGCTTCTGCTTAACAGGGGCGACCATATTTCCTAATCCTATCTCTTTCTAGGAACGTCTTTCAGAGAGGAACTTTATTAATTTTTCCCTATGGAAAGCTTTCTTGGACGACATCCAGCTTTTGAAATCTGGATCTTTATATTAACACCGGTCTATCGACTACTAAGAACTTTGTCTTTGATGTTGCGATTATTAATTAAACTTATCGATATAAAGGTCAAAATCTAATCCTAATACATATATTGAATCATAAAGCATTTCAGGAATTCCAGCAAACATGGTCAAAGTTTTGCTCTCCACTATATGTATATTTACTTATTTTCTATCCCAATAGATAAGAAAACATGAAACATTCAAACCAGTACTTCCACATGAACTTCAAAATGAATTTCTAAAAAGGGAAAAGCAAAAAGTCAGGATATTGCAAAATAATAATTTAATTAAAATGAATTTAGTTTCCGATACTAAATTACACAACTAGGCAGCCGTTTAGTCTGGATATGTAGCCTTGGCTGTAACAAGAAAATTCCCATGCAGGTCCTTAGTGCAACATCAACATTAAAGAGATTTAAAAATAAAATATTAACGAAGATAAATTGCAATTTTTCATCAACAAGAAGTTGACATTTCAAATCCCTTTTTATTGATTTATTTATTTAATATTAATCTCATAGTCAAATATGGTATAAAAACAATATATACATAAAAAATAGAAACATTTTTATTTTTCAAACTGGTATGGAATATTTAAACAGCTTAAATGGAAATCTGTTTTATAACAGAAGGAGGGTAAATAAAAAAATAAAGTATGTGTTCCAAATCAATATGTCAGATCTTATCAACTACATCTTGTTTGCAGACATAAGAAATGCTCTGATATATTGGAGTGGTTCTTATTGTTTTTTTTGTTTTTTTTTTTTTTTTACAAAACTGTCTTACGATTTTTATATGTGTCGTACCAGAGCAAAGTAAGGTTTTTGCGCTACAGTCAACTACTTGCTGCTCTGCGGAGAAAAGTAAATTGTGATTTTCGAATTTGATTTAAAAAATACACAAAATTTGGAGAAATGTATGAAATCTTTATTTAGGTCGATAGAACAATCTATATAATTCAAAGATGAGTTCCATATAAATGTTGACCACGGCTACGCCTCAAATGGTTCATACACTGGGCATACTCTCTCCAACATATCGGCCGGTATCTCACGAATAATTCTTCAATATTTTCTTCCATTGCGCGGGCTTGTCTCTATAGACAAGATCCTTAACATAGTCCCACGAAACTAGTCTAAAGGCGTTAAATCGCACGATCTAGGCGTTCAATTGACCGGCCCCAAAGGTGAAATAAACTGTTCACCGAATTCGTCTCTCAATTGGGTCATTGTTTCGCGTGCTTTGTGGCGCCGTCTTGTTGAAACCACATGTCAGCCAGGTCCAGCTGTTCTGTTTTGGGCAAAAAAATTGTAATCACTGCCTTCGTGATCTTTGAAAAATTACAGTCCAATGATGCCAACGGCCCATAATCCACAACAAACAGATAATAAAATTCAATAATCTACAAGCGTTGTTCGTTTGTAAGTCGATTCATGGTTAAATTATAGACCAAACTGAACATGTTTAATAGTAACATGTTTCACGAAATCAGTTGAGCTGCCAAAAAGAAAGTCACCCTTTATGTAACATTCTCTTTTAAATTTTGCTTGTCATTTTTTTAAAAATCGAAATAGTTTATCATAATAAACAGTCTCATTTCCAACTTAATTATCTTTTTTTCAGGATCCAAAAATTCTCGACAAAGTGACGAAAAAATGCGGAGCTGATTTAACAGCACTGGATAAAAAGTCTTTAACGATATGCTCGAATACAGACTATATAAATATAACATATCATCATGTCGTTTGTCCGGATGCCGATACGGCAAAGGTAAGTAATTATATGTTTCAATGCGTGTATAAATTATATAACAAAATTATGTTAAGACATTAAATTTGTGAAATACATAAAATAATAATAATTTTCTAACTGCATACTGTTATGTTCAGACCTGCACCTTGATTCAATTTAAATTCAGTTATCAACTTTGGTGTTCACACATTCAATTTAGCTTAATCAAGCTTTTGACAACCGAAAATATCTTAACTAAAAATACCAATATTTTTAACAACAAAAATGTTTGGTTATAGAAAATATGGTTTAGCAATTTTTACACAAACAATATTTCCAAGTGGTCAATTTTCAAATACCTTTCAAAAAATATTTTTCACGCCGTTGTACATAATTTTCTTATCGGAGTGAAGAAAAATTTAAAATAATTCATGTTGCAATTAAGTACTAATCGCTCAATTTAATGAATGAGTTTTTATATGATAAATTGAGCTCAATTAAGATCTTAATTGAATACATTTTCTCACCATCTTAGTTTCATAATCTTCTTATCACTACTAACGTGATCACATAATTACTTTAGAAAATTTGATTTCTAATTTTCTAGAAAAAATTTCATCTTTTAATTACATAATTTTCTATAGAAAATTGTATTTTCAGTATTTCATTGAATAATTGACATATTTGTAAAATTTTGTCACTATGTTATTCCCCCTATTATGATTGTCACATCAAGTCGCTATTAATGTATTGGTGATTGTGGGATCGTTGTCTAGAGCTGTAACATATTATTGATAGGATACTACTACCGCTAGGGCTTCTTATATGGTAAGTGGCCGTCAATATTAGACAATTATTAACTATAACGACCACAGAACAGGTTTCTATTTTACTGTCAACGATGACAATCATAATAAGGGATATTGATGTTATTTTCTATTAAAAATTTCTAAATTACATTTATATTTTTAATAGAAAATTTATTATTATGACATTGTTTTCTACAGAAAATATTGCTACTAATTAATGACTTTATTTTCCGTGGAATATATTAACTCTATTTTGATTTTGTCACTATTAAATATTTCATATAATAACTTTTATCCAATTTTTCGAACAGTTTAGGTTACACTGAAAATATAGTTGATCTAGCCCAGTGTCGAAACCTTAATTTGATAACTTTAAGGGAGAGCTAAGGACAAGCCAATTATTACACTAGCAGAAAATGTGCTATCAGAACTAGTGCTCCGTGCTTCGTCCTTAATAAGAAATGATTTGAAAAAATTATTAATCTGAATTGGTAAACTGAGCTCTCAAACTTGGGCCAAATTAATTTGATTTTCTTTAAAAAAAATGTCACAAAATTGAGGATATTATCACTAAATTAGTGACATTATTATTTTCTATAGAAAATTTTGCCACTAAACTCGGAACAATATTTGCAATAGAAAATTTGGTTGAAATTTTTATTATTGTATTATTTTGAATTTATTATTATTACTAGTTGTTACTGGGTAGTGTTCACGTGCTCTGAGAATTTGTAACGAGAGAGAAAATGAAAATTGAGAGACAGAGTTTTATAAAATTTTTACTACTTAAATATTTTTTGCAAGAATTCTGTAGCAATAAGGAATAAGTGCATAAGTCGATTAAAGCTCAAAATGAGCTCATATCACTATTAGTTTGCCCCTCAACGTAATTTCACTAATTTTATCCAATTTGGATAAAATAAAACTGCATATTGTAGCTTGTAAAAACTTGGAATAAATTATTCCTAATATAAGAGGGTATGGAACCAGTATACCCTGCGTTTTCAAAAATCCACTTTAAATTTAAAAAATGCTTTTCCTCTAAAACTACAAAATCAGATCTTCCTTTCCTTATTGGCACAGAATTATTGGAACAGAAATATTGAGGGATTTCATAATTTTGAAGCAAACGGAAATATTTGTTAATTTGTGAAAAAAGTAAATGTGTTGTATGAAAAAACAAATTATTCTTAAATTATATACAATATTTAATTCATGCGGATGTGTTCGAATTAAGATACGCAGAAAGTAATGTATTGAAGACAGTGGACGCTTTCTTAAACAAAGACATTGTACTTGTGAATTTTTAAAACAATAAACACTGAGAGAGATGAACAATAGGGTTTTTCAAAATTTTAATATAAGTATATGAATAAAAAGTATAAAACAGCTGAATCAAGCTGTGCATTTACTTTAGTTACAAAATGCCTTAATTTACTTTTTTTATTTTAAAGAATTCGGAGAGTAATTTTGTAAAATATTCTATTAATCACTCGTTACAAGATTTTACCGGGAAAGTAAATGAACAGACCCCTTATTAGGCATAATGTTCTATAGAAAACTTTGCCTATATTAGTCATAATTTTTCATAGAAAATCTTTATTAGTCCTTTTATTTGCCATAGAAAATTTTATCACTACATTATTGCAGAAAGTATTTTTTAAATTATGTTTATATCTTTTATAAAAATTTATGCGTTTAACACTTAGGCGATATAAATCGCCTAACAATTGACAATACCAACAGCAAGTATAGATTTAATAAAAATATATTTATTTTTTTTTTAATTCAATATAAACCAAATAGACGTAATATAAAACTTTCATTAAAGAGATGGGAAAACTTTTCGCAACTAAAAATTTTTACAACTCCTGACTGTTGCCAGATCATGTCAAAAAATAAAGGGAGCGAAATATTATGACAACAGTTTTCCCCCCCTGTTTGTCTAGCGGTATAAAAGAATTATAGTAACAAAAATTAAATTTTCAAACTTTTGTGAAAATATAAATGAACGCAATATAAGTTTTGTTAAACTTTCGTTAAATACAAACAATACTACTTAGAAAGTAAGTTAACGAATAAAGCAAAAGACATTTGACAATTAGGGAGTAATGAAAAATCGTGTTACCACTTAACGGATTGTCATTTCAACTCCACGTAATTTTTTATTCTATTATTTATTAAAGAAAGTTTTAAGATGGTAACATTTTCATCGGTTTCATATACATATGTATATTAGTAATTTAAAATTGTCAAAGAACCAGAAAACATCAGAAACTATTGTCAGAGAATGACAATGAGTGATCCCTTTGCCATATTCATATGTGAATATCGTACCTGTAAATCATATGCATCCATACATGTTTAGAAATGTCCAACTCTAATTCTACTTCTATTTTTGTAATAAAGAGGACCGAAATAAAGTTTCGTTGATTACTACGCTAAGGAAGAGACCATACGAAAATGGAATCATACAGGCCAGTTTTGAAAATAATTTTGAAACGGATTCCAAATTACTGAAAGAGTGTCCTGCAGTCACAAATGGTTATAATCTCGTGGTCTGAAATATGCTTATTTTTAATTATTTCGTTTTGAACTTGTTTTAATTTATTTTTGTAACACTATTGTCTTTTTCACAAAATTCAACTTTTTGTAAAGACATCGCTCAGTTCGAAAAAAGAAATTAGTTCTGTTTGAAATTGTTTATGATTTGCCTGACAAATACGAGTAATCACGATTTTTTTTTTGCTAAATTTTATAACACAAACGCATAAAATTACTTACAACAATAACCCAAATGTCTAAATGCAGTATTGTTGCTTTGGCATCCACTTCTGCTTAAATTTTCCTTCAATATGGATTAATTTTCAAATAACAAATAAATTTTTGTTTTCAATTTTTATATTTGTACTAGAAAATATATTTGTATGTACATAAATGCGTAATTGTGAACAAAAATCAGCCGAGTACTCGTGATTTTGAACAAAAGAAAAGCACGCTGAAAAATTTCAAATCGGGTGATTTGCAGAACGTCATAAAATCACCAACGTGATTTTAAAATCGTTCATAATTTGATATGCTGATCCAACACTAAACAAGAATGGTTTTAGGCGAAAATGCAGCACTATTGAATAAATATTCGTGGTTAGAACTATTTTCGACCAAAAAAAATTTTTCCCTCCTCTCCTGCAGGAAGTATCAATAAGTAAATTAAAAGTTACCGGCAACCATCCACAGACTATTAGAAAACTATTTAACTGATACCAAACCTATTATTAGAGATGCGCACAATAGCCGGTCGAAGCAGAGTTATTCCCCAAACCAGCATTTTTATATTCACATATCAACATTAGCTGGTGATACAGTGGAAATGCATTTTGCTGTTGGAAAATTGCTAAGGAGACGGAGCAAATATGTCTACATATTCAGTCTGATCGTGAACGAAATTTCACGTGAAGTCTATTAAAATCGCATATAGCAAAGTTGATCCAAATCAAATTGAAAGCGGTTTCAATGAATTGGCTTAGTGGGAGAAATGCAACCTTAACCCTGAATTAGAACTTCTATTATACAACTTGATTTTAAATTCAATATGATCAAAGGAAATTCTATATCAAAGGCGATAAACTAAAATCTTTCGTACGATTACAACCGCTCCATGGTATGCAAGAAGTCCATAATGATCTAAAAGGTCCATTTATTAAAATTATTAGCATGTTCTGGAAATATGTGAAAACATACACACATACGAGTGTATAAGAATCTAGAGTACCATTTCATCTCACTAGCCGCTAACATTCTAAATTAAAGAGGCCACGCTCTGTCGAGGAGCGAGATTTACTATCAGATTTAACTGTTCGGTCCGTCAAAAGAATCGTGTATGATCAAAAAGTATGATAATGTGGAGCAAAAATAAAATGGGATTGGAGTTGCATTTCGTAAAACACTTGATATAAAAATAACTTTATTGTTTGTTTCCTTTATTTCAAAGACATGCGGTCACTATTTTTTTATTGTTCATAAGTTTATTGAAGTAAATAAGACATATTAATATTGCCAAAAGAAAATATCAAGATAAAGTTCAATGTAAAGTAAAACATATTTAAGTATATGCATCTCTTTTGTGTGCTAGTCTAGTATCGGCAACAGATTTTGTTAAGATTTTTTGAATTGGGATAGATAGTGAATCACAGTATCTGGTCTGATATTGGCTGGACTTACTCGTAAATTTAGAGTTAAGATCTGAATACTTCTTATTAGTTCAGTTTGTTTGTAAACACACAATAAATAATGAAGAAAGGAAAAAAGTGAAAGAAAAATTTAAATGGACCAGCTGATTATTTTGTACATACTTATGCACATATGTACATATGTAAGTGTAAGGAACAGAAGGCATTTTACAATGGTTTTAAAGACAACAATATTGTTCCCAGCAACCACGAAGTCAAACGTTATAAGATGTCATTTGATAGCAATCACAGTTCTGAAATCTTTTTCAAAGGAAAGCAGAGGTTTGAGTTTAACATTTGAATCAAATTGATAATGATTCGAATTGTTATCAAGTGTTATTCTCAAACGTGAAACACTTTTAAAGCAAAAAGTAAACTATCACAATTTTGACAATATTGCAATCAATTTTAATTGTTGCTATTGTAGAAAAATTACATACACACATACTTATTTACTGTTTGTTAAAGAAATCTGATTTGCGAGAAAAAAAATCATCATAAAGTAGGTAGACGCATCGCATTGGTCTATGAGTACTAACTTAAAATTTTTGTATGGGATGATAAGACATTTTAATAAAGAAAAAATCGGAAACCAAAAATCTACTCCGGATATGACAATAGTACCAACTTTTTTTTTAATAAATCTGTATTTTTGTTACGAAACCTTTGAATCTACATATCAACATTTAAGGGAGTTTCTACAATTACGTTTGGCCGATGAAGTTTATTACTTAACACGAAATATTATCCCTGATCTCGATGCGATTAGAAATGCTCTCTAATATTTTTCTTTCAGCCATCCCCTGCTAAAATCCTTTTTTCCCATTGCACAATGGTTTTTGCAAAATGCAATCATAAACTGTTGAGCATTTAATGCTTATTCAGATATGTTAAGGAGTCCTCTACAATATTTAATTTTCTTCCAGATTTGGCTAGGAGACCTTTTTAATATTAAGAGAACGTTCGTAAATGCAGCACTGAACTGCAACTGTAAATAAAGATATTCTCATCTGAAGTAGATGATGTACAAAAATATGTTAAATAGGAGTCATATAATAAAAGAGCAACACTTATTTTGTATCGATGTAGTGGAGAAAGTTTGCTTTCCTGTTGCAGCGCAGTGCTGCATTTACGAGTGTGCCGCATTTTTCCCCATCTCTTGCCATTTTTAACAGGTCTACAACCCTTTTTTCATTCATAGACTATTATTTCTAAGAAAAGAAGCTTAATAGCTTGTCCTAATACTTCTGAATATTGTACATTCATCCAGACTTTGTTGGAATAAATGCTCTATTCAATATGTTTTTTAGGAAAGAAAAGGACATAAACAAGTTCATTTGCTTTTTTTTAAGTATTGGATGTTAACAGAGCTATGCTAGAATGTTAACAGAACTCTGTTGACATAAAGGTTTTTGTCTATGCTTATACTGATTTAAAATTTATCTCTACACACATGAATTATAACATTGATTAAAAAAAATATTTTAATAATTCAAAAATATAAAAAAGGAATAACATAAGTTGTTGTCTTCTCAGAAAAAAATTTTCTTTATAATCTTTACTTTTCTCTTCCAATTTTAGATTTGGTTAAATGGCATACGCAAAATAACCCACAATGTTAAAGCCAATAATATATGTCCCATGATGTGTTTGAAAAAGCAGTAAGTTTTTAATAACAGAGTTACTACACCTTCAAGCATGCCTCTCAAACATAATATATGTACATAAATGTAAATACATATTCAAGTTAACTTCCTACTTAAGTCTTCTTTTAAGCGTGCGTTCACACTTCCGACGCTTTTTTAATTTTTTTGTATTCACTAACACCATATTGCATGACAAATTACCTTTTTATACCTTTTACTAATTCTATTATAGTGGTTTTGTTAACTGTATTATTATTTATTTGTGTGGCGTTTTCACATTTTATTATTGGGCTGTATTCACTTTGCAGAGAATGAGTTTAAGTGAGAGAGAGGAGAAAGAAGAAGGAGGGGAGTACAGATATATTTGTACTCGGAAATTCGTTATATATTTCGTTCCTTGTGTATGTGTAGTTGTGTATTATTTTGTTTATTGAACAAAAGGACACGCACTTTGTGAAAGAAAACTTTTTCTATGTGAACACGAAACAATGTCTACGAGTAAATGCAGTCTTGCGTGGTGTACGTGTGCGTTCATTATGACATATGTAAGTGTTGCCATGTTATAAATATCTAACAAGCAGTCCAACGTCAATAATAACAGTTGAATTACATATTTATACTAAAACTGTTGCCAGAGAAAATTAAATAATAAAATTCAGCCATATATTAAGGGCCATTTACATTTTAATATGAAATCCTGTAGAAGCTATTGGCAACATCATTATAATCGATTTGGGTGGTAATAATCAACTCGTATCAATTTAAGGCAACAAACATTTAAATGTTAAGATCTTTGCGATTATCTTTGCGATAATGATAATAAAATTAAGTAATAAAATAATCTTTTAGTTTTCGGATTATTTATTAATCAAATTTGTTATTCGAGATATTATCCAAAATAACTATTTAACAAACAATTAAATGTTAAATACTGATTATTGTTTTTATAATTTTTAATTTAAAACGGCTTTTGACAATAAAAATTTCAGTTTTACAGCCTTTTTTTAGTAAGTGAGAAAATTCATTTTCATATTATTCAAATAACCAAATTTCGCTCAATAACCGTGAAAAATACTGAAGTTATTATACAAAACCGCAAAGAACTTTCCACCAGGCGGATTCCGGAAAAATATTTTTTTTGAACTGCTATAACTCGTGACCGGCAGCAGATATGAGAATGATTCTTTAGGAATATAATAAATTGGAATGTGTAAACATTTGGGCCCCCGTAATAGTGAAGAAAAAATTTTAGGCCTTTTATATTTATATCTTCTGAACTAATGGACAGAATTCAACCTGCGGTCCAAAATAAATTTTCATATCCTGTTGCACCCATCATGTTCCGATCATCAAAAACTTGGGAGCTATTTGTTAACGGACGAAACTGAATCCAAATGTGAATGTGTCATTCTCAAGGAACGCCATTTTCATCGACTCCAAAAATCGAATAATGCATTTTTCAACTCCTTGGGAATCAAGTTAAGAAAATTATGAATAAAACATGAATTACTTCTATAAAACTGTGAAACTCGAATTAAAAACACTTTCTTAAAAAAATAATTTCCTTAAATCTTCACGAAAACAAATTTTAGTTTAATCAATAACTGGTAAAATATCTCTCGCATATAAAAAAGTATCATAAATACTGGCAAAATTGTAGGTCTCCCAGATGTGAACTTTACCTGTGGTAAATAGCGAATACTACATTCACATAAAATTATTTTCTTTGCCAAAAAGACAAAGTTTTATTTTTTAACATTATCAAGATGGCTTCCAAATCGGTGGACAGGAATCAGAAAAGAAAATACCTGAATTCTCACTACTGCCGAATCCTAACCTCATTTTCAAAACTTCTGGAAGCTTTTTCTACTACGGAATCTGCACTATTTTTATTTAAAATTTATTTATTTTATTTTTTTGATATTTTATAAAAACAGGCAGATTAATAGTTTGATTTTAGTTTAAAAATATGCACTCGTCGCATTATTACTTTTTTAAGTTTTAATTTATTAAATATAGTATTCTTTTCTTTTTTAAATAATCAGAGAACTTAGATGTTCTTTTCTTTTCAAAGAAAAGTTTTAAACTAACATTATTTAAGTCACTTTTCTTTAATTTTTCAATAAATCAAAACTTAATTGAATAGTTTAATAATACAAATTGTGGAATGAAAATGACCCAGAAGCTTTTAGTAAAGGCCAAAATTATATATTGGAAAAGTACAAAAAAATGCAGAAAAGTAAAAGTTAAATAAATTTCTCAGGACAGATACGGTTTCCGTTATGGTCAACCCCCAATAGGGAGAATTTTTTTCCAAGATTTCAATCCAATATTAAATGTCTAACACACAAAAATGGTTGTTATAACACTTTCGATCCTCCAATAATTTTGAAGTTTTTAAAGATGTTAGGAATGTTAGACTGCTAAAATTCTCTACGTCTATTACTTCGAACGACATAATTAAATATTGATGCCATAACATACATACATAAGTATGTTTGTCTATAATAGAGAGGTACCATAGTACAGCCTACATTTCAGTCTATTATATGGCGAAAGAATCATTCAAATAACTTAAACCGTTCCTGATTTATAGCGTTTTGAAAAAAAACTATACGATAAAGATCATCGAAAAGTAATGATTGGTTTCACAAAAAATCGATTTACGAGTATGCCGATAACCTTGTATCATCTCAACTAAAGCATATTTCGTTTATAACAGCATATCTCTTTTATTTTTTGCTTTAAGGATTGCATCAGCATTTTTTGCATATTTCTTTTATATATATATATATATATATATATATATATATATATTATATATATATATATTTTTGCATATTTGGCTTTTAAGAGCATATTTTGCTGTTTTGCTTCTAACGTCGTATTTTACATGTTTTGCTTTTAAGACCATATTTCTGTTAAATACATTTGCTAAGAGCATTTTTCTGTTGTTTTTATTGGTTTTAAGGCATATGCAAAATGATTATAAAACTAATACTTCCAGTTCGAGTCCTGTATTTGAAAATTAAGATGAATATTTTAGTAATAATTTTTTTTTATTAGGAAAGAAATAAGGAGTAGCCGTTGTACCAACTACTCCACTACTAACTTCATGCCTCCCTAGTCGCTAACAATTTATATATTCAAACAATATTTAGCCTTAAGTATTAAAGTTATCTAGATGGGTGCTCTAAGGGTCAATCCCTGGACCTTTTCTTTTGTCAATTTATGCAAGTGATTTATGCCCCGATTATGGTTTACAACACTTAAATGTTGTGTTGTTTCGGCTACACAACATTAATTTATTTTTTGATTGTGGTTTACAACATCTACGTGTTGTTTATGTCACAGAGTTGCATTGTATTTATAGTACATATTTCCGTAAAAATATGTACATAAAAGAACAACAAAAAAATACACAGAAATGGCACGTATGCCGAGAAGAATTCGAGACAGTTCAAATCCATTGGAACTACCATATATAGAATAAAACCAAAAATTATTACAATATCTTAATTACAATAATCAAGGATGGTTTCTTGTTTTTGATACAAAAACTGAGCACTTTTCTAAAAACTAACTCTTTGCCATTCTGTAATATTTCTAATTGGCTGTCCCAAGCCATTTAATTGTTCAGTAAAATAATCTCATTTGTCCTTGAGCTGTATTTTGTTATATCCAAATGGCAGCTTGCCTCGGCCAACATCTGGATTAATTTTCATCAGCTCAACCAGCTTTGCCATTTGTTTTTTATTTATAATTTTGCTAAGAAATATTTATTTTATTATTTTATTTTTATTTTTTACAGTTCTGTATGTTTTCCAAAACAAATTTTATATGCATACTTAAATTTCTTTTAATATTTATTTTGGATTTTCAACTTGTAATGTTAATAAAACAACACCTAATGAGCTGTTGCAGATTTTTGACAGTGCGAACAACACACACCGACAACAATTGTAAACCATAATCGCAAAATACAACATTAAAGTAACAAATGTTGTAAACCATAATCGAGGGCATTAAAACAAATCTCTTGGACTGCAAAATTTACATGTACTCAGATGATGTAGCAGTCGAGTTGTTTCTGTCGCTGAAAATATTTCAAAACTAAATACTAATCCAAGTAATATTTACCCTCTCATAAGAAAAGGTGCATAATGTTTCGTAGGAAAACAATTGTTTGTATTGCTTATATTCATATATAGATAAATAGAAAAAAATGTGATAAATACCGCCAAAATCTTGATTTGATTTTTAAATACCGTCATAGTTGGACAAAACATGGTGTCAATGGTCGTCACAGCCTTTAATTCATTTTAATTTCATATCGCGAGCTTTTTGCAAGTTATCAAACGAAAACATAATGTCATAGACAACAATATTCTTTGACATGTGTAGGAATTTAAAAAAAATATGATCATGATTTACTTAAACTTTCCTCGAAACTCGACGCGTACCATTTAATAATATTCTTAATAGACGTGGACATTTGAAAACTCCACGATATCTTTCCGAATCTTCTGAATCTGAATGGCATTTTTTTAAATATTCAGCGCGTCTTGGGAACATTCATCTACAAATTCATCAACGTTTTAGCAATGACGATACCTTCAACTACTTCTTTTTTAATTACTTTTTTTCTTTATAAAATCTACAATATTATTATAGCAATAATAGCAATTTAATTACATATCGTCGTGGAAAATCCAAAAGTACGTAACATCACATTTTCTAATTTTACAGGAGAAGCAAAAAACGCTATAAAATAAAACATACTTCAGATATGGAACCAGTTGATGGAATATGGAATTAAAACAGAACAACTGAACTAATTCAAGAGAAAAAACTATATTTTTTCGAACTATTTTTTAAGTTATATTTGTTACGTTCTTATAAATACTTTTTTTAAACAAAAGTGAAAAAGTTAAAAATATTAAATAATTCTTTAATTCCTTAACTTTAATTCCTTAACGCTTTACGTTTAACGAAATATTAAATGCATTTATTTTTTTTTATTATTATCTTTTGATAAGAGGAATGAATTTTCACTAACTTCGTCTAACCAATTATTTATATAATTTACGCATGATTCCTTGGGTGGTATTTCTTTTTAAATCGATTCTAAATTTCTTTTGGATTTCCGTACCTATTTGTATATTATGTAATTGACTCATGTTCACCCATTTGCTAACTACTGATTCTGACAATCCAAGGGTTGAAAAAAACGTTTTACTACATACTTGCAGACGGACGGTTTCTATGTTTAAAAAATAAGACTTGGAAAATTTTCGTTGAGAATTTTCTGCGTATGTCCGTTTCTTGTTGAAACATGCAACATTTGCCAGAAACGTAAAAATATTTCTTTTCTCAACTCGGAAAAGAGAGAAAATGCCGTGTTAAACTTTTTTTTACAACATTTGGAAGTACACCCAGCTTTCATTTCCCTTGGCTTTCTTTCACAAATAATTTCCTTTGACACACCTTCATATTTTGGTCAATACATACGCTTTTTTATTTTCTTCTTTTTTATTTATGTTTTTGGAGCAATTAATGTTTCCATCATAAATACTTTCTATATTAGAACACATTTTATTTGTTTTTACCACACTTTTTTCGCTTCTGTTGTAATTTTTAGTTCGCTGTAAAATTAAAGCCTTTTTAATGATAAACGTTATCAACGCTTACAAATAAAGCAAAAATCAATGCTTGTTTTGTTATTTAAAAGCTTAAATATTTTATTTTCATTTCTTACCCAAGGTTGATGATACGTTCATTTGATTTGTGAAAATAATGCACAGGCTGATACGTTATTTTGAATTATGGATTATGTCCATTTATTTTGGTCGCAAAAATCTAAAAATTGCCAGAGACATCTATGATAACCTTACGAATCGATTTTGATTTTTTTTGATGATAAGTACTTTTGGATTTTCGACCACGATATATAATCGCCCTTTAAATGCCATATCTAAAATAAGCTTTTTGGTAAAGCTTCGATTTAGCTTCGAGTGGAATTTTAATTTTTCAAACACACAAAGAGAATATCGACGAGTATTTATTCTTCATTAAGTAAAATATTTTGATTTCTGAGTTATGTCTATCTTGCACTAAAGGAGCGATTTACATAATTATGTTCGATGCCTTAATCTAATTTATGGATATTACTTTCTTTTATTGAAGCTCCATGGATATTTTCTGGTATTTTGAATTAATTTTCGCCCGTAATCGAGTTTTCAACGTCATAACTTATATGCATATCGCTGATAGTAATACAGTCAAATCCTTCTGGGCAGGTTGAGGACTTTCGTTGGACACACAAAATTTCAAATACGGGTGGACCATCATCGATGTACGAGTACATCCCATCATTTAGTAGAGAAACCAAGATTCTGAAAAAGAAACATTATTAAATATTATTTCTCGCATTTAAAATAAAATGCATCTAGAAAAGTAGGACGATACGAAATAAAACAAATATTTTGTAATCACTATTATTACATCAATTCAACTAGAAGCGATCCACGTTGTGCATCATTTTAACAACATGGCATCCAAGCTTTAGATTGTCGCTGTCCGTAAATGTATACAGGAGATTCAGAAGCAGCCATCCACTCGTCTTTAACAATAATCAATGGAGATTTCGTTCTTGAAAAACTATTTTGGCAAAGCTCGCAGTAGAGCAAAATAGTTGCTTGAAATGTTTAGTGTCCACTTTATTAAAAATTGCTGATATTTTATGTTAACGATATCAAGGTGGCCGACGTATGGTTCTAACTCGATGATGTATGGGGCTTCATGCCATCCAGTTTATGACAAACTTCGAGATTTGCGGAAAATCCGCCGTATGAAGGCTCTCAAGACGTATCTTGTAATTAATATATAAGATTTATTGAAATAAGGATATGAGTGCCTCCCAAAAATCCTTTTTATAAGATTTATTGAAATAAGGATATGGGTGCCTCCCATAAATCCTTTTTAGAAAAATTACGATTTCAGCTGAACTAAAAAAACTACCAGTGACAGCAAAAATTTACCAGCAGTCGTAAAATAGTACATGAAGTACGTACATATGTACTACCATATACATATGTATGTATGTATATCCTTTTTCTACAATAAGTCTTTATAGGTTTAATAAATGTCCATAAGGAATGAAACTTGACTGAATGGATTTAAGCGATCTATTGTGACTTTCTGACATTGACTACATCACGCTAAGACCGCTCTACTCTGTAAAGTTCAATGTCTCTATTCAGACATCTATGTAGGAGTACTCGTTTCCCCGGAACCATTTCATAGATGCTGGAGTGGGCACAGGCTTTTGGTGGTAGTATTTACTACGAATGATAAATTTTTTACTCTCAGACTACTCTAGCGTAATTCAGGCTGAAATATCTACCATACAGTGGGCAGAGAATACGCTTCAGTACTACAATATATTCCGTACAAATATAAAATTTTTACTGACAGGAATACCAGCTTGATGTGGCCTAGAATGTACGCTGACCGCACTAGATCATTTGTCCCTTCAGAAGAACATGAACATGATCACAAACATCACCGGACACTGAAAATTCGGCAATCACGTCAGATTAATGTGTCGAATATCACACGACTTCTGCGCAAGTTTAGTGAGCGAGGAGGAAGAGGAGACTACCTTTCACTTTTTGTGTATCAGCCCTTCATTGGAGATGTAGCCATGGTCATAAATCAATTAGAAGTCTGACTGAAATAGCGTCGGTTGATCTGAAAAGCCTTAGCTCCTTCATTAGAATTAGTGGATGGTTCCGGAATAGCCAATACCTTTTTCTTTTGATTCTCCCCTATTTTTATCCCGTGTTCTTTATTCTCTCCTAGAAGTTTTTAGGTTTTTTCTAGGAACCTTCGGCCAGTTTTCCATGCTTAAGCTATCTTCATAGCTGTACATAGCTGACCCATTTTTCTTAAATGAGGTATGTGACGTCTCGTAATAATTTGAAGTCTTTACAAATAAAAAATCTAGAATGAAACGAATTTAGGAGATAAGTATGTCTTGTCCCGTAATAAATCATAGTTTTTTAAATTTTTGCTCGCAAATTTGTCCCAAATACGAAAACAAACTTATATATTTATATTACCCAAGTGGAAGACACATTTATAATAAATACATCTCAAACAAGAAAACGCATTTGTCAAATATGTCACAAATACTAAAAAGATATTTATAAATATTTAATGACGTAAAGCGTTACGTCCAAACATATTTAACTCGGCATATTTATCTTCACTCAGTTGTTTAAAGCTTACGCTCATGTGGTTAAATATTTCGGCAGTCTGACCAACAAATTTGCTCTTTCTTTGTTTAAAGTGCAACATTTTTAGTGTTTCTTTGCCAAAATTTTTAAATTTCTAAGTTTGTTCTTTTATTAAAAAAAAATGCCAAAACAATTTGTATATGTTTGAAAAAATGCAGATTACGTGGTACTTGGTTTAATAGTTGATAATAATTAATTATTTAGTGTTTTTTCTTCATATTATTATTTTATTATTTATTTTTTAATTTATTGCATGTCT
The DNA here is from genome assembly GCA_963681545.1 of Germaria angustata. NCBI lineage: Eukaryota > Metazoa > Arthropoda > Insecta > Diptera > Tachinidae > Germaria > Germaria angustata. The sequence goes on along the minus strand of OY813001.1, from coordinate 83,015,759 downwards.
GTTCTTAATGCACCAACTCCTGTTTTTATATAAACAATTAACAACTAAATTATTAACAACTATAAAAAATGCACTTCTGTCTAAATATTACATCACAAAACTTACAATCCTTTAATCAAAAATAAAACAACACAAAAATAAAGCGTTGGCAAAATGGTTTGCGCCATATAACACATAACAACAAAGCAACTAATGTGTGCCCCACGACCAATTTGATGAAGCAGTAAGTAGAATAATAAAAATAAAGCTTTGCAGGTAAGTACATATCAAGTTTTATAGCCGCAAGGCAGATTTGTCAGAGAAGTAGCACAAAGGAAATCCACACAAGAATAGTACCTACCCAGAAAATAAATTTTAATATCAAAATCTCCTTAGCATCAGACGTGGTGGAATAATTTTACAAGGTGGCATCACTACTCCAGATGATTATTTTCTGGTTTGCTTCTTTTCAGTTCAATTAGCTGCCAAAATGGTGCGTACGTATGATCGTTGTGTGTATGTGCGTGTGACTTTCTTTTGCTAAAGGGTCCGCCAAATAACTTTTTCTTTTTGAAAATGCTATAAAAAAAACTACTGAATATTTTCTCAAATTTCTTTTTTAATTTGAAAGTACAATCCTTCCGGTTAATAATGGAAAATAATTTCATTCAAATGGCTGCCTCGGCTGGCCATATAGTAGCCTACACAATCGGTCCAATTTTGAAGCACATTATCGATTGTGTGCAGTTGTATTTCATCAATGGCTGCGCGAATATTGTCCTTAAAGCGTCAATTGTCTCTGGCTTGTCGGCGTAACACTTATCTTTGACGGCACCCCACAAATAATAGTCCAACGGTGTCAAATCGCAGCTCCGAGGTGGCCAAACGACATCAGCTCTGCGGCTGATAATGCGATCTTCAACCAAATGTTGCCAATATCCTCCTCTTGAATTTTTGTGAACAAAAATTCGTTGAACATGGCCTGATAACGATCGCCATTGACTATAACGGCCACTCCTTGCTCATTTTCGGAGAAAAATGGCTCATGCGTGCGAGTTTTCTGTGCCCCAAATGCGACAATTTTGCTTGTTTACATACCCGCCAAGATCAAAATGAGCTTCATCTGAAAAGATGATTTTTTTTTTGGCAAAATCGGCATCTTCTGTAAGTCGATCGCAGGCCCACTTAGCGAACCGAAAAACTCAACCATATTTGTTCAGCGGAAGGATAAAACTAATTATCTGTCAAATCAGACATGAGCTAAGTGTTACCATTCACGAAATAAGCACTAGTTGAAAAAAAAACGTTAGATGGCGGACCCTGTAGATTCTTTGTTGTTTTTTGACAATATCATGCATTTAAAACAAAAACAATGCCTGTTTTTGTTTTACTGCTGTGCTTGTAGCCATAGTACTGCCACCCTGTAAAATTATTTCACTCACTATGGCTTCAGATGGGATTCTGATTTTTTTCCACATAAGCATCCGTAGGCTTTTCCTGTAAAGTCTTAGAGCCAGATCCGCCCTTCCAGTGTTTAAAAGCGTAGGAATTTCTTGGAGTGACATAATCCATTGATGTCATTCCAATGTTGTGCAATTCTGGACGATGTCCATTTCGAAATCTCCCCCTTAAGGAGACTTTTGTTGAACCCAAAAGAGGGGGTGGGTCCAATGAAATTCCCCACAGCCCCTCTTCTCGCACAGATGTCCGCCATCTCATTCCCGGCATACCCTGGAACCCATATCAGAGTAATCTGATTATGAGTCGCCAGGTCATTGAGCCTGCTGTGGCATTCCAGTAATAATCTGGACATGTACGTACAGCCGCTCAGGGCCTTAAGAACCGATTGGCTGTCCGAGAATATCTTAACCCGTATTCCACTGTGTCCTCTCTCGGATAGGATCTCCACAGATCCAGTATCGCGTAAAGTTCCGCCTGGAAAATTGTCGTATCCCTGCTCAATGTTATAGACCTGTGTGCTCTACTATTCCCGCTCCAACTCCTTGGAGCGTTTTGGAGCCGTCCGTGTACCACATTTGCGATCCATCTCTTAGCCATCCTGGGTTTGCGCTCCATTATTCCCTTGTGGGGAAGAGGACCCTGTATTTCCTGTCGAAACAGTATACCGGATCCATATGGTCGCCCGCCTGAGACATGTCAAGTATGTCCCCGATTCCCCTGAGGATAGCCAGATGATCAGTAAGGTTGCCCGCCCTTATAGCTGCCTCCTCTTGTATAGCCAAATTGAGCGGTGCAAGGTTCAGAAAAGCTTCCATACCCAACGTTAGGGTTGATTTCATGGTCATTTTAGGGCTCACACCCCAGGATCTACCAAGTAGTTGCCTAGCTGTCCAGAGGCTCCTCGTGGCTTTTTCCAGTACTGACTCGATGTGCGGTTCCCAGGTGAGTTTCATACCCAAGACGAGACCCAGATATTTCACCCTCTCCCTGGGAACTATCTTGATGCCACCCATCCAGAGACTGGGTAAATTAATCACCCTTTTCCTGGTAAATGGTACAATGATCGTCTTCGCTAGGTTAACCGATAGCCCTTCCGAAGTGCACCATTCATACATCTTGTCTAGGGCGTCTTGCATTTGGTCCGCAATCGTCCCTGCATGGTTCCCCCTGATTATTACGGAGATATCGACTGCATATCCGATGGTTCTGTGCCTCCACCGGTTAAGTAGCCCGATCAGGTCATCCTCTAACACAGACCATAGAAGGAGAGATAATACCCTGCCTTGTGGGCATCCCTTAACCGCGGTGACCGTGATATCCGTGGATGCAAGTGAGGCCCTAATCGACTCAGAGTACAATCACCATATGACTCTCTTACCATTTAAAGTTCTTTTGAGCACTTAATTCCAATTTTTACACAAAATTTTATGCAAATTCTTTGATCTATTTTTTTCCACAGCAGAAAATCGCCGAACCAGCAAAACACGTCTAACTGTTAAGCCTCTCACAAACAAAGTACCATAAACTAAACACAAACACACTCAACTAAGAACATCTGTTTGAGACAAGTGTGATCGAGAAATTTCAAAATTCACCTTTTCTATTAAACGGTCCTCGTACTACGAAAAGGAAAATTGCTCAAGAAATTTGCCATCCTGAATTTCCACATTTTTATTTATACTCCAAAATCTTATAGCACAACTCCGTACTAGGCTTTAAAGAGAAAAAACCAAATAACAAACGGCATGAAATAACTCTTTAAAAGAAATGAATTGAACCCCTGAATGCTGGGAATTATTTCATTATTTTATAATACGAAATAAGGCTGCAAAGAAATGAAATAACACCCTGTAAAAAATTAGAAATTTTTCTTCGGCAATGACATTCTCATAAGTTCCAAAGTTGTGTTGAACAAATATTTGATTGAATTGAAAAAAGAAATTGTTTCTTTAGATTTACGTGAAAACAATATTTTTCTCAATTTTTAACTGAAACTGTTACTTTCACAAACGGAAAAACAATTTGTGACTATTGGCAAATATTTTTTATTTGCCATAGTATGAAATTAATATTAAATTATTCGTATGTTATAAAAAAAAAAATAAATATTTATTCTCCAGATTATGTTTAAGATAGTTCCTAATTCAGCTAAGGGCATTAAAAAAGAAGATATTTGAATAACAAGCTTACGAGTATATTAAAATCATTAGAGATAAGCTAAATTTGGTTTTTTTATAAAATCTCGGCAATGACTTCTTAAGGTGACTTTTGTTACTTTATCTCTCCAAAGACTTGCTCTCATAGCTACTCCCTGTATATATTAACTATGTGCCGTTACTGTTTTATACGCTTATGTGACTGAGGTGGTAAACGCGTTAACACGTTCCATGATAAAATAATATATCCAATAACTATTTAATAAAAATATCAATAAAAAATAACATAAATCAGATAAATAAGGATGATTTTCATATACATTACAATATAAAATACGCTTTGGGACGGATAGCATTTTGGTAACTTCCAAAAAAAACGGGTTTTCGTAATATCTTTAGCATGACTTAAGATCCAATGAACAGTATGCAAAAAAGAGAAGATCTTGTAATGACAAGCATATATTAAACATATTGGAAAAGATCTGACTTTTCATTATTCCCGAATCACAAGTTGTTGATCGTGTTGACTTTTTGGAAGGTATTTTTTCTACTATGACCCAAAACGGAATTTATTTTATACAAACGAAATAACCCCCTAATATACGTTTAAAATTCCGAAACAACTATTTATTTTAATTTGCCCGGTGATTATAATGAAATAAATTACACTGAAAACAAATTATTTCTCAATTCAAGTATAAAATGAAATAAATCCCAAAAAGGTAAGAAATCAATCCAAAATGTAGAAATGCTTAGAAAGCTAAGCCGGGCTTGGACATGCTTCAGAGGAGAGACCCATTGAGTCCTGTGTAAGATCGCGGCTTTAGGAATCGAAATTATTAAATGAAAGTGAAATAAGTCCGAAATAAGGTGAAATATAAAAATCCATTGATGAATTAACACAAAAAATGTTTTTTTTTATTTCATTTGAAATATTTTTAAATTTCCAAAAGAAAATTGGAATTATTCACAATTGGAATTATTCACAAAGATTTTTATTTTTAGGCGTCATTTCACACAGTCGAATAATTAAATAAGCAGCAAAAAAAATTTTAGTGTTATTTCATTATAATTTTTATTGTACTTTCTTTCGTATTATATAATAGCCCAAAAAACAAATTATTTTATTAAATTATGTTTATGCCATACAAATCAAATACAATATGAGAATTCGGTATTGTATATGAATCATAGCAAAATATGTACATAATCATAGTAGGCTTAGAATGCTTTAATACAAAAAACACAACAAACAATTATCCTCAACGTGATGTTACTGTTAAAATATGGTTATTTTTTAAATCTCTTTCAAATATTTAAATAATTTTTTAATACTTTCCTATTGTGTGATTTTCTCACTAATTTTCATTTATTTCATTGACAATTTAATTTTGACGCTAAGTTAACAACCCAAATTAACTAAAAGCTCTGGCACATGCATTAAGTGTTTTTTTTCCTCATTCGCAGATACGAGAAATTTTAATTTTATTTCATAAATTTCGCATGTCAACACAAAAATGTGTGTGCGAGTGTTTGTGTTTTCTCTGCCATATAAAAGACATTATTGACCTAAATTTCAAAAACAGTGGATGCAGCCAGTGTTGCTACACATAATTCTTTATAAAAATTGTCAACTTTTTTTTTAATAAGAACGTGAAATATTGAATATTTTATATGAGAAGTAACATATTATAAAACAATTTTTTATTAACAGATTAAACTACCTCAAAAACGTATTATTTTCGAAGTAATTCGGAACCATATAAGTAATTTCAATAAAATGTTGCATGATTTGGTGTTTAATCGACATTGCATTCGAAGGGTTCCTTAGCATGCAGGGCGAATCCAGCGCAGCCCCCAAATATTACCATCTCGGATGTTTTATTAAAATTATAAAGTATATGCAGTGGAATTATATTGTAATGAAATGAAGTTTAGTTCGATTTGTGGACCTTTCGTTTCAGAAAAAGTGTAACTAATGTCTCTCAGATTATAAAAATAATCTATTTATCGCTCTAATTCAGTAGACTTAACTCCCTTACAGGACTGCGTACTCTTTCCTAATCAGTTTACTCTTATGAAAGAAAAACAAAGTCCGCTTTGTTTTTCTTCGAAAGGAAAAAATCAACTTGTTCTTCATATAAACGAAAAGGACAATAGACGAAGTTCATTATAATCGGATATAGAAAATATTTTCATCTTCTAATTAATTAAAATTACCAAAAACAGATCAGATACGTTTCTTGTATTTTGACATGTTTATAAAATGTAGTATATTTCTATACACAAAATTTTGCCTTTTTTTCCTTTCTTCATCGCTTTGTCAAATTGTGGTAAATAATTATTTTAACGGTTCAGAAAATTAGTGGAAAAATTCGAAATATTATCTGGTTCGTTATAAACGTAAACATTTACAATAAAAATGCTATAAACGGAATTCGTTATATTGTATTGATTTCTAGGAAATATTTCCACAAAAGAATATTTTCACAAAAGAAATATTTCCGCAAAGGAAATATATGTATAATTTTAGCCCCTTAAAACATGTTTTTTGTTTGTTTCGAAGATACATACCTTTTGGCGTTAGGCCTTTTTTTATAGAAAATTTGTCCCGATTTTGATTACTTTTAAATTTAGAATAAACTAATAGCACCGCACTTTAAGTTGCGTTAATTTCTGAAAAAAATATGTTGCTCTAAAAATAGAAATATGTGTAACATTTGAAAGCAAATTTTTTTAATATTCTAAAAAGAATTAATGTCTTAAGGAAAAATTGGGTAATAAACATTTTATTTGTCGAATTTACGTTATGGAAAAAATTTAGGAATTTGATAATCCTGATCTTTACGTTATAACGTAACGAAAGATAACTCGACGCTTTGTGTGTGCCTGCTTTTTTGACCACTTAAGTCTCTTTTCGACATAGAGGAGCGGCTGTAAGTGTGAAAGTAATACAAGTGATGTCTAGAAATCGTCAAAGTATATGAGGTAATCAGCAAAAGTTCGTCAATAATCATTTTGGAAAACTGCTTTAAAAAATCATCAAAATGACTTAAAATCATATTGCGGCCCGGATTGCACCACTCTCCCATTTACTTATTATTTTGTATATAAACTTGAATGAACTTTACCCTTTAGATAGGATTACTTATGGCCTTTTAAACTGCTCTTCTTGTTTTATCGTTGTTGTATTTTATTATTGCTGCTGTTGTTGTCATACGTAAATACATACGTATCATATTATGCATGTCATTAATATTATTGATATAAGTTTCAAGGAATATTGGAAAACAAACAACAATTGCAAGGATAATTTCATTTTATTATTTTGAATTTTTTATTTATTTTTTATTGCTTTTCTTCTGTGATGCATTTACTTTAAAATTTCTATGAATTTCTAAGTACTACTTTGTACGAGAATGGATAGTCTTGGGTGAGAATGTGAATGTTGTGAAAGTTTTGCAAAACTTTTTTCATTACCTACAAATGTATTTAAATAGGAGTTAAATCTCTTTGGTAACTGAATCTAATAATGCTGGTGGAATTTTAAACTTTAAAAGAAAAAAGTTTACAAAATAGATCTAAGGATGGGGTGAAGATGCAGTGATTTGTAATTTTTTTTTTCTTTTTCTTTCTGATGTTGACAGCTGCTGAATGCATATTAAAGTGTTAAAAAATATTTACATACTTTTTTTAATATTAAAATATGAAAAAGTCTTTTAGTGCTGCATTTTGGATTTTATCTTTTTTCAATTACTGCAGTACTGCTTCTGTCATTTTCAATAGGCCACAAATTATTTGCCTTGTGAAGATTATTTATTTATAAAAAGTTAGAGTTGCACAAACACAAAAGTTTGGCACAAATTAAAAGTAAATAAAAACAAACAAAACTTTAAGAAAAGTTGTTAACGTGGTGAAAAGGCGAAATGGGAAAAATAACTAAAAATTTATTTTGAAAATATCATTTAAAAGCTGGAGTTTTCAAAACTTAAATTGTCAAAGTGCGGTAAAAAACTAACAATTCTGAATATTAGAAATTACTGTTATACAACAAAGAAACTCTAATTAGTAAATAACAGTGGTGTTCATAAGGAACGGAAAGTATTTCAACACACGGCCTTGGAGATTATATTAACCTTTATCTGCACTTTGCGTCGAAAACGGTCTACTTGAAATTCATTAAATTTCTCCACTTTACTTAGTTTAAACTATTTTTGTTCCTCAAAAGATTTTTTGGTGGATTTTATTGGGGACCCTCTTGCGTCGTTTTCGACACATATAAGAAAACAAATGTTTTTTGACAGGAAACTTATGTTTTTTGGGGAAACCAGTGGGGTCAAGCTCATGTGAATAAAATTAGGGTCAGCGTGTTATTTTGGACCTGGTTTTCGGTTTGAATCGTTGGCAAGAGGTATCACTATAGAGGATACTATGAGAAAAACAATATACATTCCACCAAATCTTCTAAAATGCAAAAAAGCAGAATTTTGAAAATCACCTTATAATAAAAACAAAAAAGGTATAGGCGAATCAAAAAATAACTACGGGACCGATGTGGAAGCTTATGGAATAGAGTAAAAATTCGCTTTATAAATATCAATGATTTGGACAAGAACAAAAAGTGCCAAGTTATAATCTTCTCCCTATTATTTTTTTGTAGTCAGTTAAAATCAAGCGAATTCACCATTAAACTAAATACTTTACTCAGTGTCGAGAATAGCAGACTAAAATAGAAAGCAAAAGAAAATATTAAATAATGGTAACAACAAGTAATTAATAAACAAAACGAATTAAGAGAGTTTAGCAACGAAAAATTTAGAAAGAAATTATCAGCTGCGCTGTTAATTCCACCTTTTAGGAATTCGCCTTTGTTCCGCTTCAGTGAAATCATTCAAATTTGAAAAAGAGTTGCCAGCAATTGTTAAACTTAAACATATTTGTTTACTAAAGTTAAATTCTTCTGAATAATTTAATAATTAGTTGCATTTTAATAAAAAATACCTTTGAACCTAAACAAAATTTTAATATCCATTCAATAGTATTTTTTGTTTTGTAAAATCCAGTTAATGATAAATTTTAAATTTTCTTAAACGTTGAATTTTGTTAAGAAGGGCCATGAATTCGTAATTAAATGTCATTTGTATTTACATAAGTTCTATTTAAACTCGAAATTCAGATTTTCAGTGAAATTCTGAGTTATACTTAAACAACATTTAAATGTCCAATGAAGTGAATTTAAAGTCTATTCAAGTTAATCGCATTGACCATATGATTTTGATTAATTATTATTAATATTTTGTTTGGCAGACATTTGGCCATCGGCAAATTCGTTTACACTTCATATAAATAAACTTCAATATATAATTTTATGGTAATAGAAACAAATAAAATTATATAAATATTTTTGAAGATTTTTGGCTTTTTAAAATTTTTATTCAAATACTTTTATTCTGTAGCTTACTTACAATTGTCTTTGGAAATATTTCTTAATATCAAAAGACTATTTTTTGGAAAACTATGGGACATATTTTCATAACATTTAAATAAGAACTTTAATTTATGACTTATTAAACTGAAACTGAATTTAAATGTAATTTAAATTTAAATGGCAATTAACTGAATGATACGCATTTTCAAAATTTTTTCATATTTTCAATTATTTTCTTTAACAGTGTTGCAAATTTTTTATAACTATTTTCGAGAAGTTTTAATTTCAAAAAAATGTAATAACTACCTTTCTTTAGAGTGTCTAGACAAGTCAACAAAAAAATTCTTAAAATTTGTACTGACAGCTAAGAAATTGTAATAAAATTACAACAGTTCTGATATTTCCAATAGTTTGCTTTAACATATTAAAAGTTTTATCAAGTATTAAAAGCCTGATTTGAAAGCTCAGCTGCCTTCTAAATAATTATATTTATGTACATTAGGTTATAAATTTTATAATGAAGAAAAAAGTATGGAAAATTAAATAGTAAGAGTATTTTTGATAAACTTTTCTTTTTGGGATCTTATTTGAAGAAATATTTTATTTAACGGAAATAGAAGAGTTACTTTGACGAAGAAAATGTGCATCATTTAGAGGTTCTAAGGAGAAAGTATGGCCAGGTAACTTTTCAATATAATAAAATTATTTCCTCATAACACCCAACTTTTGTAAAATATGTACATAAAATTCGACAACAATTTTTTTCAAATATCTTACCATAGTTGTTGATATAATTTTTGCTGTAAATTTGTAAAAGTGTAGCAAACTGCACAACTAATTTATATTTCTTTCTACTTTTTGAAATAATTTTCGTTCATGAGATAAAGTGCACCCAGCTCAAAATTTATATATTTCTTTCAAATACGCTCTAGTCTAGTTCTTGATATAATTAATCTTCGATACAAATTTATAAAAAGTGTAGCCATTTAATAATTTATAAACTAGTATGGCAATTTTTTTTAATTTTACCTTTACCTATTAAATGTAACAGATATTGTAAATTTCGCTAATAAAATAATAAAAGGCCATGAAAATGGTGTGTGGCCAACTTTATTTGAACAGAGTAATTTCTTAAAATTCGAAGCTATTATTACAAAAAGTTTTCAACTATTTAATTAATAAATGTTCAATTTCCTAACAAATTTCAACAATTATTTAAAAAAGTGTTAAGAAATGCTACGAAATTCAACATTCAAAATGTGATGCGCAATCTAAGGCGAGTTCTCTGGCCAAAATGCTTTATAGAAACCATATATAACTACAGAAGAGGTTTCAGGACTTGCTGCGAATCTCCTGCATTCAATTTGGTACTTTCACTTATGGCTTCCAATAGTGACTAATCCACTATATGGTATATAGCATATTGGTATATAGTGGCATTACATGCCACCTAACCGTTTGGCCTAGTTGGATAGAATACTTCACAGAAACCATGTATGATTTAAGCTTTTTAGGAAATTTTTTTCTCGATTTGTGAAAAATTGTGATATAAATAAGGTTTAAAAACTTTTTTAAATAATTTTTGTTCAAAAATGTAGTTTTTATCCGACTTTTAGTGCATTAATCAGGTTTTTGTATGTTTAACATGCTTGGTTAATGTAATTACAGCACTCTGTTAAACATAAAGGTTTTTGTCTAGGGTTACAAACTTTAAAATTTATCTGCACACCGAAAGAAATTGGTAAGTTTTAGTATCCCAAAATTCAGACGTATAGTCTTACAGGTAAGCTAAACTTCTTTTAATTATTTTTTTGGCAAAGAACTTCTTTCAATTTTAATTGTATTAACCTTCTGTTATTTAGACCTTTTTTCTAATAAAAATTAATTTTTTTTAACAGTTGGATGCGCTTATCATTCCTGACGGAAAAGGGTGGTAAAATACCCGTTAAAACAGTGGCCAAAACATTTGCTTCGGGCAAAACAGAAAAGTTAGTGTATCAATGCTTCAAAGATGTCGGCTTGCCAGATGACAAAAGTGCAAATATGACACGAGACGATTTCACATTCGATAAGTTCTACGCTTTATATCACAAAGTCTGCCCTAGAAATGATATTGAAGAATTGTTTACAACGATGTAAGTTGAAGTTATAAAATCGAAATTTTTCTTAAAATATATTCTGAGCTGTTGGGTATATTTTCTTTAGAACAAAAGGCAAATCAGAAGTAATTGAATTGGATCAAATGGTGCAGTTCATGAATGAGAAACAACGTGATCCTAGAATGAATGAAATTTTATATCCTTTATATGATGAGAAGAGGTGTACGGAAATTATCAACGATTATGAATTAAGTGAGGATAAAAAGAAAGCAGGCCAACTTTCCATGGATGGATTTAAACGTTACCTAATGTCTGATGAAAATGCTCCTGTATTTTTGGATCGTTTGGATATTTACATGGAAATGGATCAACCTTTGTCCCATTATTATATAAATAGTTCACATAATACCTATTTATCGGGTAGACAAATTGGTGGAAAATCTTCGGTGGAAATGTACAGACAAACGATGTTGGCGGGATGTCGGTAAGATACTTTTAAGAGACTAAAAAGTGGCTGTTGCTACATATTCGATATATCCTTTTTTAAGCTGCGTTGAATTGGATTGCTGGAATGGCAAGGGTGAAGATGAAGAACCAATTGTTACTCATGGCCACGCCTACTGTACAGAAATATTATTTAAAGTGAGTTTGTTTAATCTTCTGCATGTGTAATTTAAATTAAATTTATTTTTGCAGGATTGCATACAAGCTATTGCGGATTGCGCATTTGTGGCCTCGGAGTATCCTGTTATATTATCTTTCGAAAATCATTGCAATCGTGCACAGCAATATAAGTTAGCCAAGTACTGTGATGACTTCTTTGGTGAATATTTACTAAAGGAACCTTTGCCAGATCATCCGGTAAATGAACTTCCTATTTAGATTAAAATATTTATACTTTTTTGATACCAAACTTTACCATTATTGCGTTCACTTTGATTTTAAACATTTCCAGCTTGAACCTGGTCTGCCGCTCCCACCGCCTAATAAGCTTTTACGTAAAATCATGATCAAAAACAAACGCATGAAACCCGAAGTGGAAAAGGTCGAACTTGAGTTGTTTTTGAAAGGTGAGCTAAAGACAGATGATGATCCTGTAGAAGATGCTAGTGCTGTAAAACCACCGGAAGCCGAAGCACCCCCACCGCCACCACCCGCTGATGGAGCTCCACCCGGTGAGCCGGGTGCTGAAGGTGCTCCTGCAGAGGGCGGTGAAGCGGCTGTGGCATATAGCGGCTCAACGACCAATGTCCACCCTTGGTTATCTTCAATGGTCAATTATGCGCAGCCTATTAAATTCCAGGGCTTTGATAAGGCCATCGAAAAGAATATTGCCCACAATATGTCCTCTTTTGCCGAGTCGGCGGGCATGAATTATCTCAAGCAGAATGCCATTGATTTTGTCAATTACAATAAGCGTCAAATGTCGCGTATATACCCCAAAGGTACACGTGCCGATTCCTCCAACTATATGCCGCAAGTATTCTGGAATGCTGGCTGCCAGATGGTCTCCTTAAATTTCCAAACCTCCGATTTACCCATGCAATTGAATCAGGGAAAGTTTGAGTATAATGGCGGCTGCGGTTACTTATTGAAACCCGACTTCATGAGACGTTCAGACAAAGACTTTGATCCTTTTGCTGATGCGCCCGTGGACGGTGTGATTGCTGCTCAGTGTTCTGTCAAAATAATAGCTGGCCAATTTTTATCAGATAAAAAAGTCGGCACTTATGTTGAAGTGGATATGTATGGTTTACCCTCCGATACAGTTAAGAAAGAATTTCGAACCCGCTTGGTGCCAAACAATGGCTTGAACCCAGTGTACAATGAAGATCCCTTTGTATTCCGTAAAGTTGTTTTGCCCGATTTGGCTGTGTTGCGATTTGGCGTTTATGAAGAGAGTGGCAAAATGATTGGTCAACGTATACTACCTTTAGATGGTCTGCAGGCGGGCTATCGTCATGTCTCCCTACGTACTGAGGCCAACTTTCCCATGTCTCTGCCAATGTTGTTTGTTAACATCGAATTGAAAATTTATGTACCCGATGGCTTTGAAGATTTCATGGCAATGTTATCAGATCCTAGAGGTTTTGCGGGAGCGGCTCAGAAACAAAATGAACAAATGAAGGCCTTGGGTATTGAGGAACAAAGTAGTGGTGCCGCCAAAGATGCTGGAAAATCCAAAGAGGAGGAAAAGAAAGAGGCTCCCTTAGTCTTTGAGCCAGTGACACTGGAGTCTTTGCGTAGCGAAAAGGGGTTCCAAAAGGTGGCCAAAAAACAGAATAAGGAACTAGACACCTTAAAGAAGAAGCATACCAAAGAACGAATGAGTGTACAAAAGACTCAAAACGCTGCTATTGATAAACTCATCAAAGGCAAAAGGTGGGTAGCATTTCAAAGAAAATTTCTCCATGTTTCCATATTTCTTTACCTAGTGTAAATTCAATGAATCAGGCTATTAACCCCGTAGTTGTATTTTATATTAATTAGAATAAATTTTTTTATCGTCACATCAAATTCCAGATGGAAGGCAAGAAAGAAGCGACTCTCGAACTCGAATTTTAGTTAGATCATGTATTGGGAGCCGTTCGGCAGGTATCTTCGCTGGGCAAATTAGTAAATCTCAAACTCTAAAAACTTAAAGTTTGACAGGATAGTCTGAGTGTACTGAACTTCAGCATTACATAGAGTGTTTTGCCATCTTGACGACAGACAGACTTTAACAGGTGCATGTTATCTTAGTGGTCTTCGAATCCTTCATGCTACTGTATGCTTTGGGGATAAAGATATATGCCACCAAGATCTTCCTTCGAATGTATCGTTTAGAAGCCACCAATGCCAAGGGCTTAGGAGTTTTACCCGTGGTTGCCCATAATGCAAACTGTTATCATGGGAATAAACCGCAATACTTGTTCTGAACTGGTTATTGCTGTTGTTAAAATCTATACCGTTGGAAACAGGATGTTCATTGTAGGCTTCATCATAGGCTGCAAAGTATTCCCTCTTTTGAAACTTGTTCATTAGATCTAAAGTCATGTTTCAGATGTTTTGAAAAAAACGAATTTTCGGTAGTACTTTAAATGTTACTCGTATTCGGCCGACTATATTATGTATTGTAATAGAAATAAAAATCATCCTTAATGCAATTTTGTTAATATGTTTGTCCGCTGACAAAACATTCATCCTGGAATGTTCAATATTGAAAACGCTTATCGCCTCAACCGCATCACTATCGCAAAACAAGGACACAATTTACAGTGGCATAAAACAAAAATACTTTAAAAGTTGGCATCTTTCAAGCTCCTCAATGGAGCTTAAACATGAAGCAAATTGCGATCCATAGAAATCTTAAACAATTTTTCTGTTGTAGGACGCGTAAAAACGTTTCGAAGTGGACAATAGCGGGAAAAGATTGAAACATAGTCCGACTAAAGTTTTTAGCATCACATAAAAATAAAATATCCTTTCATTGACACTCATTTTATATATTATATGTACTCGATCTTTGCAGCAAAGATGAAATTCGAAATGATTCCGCAATTAAAACTGCGATTGCAGAGCAAACCAAACAATGGACTGAAATGATTGCCAAACATAAGAAGGAGGAATGGGACTTATTACGCCAGCATGTGCAGGACTCACAGGAAGCCATGAAGGCTCTCATGTTAACAGTGCAGGCTACACAAATCAAGCAATTAGAGGAAAGGCATGCAAGGTAAGTTGCAATTCGTAGCAACGACAATTAAATTTCGCAATATAAACTAATGCTTCTTCGTTCACACAGAGACATCAAAGATTTGAATGCCAAACAAGCCAAAACCTCAGCAGATACAGCCAAAGAGGTACAAAATGATAAAACCTTGAAAACTAAAAATGAAAAGGATCGACGTCTTAGAGAAAAAAGACAAAATAATATTAAACGTTTTATGGAAGAGAAAAAGGTATAAAATCTATTTAATATATTTTTTTTAATTGTCCTCTTAATAAAACTTTAAATGTTTTTTTTTCTTTTGTAGCAAATTGGCGTTAAACAGGGTCGTGCTATGGAAAAATTAAAAATGGCTCATACCAAGCAAGTCGAGGAATTTAGTACTGATGTACAAAAGGTACTAAGTGTTTGCGACACACAGCCGCTAAACGACACTGTAGCCAGTTGCACTACTGTAGTTGCTACGAGTAGTACTATCACTACTACTACTACTACCACTTCCACTTAGAAAAACTGAACTCATTTTATAGATTTTGATCCTTATTTTGACTCGATATCAACATTTTTTAGTTTGTGCCTGCATAGCGCTATATATGTATGCTGAAAAGCGTTATACCTCATTCATTCAAAATCATAATCATATATAATAGATTCTATCACAGAAATCATGTTACATGCATATAATGAAGAAACCATCAAAAGTAATTTATTAATACCTATAAATTTTATAATAATCATATAAAAAAAATTTATTAAGAGTGTGTGTGAAACGCTAGCAAAGTACTCTGATGAACAAAATTTCGACAATTCCGAGGTGGGCCCTAGGGGCTAGTAGAATTGTTGATAGAAAAATACAAATTTTTGGCACAAATACAAATATGATACAAATCAAATAAGAACAGAAAATCAATTAAACAAGTTGAATTGAAAAAGTAACACACAGCAAAACAATAAGAAAGTTGTTCAACATTTACATACTCGTATTCTGGAATTAATATTTAATATTACAAATTAAAAATAAAATCAAATTAATATATTATGTTTGGTTACGTATGTATGTATGTAGATATACTCCTATTTATCACAAGCGTCGACATCTTCTACTGTCGACAAAGATGTCATTTCACACAAAGAAATTAGTTTTCACCATAGTAAGTCATTTCTAACGTTTCACACACGCCCTAAGTGCATTTCATATATTTGAGAGGCGTGAAAATAACAAACGAACTTAATAGGGGAAGTCTGTTTATTTCTTAAGAATTAACAAAAGGCTGACAATTTTTATATGAGCCAAAGCTAATACAGAAAGGTTAAAATACATATGTATCTATTGATAAAAGTAAAAAAGGCATTTTTTGGACCATCTCTGTAATATTGCTCTAATATCAAGTGATATTTGAGAAGAATTTCGCGATTAGCTAAATTGTTTTCAAAAAAATTTCGCAACTCCATCTTCCGAATTAATTAACCGAAAAGGTGACTGAATTCAGAAAAGCTGTTTTTCTACAATGACATTTCCAATTAACTAAAATAAAATTTAATAAAGTTTTAAAAATCCGAAAACGCCATTCTGCAAAAAAAATTTACCAAATATTGCGGCAGTTGATACCATTTTTCTTTTAGCCTAAAGGGTTGATTATAATCGATTGGAACCCAAATCCACCAAATCGATTCGATTCATATTCACTATTGTAATGAAAAAAGACGAATATATTCTTTACTTGAACAAAAATGGTGAACCAATTCAACAAAATAGTAGACAAAAAATTGCTTATCGAAATTTTGTAACATGAAATTACACTCACTATAAACTGCTGAAAACATAATTTTCGAAAATAAGACGATAATTTCTCATTTTTTAATAAAAGAAGTTAAAAAAAATAAAAAAAGTTTTTGAACTCTAAAAAACAATTTGAAATAACAAATCACTAAAGGCGAAACCATTCGGAGATTCCTGCCCGATTGTGACTATCATATTTTGCTTCGTGATCTCGATATCCTACATGAGCACTAATGCTACTGTCATCCACAAATTAGTATATATGATTGGAAGTTTCACATAAGTCATTAAGGTAAATAGGAATAGCGTTTCTCTACTCACAAGTAAACCAGTCCAATTTTGAAGACCCTACTAGTACTATAGTACAACAGATATAGGAGAATTAAATATTCATTCGTATGACAGGTACCACGCCCCTTCCTCCTAATACACATTGTTGAAAATGGAACGAACAACTTAGGCATATTCATTCATATAATTTTTTTTTTTAATTGATCCACAAATAACGAGGAGATTGGTAAGCTCACAAAAAATATACAGACGAATTAAAGTGTTGTTATTTTCACGCTTGTCATGTGTAAAAGTAGAAACTACTTATACATACTTATGTCATTCTATCCTTAATTTGACTCAAGCAGCTGATTTGACTATTTAAACTTCTTAAAAGAAGTAGAATGTAATTAAAATTATTCCAAATGGACGAGTCTTGAAAAATCTGATTTTCTTAACATTTTGAAGATAGTTTCCGATATGCTTCAACAAATAGAGTTTGTGGCAACGACCCTACTTTAAATTCATTGAAAATAATCCGAAATTTACTAATTTCAGTCTGCAATAGCGGTCTACATTTTCATGACTCCTTTGGAATTTTTTTCTTTGCAGAGTCTTTGCCAAAAACTTTTGATCCCAGAAGCACGTCAAAGTTATAAGGAAATAATAAGGACAATAACACTATGGAACATTTTTGGGATTATTGTCTGGGGGGTGAGAAATTCCAAGTCAGGGTGATGGTACTAGGTCAGTATATTAAAACCCTCAAAGGGTTTGGCGTTCGTATGTGTCAGTTTTTTGTTATGACCTTTTAAATTTTTTCCTTATCTTCATGTTTTTTCGCTTAGTTGTAACATTTTGGCAAAAACGTAGTTTAACATAACTCGAGAACCACTTGTCCGATTTTGATGAAACAAATTTAGAAAAATTAAGAATTACAATTTCTTTAATCCGTTCATATAACGTTTTCCTATATGTGCAACACTTTCGAAGTTAAAAATGAATGTATGAAGGGAAAAAAGTATTTTTTGCCTAAAAATTTAAATATATATTTTTTTTAAATTAATAAAAAATCCAAAATGGAAAAAAGTGCCAAAACTAATTACTTTCGCGTAAAGTCACATAACTCATGAGCAAAAAAAGGCATAGATCATGAAAATCGATCCACGCATTTCTCATTTATTCACAATTAGGTAAATGTATGAATTTCAAAAATTTGCTCCAGATATGCACAACATTATTTGGAGAAAACATTGACACTCACAAGCCGAACTCTCTCATATTTTTGTACTGTACTAAAAGAGAAATATTGATATTGATATTTTTCTCCACTTTTTTAAAAGTGGACAAAACTGAACAGAATATGGAACTGTGCAAGCCAGATATAAATAGCTTTTGCTACTGCTGTGGTCAATATGTCTCAACACATAAAAAAAGGGGACATTTCAGTAGTGATTTTGTTCAAACATACGAGATGTACTTCAACCAAAATGTTATAGTGAACGAAAATTGGGTACCAAATATAGTGTGTAAAAGCTGCTACAATCGTCTAATGGATTGGAAAAATAGAAGACGTGAAAGTATGCCATTCGGTATTCCAATGACTTGGACTAATCCTGGCGAAGGTCACAATCTATTGAATTGCTATGCATGTGCGAATAAAGGAGGCGCAAAAAGGATAAGAAAATCGTATAATTACGTTGGTGTTGCAAGTGCCGCAACACCAGTGCCTCATTCGGACCACATTCCTGTGCCAAAAGCTTCTAGCCCAGATATTTTCTCTTCTACGACTGCTCCGACATATCATGCACGTGATGATCCCCCATATGAGCCATCAGTATCCAACGAGCCAATTTTAATAAATCAAAATAAGCTTGATTCAATTGAAAGTGTGAAAGTCACAGCTTATCGAAGTCGTCAGGCAACACTCCAAAGTTTATTCCTTGTGAATGATGAAAAAACTTCA
Source organism: Germaria angustata (assembly GCA_963681545.1). NCBI lineage: Eukaryota > Metazoa > Arthropoda > Insecta > Diptera > Tachinidae > Germaria > Germaria angustata. The sequence continues at coordinate 82,996,911 of OY813001.1, read as the reverse complement.
CTTAATTGTAAATAAAAGCAGAACGTGTTAATCGATTTCTATGATCTATGTCGCATTTTGTTTATAGGTTATGTGACTTTACATGAAATTAATAACACTTGATCCTTTTTTCCATTTTGGATTTTTTATTAATTTAAAAAAAAATATATTTAAATTTTTAGGCAAAAAATACTTTTTTCCCTTCATACATTCATTTTTAACTTCGAAAGTGTTGCACATATAGGAAAACGTTATATGAACGGATTAAAGAAATTGTAATTCTTAATTTTTCTAAATTTGTTTCATCAAAATCGGACAAGTGGTTCTCGAGTTATGTTAAACTACGTTTTTGCCAAAATGTTACAACTAAGCGAAAAAACATGAAGATAAGGAAAAAATTTAAAAGGTCATAACAAAAAACTGACACATACGAACGCCAAACCCTTTGAGGGTTTTACTATACTGACCTAGTACCATCACCCTGACTTGGAATTTCTCACCCCCCAGATTGCCTGTTGTACTGTGTAATAAATAAAAATATTTTTCATATTCATTTCCATATACATACTCTGGGACGAATAACAATTGAAGTACTTTTAAATAATTGTGATCTTGCTGACTTCTCTGGAAGTTATTTTTTTTAATTTTTAATTTTTATGCATATTTAAACAAATATTTAAAAGATTGGAGAAACTTTTTATTTCATAAATTAAATTATTTAACTTTAAAAACTTGCCACTTTTGAAAGTAAAATTCTTCAGATTAACTTTTCGTTGAATACTATGAAGCCAATGAAGTCGTAAAGTTTTCCCTCAAAATGAACAAAACTTTAAATAGACAAAATTAGTTGTAATAATTATTAAATAAATTATTTGTAGGCTCTTGGTAAAATTTGAAAAATTATAAAACAACAAAGTAATGAATTTTTTTCATTTTCAGCTTTTAGACATGTACAAAGTCGAAGAGGAGGCCTATAAAATACAAGGAAAATCTGAATTCTTTGCCTAAAATTCAAAGACACAGGATATTAATAAAAATTCCTGAGATGATAACAATAATGTCAACTGTAACAAAATCAGAGATAAAAACTGAAACTGGGAATTATAAAATATTTTTCTAAAATACAAAACAAACCCTTAAGGCCAAAAAATCTTTGCTAGAAAATTAAAATCATTATAAATGGCTTGAAAAAATGCAATCGAAATATTTAACATTTAAGGAATTCTTAAAAAACCGAAACTAATTTGTTAATTAATTTAGTTTTAAGAAAAAATATTTCTAAAATGAAAATTTCTAATTTAAGAAGAAAAAGAAAATTATATAAATATTATAAACTTAAGTTTAAAAAACTAAAAATACATTAAATACCAAACAAATATACACCGATTATACAAAAATTTAATTAAAGATGAGATGAAAAAATAATAAAATCTAGTCAAATTTATGATAAATAAAAAATTTAACCTAAAAACTGTTTAACAATGATTAAATATTTAAAATAAAAGATATGATTTAAAAAGCAGCGAAAAAATATAAACAGTATTCAAATAAACATTCTCCCTCAAAGCAAAACTAAAAAATAAATAAAGACAAACGAAATAAAATTTAAAGAGTTTCCGTTTAACCACCTATATACATATAATAAGGACTAAAAAATATCTGAGATTTTTAAAGGCTAAAGACTAAACTGAAAATCTATTCCCAAGTATTTTTATATATACACGTATTAAAAGTTTCTCAGAGAACTAATACACTTAAAGGCATTACAATCTGGCAACAATTCGAATGAATACATGACCTTCTCTGCAAACAAATGCTTTATATTTCCTACGCCAGTAGTTCAGTAGAATTCCCGAATTATCTTTATTTTATAGTTTATGAGAAATTTAAGCAATAAAAAATATGGTTCGCTTTGCAAGTCATCATTGGGGCTTTCTTCGAGTCCAGAAGAAACAAAACACTACTGTCGTAAGTTTTCGACAACGACATCCTTCGTACCATTTAAACAATTAGATTATATTTTGCAGCACTTTCGACAGCTTAAAAAGTTAAGAATAGTCACCACGAATTTAGAAAACATATTCCATAATAATATGAGGATATATTTTTCGAACGATTGAACCGACTCCATTCATTTCACACAAATTTTTAAATTTTAAAAAAATTACTGATTCTATAAAATCGATTCGACAAGAATTTGCGTTTTTCGAATGTTTTGCTACAACCACATTACTAATTTTATTTTACCCACAAGAAATGTAAACAGATTCGAAATATTCAGAATACCACAATTTTCGTTGTTCCGATCGGTGAAACTCAAATGTTATGAAAGAGTTGCATACCCAATACACAATAATAATAATAACAATAATAATAATAATAATAACAATAATAATATATAATAACAAAAATAGTGAGAATAGCTCCGAAGACCCCACAACGGTGAGATCAGATCTCGATTTTCAAAAATTTAAGCAAAATTAGCAACTTCTCATTATTTTATGAGGGAAGTTAACAATATTTGAATAGAATTAATTATTAATGTTTTATTAAATTCGGATAAACGCCATTTCAAAGAAAAAATCGCTTAAAAGAATACGAAAATTCTTGTATTTTGTTTTGGTTGATTTCAAAGCAGTTTATTCCGCAAAACAAAATGCACTAAACGAAACAACATCTGCTCATTATAATAATATTACATCCAACCGATAAACACTCAGTGTAAAAAATTACGAGTAATTTAAGTCAAAATGGGAACATATCTACTTATTTTATTTTCAGTGTGTATCATATATTCTCTATTTTTCGATTTAAAGAACAGCTGGGTTCCTTTAAAAAATGGGTTTCTTTTATCCGAAGTCTGCTTAAATGAAGAGGAACTGTTACTGCTTCCCATTTGTTTATATCCGAATTTGACTATGTAAAAAGTTATAACTTACGAAATTACAAGCAACGCATGATATAAAAATAGAAATATGCTTATCACTCCTTTAGTGCAACATAGTCATATCTCAAAAATTAACATTTTTCAATAATCGAAGAAAAGGAGTTTCTGATTATATTCTCGTGATTTATTTATTTATTTATTTTATTTATTTAAATTTTGAGGTATCTAGCACAACAAGATATGTACATAATCTTATAAATGAGAGTGCTAGTGATTGAACAGATAATAGAATACATGGATTACAAAAATTAACATTAACTTTAATATGACTTAATAACTTGTTAATAAATTATCAGTAAATATGAGTCAAAAAAAGCATCTAATAGAGTTATAAAAAATAGGACGATTAGGAAAAATTAAGAAGAGAAAAATTACATAGTTACATTATTTAATGCAAATAATTTACACAACTCCTTTTTAAAAATAACTGCGTTGCTTGTTCTTTGTATAAAATTGGGTAAAGCATTCCAAAGACTGACGGTATAAATGAAAAATTGGCGTTGCGATAAGAGACTTCTATGTTTTTGTTGAATTATTTTCTTTCCGCGGCTGGATCTGGCAAAAATTATTCTATTGTAAAGATAAGTCGGTTGTTGCGATGTAATGATTTTGTGCAGTAAAATAAGACATTTGAGTTTGAGAAGATTAACAAATTGCATCTTGAAGATTTGGTATGAGTAATATGAAATGTGGTCACGGCGACTTTTCTGGAAAACAAATCTTGCTATGTTATTATATGCAACGTTTAATCTACGTAGATCATCGCTATCACAATTCGCAAATAGCTCGCAACCATACAAAAGCGCTGGGATAAGAAACGTTTTTGCCAGTAACATTCGAATGGCAAAAGGAGTGGAATCTTTAACAGACCATAGATTGCGTAGCATACCGTATACTCTTCCCACTACGACTTTGATATGGTTGGACCAGTTAAGTTTATTATTGAATGTAACTCCTAGATTAGTCGCCGTGTCAACAGAAACTATGCATTCACCATTTATTTTTATTTCAAAGTTGTGAGTGATATTTGCAGACCTTGACATAAATAAACATTTCGATTTTGATGGATTTATGCATAAACCATTGGCCCTAGCCCAAGTGTTAATTTTGTTGAGGTCTTGATTTATCTTGCTTACGCATGTTGCAAGATCAGCTATAGTGGAGCTATTGTAGATTTGAACATCATCTGCATACATTTGGATTTTACTATAGACCAGAGTGTCAGGTAAATCATTTATAAATAAGCAGAACAAAAGAGGACCAAGAATTGAGCCCTGTGGTACTCCCCTGGTGACATTAAGCGCTTTAGAGTACGCACCATTATAATTTACCCTTTGAAATCTGGAGCTTAAGTAAGATGAGACCAAATTGCAAGCTGTGTCAGAAAAATTAAACAGTTTTCTAAGTTTCATTATAAGAATTTGATGATCCACAGTATCAAACGCCTTGCTGTGGTCTAAAAGGACTAATAATGCTACCATGTTATCGTCAAGTTTTGATCGGATATCTTCTACAACGTCCACTAATGCTGTTATGCAGCTTCTGGTTTTTATGAAACCCGATTGCCTATCGGATATTAAATTGTTTCTAGCTAAATAATTACTCATCTGTTTACCCATAATTTTCTCAATAACTTTGGATAAGAATGGTAAGATGGCGATTGGTCGAAATTCATTGTTCGTCTTTGGGATTGGTATGATTTTTGATAATTTCCATTTTTCTGGGAATGTAGACTTCGTCAGAACCGTGTTAAATAGATAAGTCAAGTAGGGCAATAGCCTAGGAAATAATATTCTTAAAAAAATGGGACTTAAATCGTCCATCCCAGTGGCATTCGATTTTACTGCAGTAAGACAAGCAAGAACATCCAGCTGGTCAACGCAATGAAAACTAAATGGGTTTGATATTGGAACATGGCATAGATTATCATAAATATTACTGTCTGGTGATGGTATAGCTAAATTTAAGAATTTTTCATTTAGTTGATCAGCATCAGCATCAGGGTTAGGTGAAGGAGCACTTTTCTGGCCGATTCCGATTTTTCGTATTTCACTCCATTTAGATTTGCAATCAATTGCGGACGAGAACCTTTGCTGATAAAACAGGGATTTTGCAGCCTTAATGCGGTTAGTTACTTCTCTACGAGCAGCTTGATGCATGGCCTTAAGATCATCTGTTTTGAACCTCTTCCACCGAGAGTAAGCATCATCACGTGTTTTTATCAAACGTTTTATGTCAGGACTAAACCAAGGCTGTTGTTTGGCTTTTATAAGTTTAGTTTTCCTAGGAACACAAGAATCAAACAGATTATTAATATTGTTTTGAATGAAGTCAACTTGATCGTCCACACTTTCAATTGAATAAATTTGATCCCAGTTTATATTTTCAAAAGATCGATTGAGTGCTATATAATCAATGTTACGAAAATCCCGATATGAAATGTAAGTATTTTGATTTGCAACTGGTAAATCATAAGTTAAAAAAAGTATATCATGCTTTGAAAAAGCAGATGCAGATAGCTGGTCATAGAGAAGCACTTTAGCATTATGGTTCACAAATACAATATCAATTAAACTATTTGATGTCGCATGAAAATGTGTCGGTATAATAGTGTTTACAGGGCTTAAATCAAGAGCTTATATGAATAAAAAATCAGAATCGTTGCAACAAAAAAGCAAATGAAATTATGGCCTCTTATTATGTGACTATTGCACATGACCCGCATTTAGTATATGTTTGGACACCACCTGCTCCAATGGTGAAGTTTAAAAACATTTTAATTTACTGTTGCAGGACAGTACTGCTTTTACGACCTTGCCGTATACCAGAAAGTGTCGATATGGCTTTCAAATTAAGCTATTCTGAACTATTTACATATATCTGAAGCTAAGCCAAAGTTACGATATGGAAGCTAACATTTAAAAGTTTAATCGCATTTTGCCAAATTCACATTTTTAGATATGACTTTTTTGTATTAAAGGAAGGATTTTTATCATATTGGTGATATTTTCCTATTATCTTCCTAGTTCTTATCTAGCGATATCACCAATTTATCATCTAGAAGAATCGCTTTCGTATTGCTGAGGATGTATCTTTTGTGAAATAAGCGAATTTATGTTCCCTTAAAAATTTCATTAACCTCGAAGTGAAAATTACTATCATGGATTTCCCGTGGGAATATATCCTGAACAGCTGTTTAAATTAAAGAAATTTATTTTAGTATTTTTTTGTATTATATTTATATTTAAATATTTTTAACAAAACGAAAAGCATTCAGAGTTAAGTTCACATTGTTTCTTCGCTATGTACTCCCAATAAACTTCCCAACAGTTCCCCATCAAATATAGAGTGATCAAATCAAAGGCAAAAGTGAAATATTGATTGTCAATAAAAAGATTTACATAATTCACGTGAAAAAAATAAGATCGCATTTAATTCATGATAAGAGTACGTGTAGCAATACCTCTGGAATACATATTTCTGTGTTTGTTGGGTCATTGCTGAAACAATATTCCCAACAAACTTCTTGTTTATTGTGCAGTGTTTAATTATTAGTCTGTTCATTTACTTTCCCCATAAAAAGTGGTAACAAGAGAATAATGCAAAAAATTAAAAAATGCCTCACCCGAATTCTCAAGAATGAACGCTTTATTAGTAACAATTTGTAATGTACTCGTAAGTAGCTCTACTACTTGATTCTTCCCTTCTGTATTTGTCGCATAGAGAAAAAAACGACGTAAATTAAAACAAACGATGATATTTTTCTCACATTTAAATTATTTTCCAACAAATACCAGAGGGATTAAAAAAATATTCTTATGTAATATGTAATGTTTTGTGATAAGTTTTATACAATAACTGTCAAAATAATTCAAAAGTCACGGAGTTATTGGGCCACCCTAGTACCATATTATCTGCTACTTTCCTCTCTGCTTTTTCTAGCTGCTCCTCGAATTCGTAGAGTAACGAATAATACGAAACGTCTTTGGTAGACATTTTTCAACGACCTTTCATGTATGTATGTATATATTCAGCAGATTTTTAATTTTTCCTTGAAACAACTGTGATTTGGTGGGCCGATTATGAACAAAATCTGTCGATAATACCAAATTTATAGTTGCAATAAAAGCGCTAAGCCAAGTAGAATTAATGACTTTCAGTTGAAAGTTGCCAACCGTAGTATCATTTTTGCCATCCACAACCGAGTCGTAAATATTTACCATCGATTCATTGATTAATCACCATTTTAAGGAATTGCAAGAGGGTCTATGTAGATATAGACGTATATACTTCCGATTAGAACTACAATATATTTAATTTCAAATGGCAAATGAATTTCAATCATTTATTAAATTGTTTGATGCTTTCTGTACTATAGTCGTTGTCCCGACTGATGCGTAATGGCATTTTTATGTAACCGACACCAATGCAAAGTGATGCCTTCTTCAAGCTCAAGATATACTTAAAAAATAAAAATTTTTACAACAAAGCAATATGAATCTGCTGTAATGAAAAATATCATAAAATTTAAATTTTTATTTTAATTTTCGTTTATCTGTGTGAATTTTTTTGTTTTCTGCAGATTATCAGTCTTAGTTTGACATTAACTTAAAAATACATACTTGAATGGAATATAAATAAAGGTTAGGTTAGGTTAGGTCGATATATAACGTCGTAATTTACCTCCGCTTTTCACATTTTTATATCACATTTTTTTAACGAAAAATGTGGTAAAACCATTAAGATTTCGTCATGACGGTGTAACCAACCTCCATTCTTCCAAGATTTCAATGAATCGATTAATGAAATACCAGACATTCAAGTAGTTATTCGAAGAATCAAGTAAAGGTTTTATTTGTTTCGAGTTCTTCGATTAATTTTTGGTCCTTTGGCTATAATAAAAATTCGCTCTACTTCCGGATGGCAAGTTATGGTTCTTATTACATATTTAATTGATAATAACATTCTCATCAAACAAAAATCAGCTGTTACCATGTTTTTTGAACAGTTAAAATCACGCCGACCCATAAACGTGTTATTTCCAGAACAGGAGCTTATCACATTTCTGACTTTAAAACGGCAAGTGATTTAAAATCATGTGATAAAATGCATTAATTTGACTATTTTGTCTATCCAAAATAATCTTTAAAAAATAATACATATGTACATTACATAAATTGCCGTGATAAATTTTACCAAATATGTATTGAAATTTACTGAAGTTTTCACCTATATCGGATGCCGTCATTTGCGAATATTCTTTCAGGCGTTGGGTGAAAAACATAGAGAACCGAATAAAAATTCATCTCGAACTTATCGGACCTTTAACTTTGTTCTATCTACATACATAAATAATTTATTGCTGCCATTAAGTTACATGTATCTGAAAGTTCAAATAAATATTGTCTTAAGGATAATTAAAACTTTATTTTACCTTTCGTTTAAACGAATCTGAAAAACTTTTATTAAACCTTTTGCAAATAATTTATTTGAGTTCGATTATTATGAATAAGGCAGCAATATGTACATAATTCTACTTTCATCTTCAAAATAATATCCTGAATTCTGCTTACATTATAATCCTGAAACATTACACTTAAAAATATATAATACATACAATATTAAGAAAAATTCTTCCGTAACAATGTTTTCTAACAGAAAAAGCATTTATTTTATAATAAAAACCAACATTCTCAAGAAAAATATTGAAAAAGTTATATACAAAAGCTATTTGAAATTCAATATATTTTACAAGCTTTTTCTCTCATTAAACTGTAATATTTTATATCGCCTTTAACCTTCACTAATATATAAACAGAACGAATGTTAAACTTTAAAATAAAATAATAAAAATTAATATTAACAAATAAATTTGAAAAAGTTGGATTAACTTTTATATGTGATACCAAAAATGCATAACAAACAAAATTAGAAAAACAAGTAAAATAATATATATATATATATATATATATATATATATATATATATATATATGTATATATATAACTGTTTTTAACATTTAAGAGAAAAAATTATTAGACTCTATATAGAAATTTGCAATAGTGTAGTAAATAATGTATCTGATGATAAACTCTTGTTGTATATGCATACATGCATTAGCATATACATATATATATATATATATATATATATATATATATATATATATATATATATATATATATATATATATATATATGTATATATATATATATATATATATATATATATATATATATATATATATATATATATATATATTATATCATTTTTTGTAGAAGTTTAGCACATATATTACAACATTTAGTACACTCTTGTAAATTCTTTTACTATAATTTATTCAAAGTAATTTAAAGTTATTTAAACTGTTTTCTATAAAACAAAAATAATAAGTCATTATTGAGAAATATAACATACAAAATAGCTGCGCTGCGTATAAGCTTATGAAAAAACCAAAATAATCTATTATTTCCTTAGTCTTAAAACTATTTTAAAATACAAATACAACATGAAAGTAAATTATTTTCTCGCAATGCAATTTAATTTAAAAAAAATTATTTTTAACAAAATTATTTAAAAAATTATTGGATTTAATTTTGTATTTCGCGTAGGTGAGTCGTTATGTTGTTTCAATGTAAATTGATCTTCTTATTAAGAACAAAAAAAACGCAAAACAATTGTTTTAAAATATAGCCCCTTGGTAAAATAAAAAAAATTTAACTACTTTAAACGGTAGTTAGTCGCTCTTAAGAGCAAATTTGCAAGTCTTGCAAATAATCTGTAACTTTTTTGCTTATTAAAATAAATACCTGTACTTTCAAACAAGTTTTTGTAAAAATTATAATTTTAAACTAAATAATCATAAGTTTTAAATTAATTAAAATAACATTAGAAAGGAAATCCATTTTTTGTTACAAAGCAAATCGCATGTGATTTTAATTACTTTCAGTTTCTATATAATAATTTATATATAAGTTCTTGCAATGTTAGGTGCAAATGGTCTTGTGAATTTTCAAATTTTTAAAATATTTATAAACTTTAACTAGAATCACTGAATTAAATTTATAAATCTGAACTTTAGTTATATATGTGATCTTTTGGGATGTGACCACAGTAACCAAATGAAAGGGTAGTATATATACTGAAATCTGAAATATCCTTACAGATCACATTTATGACTGAAGTTGAACTTTCAAAGATTTCTTAAAAAAACTAGATTCAATTCTGTATATGATATATTTTTCATTTTTTAAATAGTGGCAATGCATGTCATCATGCGAAAAAGGAAAGCAGGCAAAGCTCCGTTTTCACGCTTGGTTTTTTTCAGCGATTTTTTACTGTTTAAAAAAATATATAATTTTTAAGAAAAATAAAGCATTGACTTGGAATAATAAAAATATATTCGAACAAAACAAAACATAAATAGTAAAAAATAGGCTTTATCTTCTTCTCAATTCTAATAGCGTATGTCGAAATCTACTTCTTTTCAAATGTTTCTATAACTCTACCAAGTTTTATAATTATATCTTTTAAGCAGTTTATAATTTTTATTAACTTTTCATTAACCAAAAATAAAAATCACAGAAAATATACATATAATGAATTAAGTATGAAACATGTTAACAAGCGTCATAAGGAAAATCCAAGGCCAACAAAACAAATCATTACATTTTAGTTGTTTAAACTGAACAAAAAGAGTATTATTAAATGAAAAAAGTTCATAACAAAAAAAATATTTATTGTAAATGAAAAAGAAGCAGTTATAGAATAAATAATAAAAATTATATATAAAACACATGAGTTTGATCTTTAAAATCAATAAACACTCCAGACGACTAGTTTGATACAAAGGAAGCAGATGTTGACGATAATTTAATACCACACAGTCTGGCATCATTGTGATAGAAAGGAATAATCAAATAATTCTTTATCATATCGCACCTGTTCATCAAAAGTAACACAACTCAAAAAATTCCATTTTCCACTTTTTGAAGAAAACAGTGTATGATTACCATATCTAACCACTGTAAAATTTTTGGTATTCTATTTGTAATGTTTCATGAGATAAATGCCGTTATGTCTTTCTTTGCGTACTCAAATTGTTTGTTTTGATTCAATTAAAGAGTTGTAATTTTAGTTGCATTGAAGGGTTACGTTACTCAAATTAATCAGCAAAAGTGTATTAATTCGAGTTGTGATTGTTTTCATGTTAAAAATCTGTTTATCAATAGCTGTTGATTTTGTTTAATTTATCTAAATCCTAGAATGTGATCGCTTTGTTTTCTATTTGGTATTCATTTTTTTTTTTATTTTATATATAAATTTCAGTTAAAGAAGCATAACTTGAAATAATATTGACATGTACATAGATAAAAAAATTTCATGAAAACTGTATTAAATTAAAAATCCATAATAATTTCGGAAAAAGAAAGAAGAGAAATAAATTTTGTTATTTTATTGAAATATTATTGAGTTTCCTTTACAACGGTATATTGGCGGAATTAGTTTTTTGCCTCTACTGAAAACTTGTAAATTTTGAGTTGTGTTACTTTTGATGAACAGGTGCGATATGTGTATGATTATTACAACATACATAATCATAAAGAGTAGTCTTAAAATACTTTTAGTCCCCGTCCAGACTTGCAATTGCTTTAGTGTCCACATTAGAAAAATCTCGTATTGCAATTTTTGTATTTCTTATGCCTTCTTTGCGATTCTTCTTATTATATGTATGTATTTTGACATTTCCAAAAGTAAAATTGAAATAAAACAAAGTTTAGACTATGTTTATGCTTGTTTATATATGAGTAGGTGAGATGCAAAACTCGTTCGTTACAAAAATTAAAAAAATCGAGATAACCATTGATTATAGTAGTTCTTCTGGAGTTTTATGACAAGCAATATAGAGATTGTATCAATGTAGGCTCTTTCTTATATTTTGACATCTGTTAAGATAGCAGTTAGCAGCAAAAGTGGTTGGTTCCATATATCAGACGTTTGCAGAACTCTCTCATTTCATGTTTCGTAGCAAAACTCGCTGGTTCCATATTTCTATTCTAAGCACTCTTTATAGTTATGGTGAAGAATTTCTAAAATGGGTATGGTACAGGTGTGTTCAATGGCATTTCTTAATATACTAAGTATATCAAAATTTCGTGTTCAAAACGTTGGCAAAATTTATTTTTATGATCAGGAATCCTGGCCAAGTTTTTGTCAGAATCACAAATTTGAAAAAAAAATTACTATAACTTATCCTGTAGTTGGACACTCATTCATTCCTCCGAATAGGGTGTTCGAAAGGATTGAAAAAAAAATTAAAAAAGAGATACAATAATAACGCCAAGTGAATATTGGGATATTTTTGCTAAATTATGTACAGTAGGAAGCGATGTTCCTATATATGATTGGAAAACTGCTGTATCTTCTGTGGTGAAAGCACCAGGTCAACTTCATTTTAAATTTAAAAGTGCAAAGCGAATGATAATAGAAAAAAGTGGAAAGGAATGTTTACTCTACAGGGGAGATTAATTATAAAACCAACTTTTGCACCCCAAAACCTTTTTTGAAACGAGGAAAGACAATTAATAGAATTATTCCAGATCTGCTTCCCATCAATGTGGAGATTAAAACTGAAAAGAAAAAAGATGTTGCAATCCTTTTATCAAAACATTTTGGAGAAAATTGGAGAACCAATGAGGAACTGCGATTTTATGCTATGGTCGTGGACAATAATAGTAATAATACAGATCCTGAAAATAATGAAGAATATTGTGAAGATGAAGTTTTCAACTCTTCAATTTAAAAATTCATATTTTTTTATAAAACTTTTATAAATTAACTTAAATTACCAATTTAGTACTGAAATTTTATAAAGTAAAATAATTTTCAAAATATAATCAATTATAATTAAAAAATTTTCTGGTGGGGTATAGTGGCTGCTATAGTGCGATGTCATATGGTTTGTAGCAAAACTCGTTTGTGTCGAAAGTTCGTAGCAAAACTCGTTCGTTCAAAATTTTAATCTATTATTTTTCTATGCTTCAGTACGTTTTAATTTTTCAACCCTTGAGTTTTAATCAAGAATGCGGTAACATCTAAGAATTAAAAGTATTCCACTAATTTGGTCCATTTAATCAGCCGCTACATGTTTTTTGCTTTTTTCCAAAATTTTGTTAACGTGTAACGAGCGAGTTTTGCATCTCACCTACTCATATATGTACATACATGCATGTTGGGCCGAAATAACTGCTCTTACCAATAAATTATTTAAGGAAAACGGTTATTTTCTTTTCAATACTTAATATTGAAATTCATTATTTGGGATATTCTCACCAACTAATTGTTAGAAACAATTAGAGCCTTTGCAAAATGCATAGAAAAAAATCATATTTCATTTCATGAAATGAAATACCCCTTATTGCATATTTTTTCATATTGTGAATAAACACCGAATTTCGATGAAAACAATATATTAGATATTTCCAAGGGGAATGTATGATGGCTGGTAGGAGTGCGTTAAGGAATCATCATATTAGGGACAGTGAAAATCGTCGTGTACTCTCCAAGGGGAATGTATGATGGCTGGTAGGAGTGCGTTAAGGAATCATCATATTAGGGATAGTGAAAATCGTCGTGCACTCTCCAAGGGGAATGTATGATGGCTGGTAGGAGTGCGTTAAGGAATCATCATATTAGGGACAGTGAAAATCATTGTGTACTCTCCAAGGGGAATGTATGATGGCTGGTAGGAGTGCGTTAAGGAATCATCATATTAGGGATAGTGAAAATCGTCGTGTACTCTCCAAGGGGAATGTATGATGGCTGGTAGGAGTGTGTTAAGGAATCATCATATTAGGGACAGTGAAAATCATCGTGTACTCTCCAAGGGGAATGTATGATGGCTGGTAGGAGTGCGTTAAGGAATCATCATATTAGGGACAGTGAAAATCATCGTGTACTCTCCAAGGGGAATGTATGATGACTGGTAGGAGTGCGTTAAGGAATCATCATATTAGGAACAGTGAAAATCGTCGTGTACTCTAATATGACAACAACATATTGTCTAGGAACTGGAGTTTCATCGGAATGGAGTGTATAGTTTTATGTTGACATGCTAGGATTAAAGGTCAATAAATCTACTACTGGTAGATCTGGATAGGTAAGATTTTTAATATGCTGCTATAAATTGTAATTGCAATATTTCTGGAAAACAAATCTAAGATATTTCATTAGCGTTTGTATGCGATTTCCATGTTGATTTGGATATGTAGGCACTTTTGACCGTTTACCTTCAACCTTCAGGTTTTTAGCCATTTTTCCAACAGCGAAATGTATTCCTGAAAATTACAAGATAGTTCTTGTGGGTCTATATGGACTCTTAGAAAATCTGTATAATCTGCGAGCATATATTTTCATATTGGCAAATCAAAGACATGTCAGGACCCAAAATACTCCTCTGAGCAACTCCTACTTCTACTGACTCTGTAGTGCGATTCAGTAACTTTATTTAAAGATTGCTAGTCTTTACGGCGAAAATGCGCTTCAATTTGTTAACTAATCCGTGCCATATTATATTAAAAACCTAAGAAACGCCAATGAAGAGAGTAGATCAACATCTTTTTTCCTCCAAAGCAGTTCTTATTACATTCTCAGGACAGAGTGTTTGTTCGATAATGCCATGGTTCCTCCTTATACCAAATTGGTGATCCGGGATACATTCACGTTTTTTTTTAACGGATCAGTTTGCTCAGAAGTAGTTTCTCAAACAGTTCTGGTATGTTAAATTACATACATACAGCTTGTGTGACCACTGTCTTGGGGTCTTTTCTGGGCTTAGGGATCATAGTAATCAAAAGGTTTATCTTTTCATGCTACATCGTACTAAGAAAATGTTTTTACTGGGACAATAACAATAATGTCTTTTTATATCTGTATGTATGTATATGTATTAATTTATATAATTTATATTCTTCTTTATTATTATTATTTTTTTATTATTATTATTTTCCTCTTTTTCCTGACTTTTTGGAGAAATAATTGATTATTTTTTCCTGATTTTTATTGTTTTTCCTGCAGAAAAGATTTAAGTTTTTAGTTTTTTTACCATTTTCTTAATTGAAGAAAAAATTTTAATAATGTTGGAATAAATTTAAGGATAATGTCACAAAACAAATTTACTATTTTCTTGTTTTGTTTAAATTAATTATCTTCTAAATATCAACCATCATTGCAAAAAATTTATGGAACACAAGTTACCTGAGCTTCATATTTATATAACCTAAATATAATTTTTATTGGAGTTTGACAAAAAGTCCAGGATCAATGTGTTCATAAATCTCAATCAAACTCAATAAAGAAATATGTAAAAATAGAATATTAAATTGTTTTTCTTCTTTTAGTCCAACTTTTTAATAAGAAATGCATATACATATGTATATGTATGTTCGTACATATTAGCTAATTAAACTAATTAAATCAAAAATTCATAGAAAAAAATTCAAATTGTAAAAAGCAAAAAACATTCTTAAAGGATAATACATGATTAATACTTTAACAAACAATTCACGAAAAAGATCTTATGCATACATAAGTACATACATATGTACATACATAGACATTTATACATCATATTTAAAACTTTTTATTTATCATTTCGTATTAAAAACATCATTTTCGATTTACAAGGTTTCTCTATAAAAAATCAATTATTCGGTTTGTATGATTTTATGAAGAACCTATCGTCAGCATAAGGCGGGATAGATGCATTTGAATCGAAATCTTCTAGAAAATTTAAAAACGAAAACATAGACATACAGGTTTCCATGTTAAGTTTGTTCAAAAGTTTATTTTTGATTAATATTAGTTTTAGAAATCCGTCCAGCGGAAACAATATTTTGAGGTAAAGTAAATACACATATTCGTATAAGCTGCAAATATATATAAATATCAGAATATATGGAACAAATCCAAGTAATAAACGCAATTTTACGAAAAGAACAAAAGGGTGGCACGAACTAACTAGTTGGTTCATTTAATCGTCAGGTACTAAAAAATAAGAACACATATTTTATGGTCACAACGGCAGCACTGATTATTCATATTCACCACGATAGTATATTGTTAAGGTGGAAGGAGTTCTACAACAAGTACAATTATATAAGACAACAGTAATTTTGTTGGTATAATTTACTGCACTATTAGCAAATCATAGGGGGTTTTCAGACAAGACTAATTTTTAATCCGCACAACTTTTGTTCTTTCGTATTCACACTAGACTAATTATGCTGGCATAAAATTGTGTACGTATACAAAGCTTTGTGTGTGTTAGTATTTTCTTTGTTTACTTCGCAGAACCTGTTTTCATAAGTGTGTATGTGTTAGTTTTGTTCTGCTTGTGCGGGGTTGAAGCTGGTTGAAAAAATTGTGCCAACCAAAAACCACTCTCTTCCCCGAAAATGCCAACAAACTGCGATTTTATGCCAGCACAATTAGTCTTGTGTGAAAAGGCCCATTAATGTGTAAAAAATATTCTATCTTTAAATGAAAATAGAAAACACACGAACTTAAAAACAATCAAATTATGTATCTCAAAATATTTACTTTTTCTTAAAAAAAATTGCTTACTTTCTTTATAATCCGCAGGTGTGTACAGTTCAATCGATTTAGTATTTGAATATTTTTTATATAAACATTTATGGCTAAAATCTTTCAGACTGCTTAGAGTGCTTACATATATGTAAATAAGCCGAAGACTGTAATTTTTCCAAATTTTTACTGATTTGAATGTTAATTAATGTTGGTCGTAGAGTTAAATTCTTAAGAGCATAGATGCTTTTTTTCATAAGGTTGGATTTTTTAAATAATTATGCTTACAAAGATTTTTTTTAGCCGTGACAGTACTGCTGTCATACTCCTTCTCGTTTTCTGCACCTTGCTCACTTCTTAATGTGCTATTAAAACGCATTTTCCAACCGCTTAGCGTGAACATTGCTTTATACAAATTGTGTGGGCAATAATATTTCCGCCGGTCTTGCTTAAGTTTATTTTAATCAGAAAATGACTGTATTTAAAGAGATCAAATCATGATAAATCCATATATTTATCTCTTTCTGCTATGACATCCAAAGATTTGAACTTTTCATTTTTTCCAACATCAAAGTCTCAGCTGTGCAACCGACTTCATCTTATTTAAACACCTTTTTATATTCACCACTTTTGCTTACGTTTATTATTAAAAAAGCTTTATGAACAGCTGAGACTTAAAAAAGAAATTATTTATTTTCCTTTCATTCAACATACACACAATAAATTTCAAAGCATGAGCTCGTAGTAAAATACATTACACATTAACAATAAATAGCCTTTTGATAATAAATGGCATTAATTGGAACACTGAAGGGGAATTTCATCACTAAAAGAAAAAATTGCGAGCAACGAAAAATCAAAGTAAAATATGGACATGTTTGGCAAAGAATTTGAAAAAATTTGGCCTATAGCCGGCCCTCAATTAAAATTGACAGAATTTGGTCGCAAACTATTAAAGCAATGTGAGTCAGTGAAGAAGCCAGAAAATCGAGAAGTTGATATAAACGAATTTAAAAGAAAGTCATCAAACTTTCCTTTAGAGGTGGGAGAGAAAAGCGATATTTTTTAATCATTTTCTTTATAAAAGCCCTCTTAATTATGTGGTATGCAATTTCATTTTATTTATGTATGTAGTTTGGCACTAACACTTGCCGTGTTCTGAGCCAACCCAAAGATCGTTATGCCAACATCCAAAAACAAATCGCTTCAGCCTATCCAGTTATTCACGAGCGTGTCCTAAAACTTTATTGTGACTTTTTGGAACATAAGTGCAAATATGGTAGGTACTACATACATATGTACATACATGCTTACATATCTTAATGTATGTAAGTACATACATATGTACATAAGTATGTATGTATGTATTTTTTTATTTCACAATGTATAAAAAATGTTGCTGGAATTTTTTTCATAAAGACGTGACGTTTGCGTTTCATTAACTTAACGAAAGCTTAAATTTTATAACAAATTTTTTCAAAATATTTGCTTAAATATTTAAAAAAGCATATTAAGGTTTAAACGATAACTTTTACCTTTTATATGCTTTTACTTTGCATTTTTATTGTCATAAAAGCACGTTAGGCCAAATTAGCTAAACAAAATAAATAACAACCTCGCCAAGAATAAAAACAACATAACCAAATTTTTTTATTCAATATTTCGACGCCTCTCTGGATATCTTCTTCAGGAAAAAATGATATGTGAAGAAGATTCTAACATTCAAGCAAACAAAAAAGTTTTTGCTAGACAAAGTTATGGCCTCAAAATTTTTAAACTCCCATACTCTACAGTTTAATTATTTATACTATTTTTGACTTGAAAGTATAAAATTTTTTGCAAAGGCGAATTTATACCAAGTAAACCATATACTCGTATAACTCTAATTGCATAATGTTAAAACAGCATGAGGAAAGTAGAAAGACTCTTTTTGTAAAATTTTTCGCGGTGTTTATTATAACTCTTCTCGGATGCTTCGAATAGAAATTAATTAATCGGTCTGAGCACATAGGTTTCTGGTACCAAAAAAGAGTCTTAAATATAAGCCATGAGAGTTTTCATGAGAAGAATATATATAAAATTAAAAATATATTACAGGCTAATGATTTTCCAAAACTAACTATTGACGATTTAGAAAAACAAGTAACGAACATACAAAACAAACAAAATGAAAAAGTTCCAAAATCTCAAAAAATATATAAATCTACAGTTTACATACCAGGTTTTTCTGAAAGATTAAAACAATCAAACATTTACAACACAGAAAAGAACACCTTAGCGTTCAAAAATTATAATACTAATAACCAGTTGTTCAGTAATACAATATCAAAACGGTAGAAAGAAGAAGCGAATTTGGTTTATCAAATCGTTTGCAAAGGAGACGGGACCAATATGTGTCCAAAAGTATATATTGGAACTACACAATCAAAATTAAAGACAAGACTGGCATGCCATAAATCGAACATAAAAATAATTAAACAAAAACAGCACTTACCGCCCATTGTGCAGCAACGGGATACAAACCAGACTTTAATAATGTAAAAATTTTACAAAGGGAAAACAACTACAAAAAGAGATATACTCTTGAAATGCTACATATTATTAATGTACCAAATGAAAAGAGATTAAACTATAACTGCCTGTTTCACGATGTCGAACGACATCGTTCGTTCGCATAAATACTTTTGAAACAGCAACAAATATTAAAATGTTTTTGGTTTTAATGTATTTATGCGAACGAACGATGCCGTTCGACATCGTGAAACAGGCAGTAAGAGAGACGTTGAGAATTGTGCGCAAATATACAGAAACCTAATAAATAAACATAGACAAAATAAAAAAAGGAAAAAGCTTTTAGTCCCCTGATGATGATCAACGAAGTTGATCGAAATATTGGTGAAAACATTAATAAAGGACGAAAAAAACAAATATAAATTGGTTTTTATTTATAAAACTTTTGAAAAATTTGACCTCAAGCCGAAGAAAAATAGCTTTAGACAACATAATTTTTTTTGTAAATATCCCAAGAGAAGAATGACAGCAGAAACAGAATTGCCAAGTACAAGCAAGTCTGTACTCAAATCTCAGCAATTCTTTCCCCTTCAACCCGACCTTTCCTCTCACACCAACAAACACAAGACTTGCGCAAGTAAAGTTGCCTAATTTGAAAGGGGACAAAGCAAAGGAAAATATTCAAAAGTAACCAAAGCATATAATGAAAACAAATGAACAGTTTATGAAATTGAGCAACCAAGTAATTTGCAAAATTTCGAAATTTCAGCTGTTATTGATTTTTTGCTGCTTCATATCTAAGGAAAAATGCAGCTGATAACTTTTATTAAATTAATTTGACATGATGACATGAATTCGCCTCGGTTAGCGCCAGGAGGCAAACGGCAGCTTTCAATATCAAACCAAACATTTAAATTTCTGTAATTTGGCCAAACAAATACTTCTAATACTTTTTTTACATTCATAAGTTTTTAATGAGTATAGCATTTCACTCCGCTTTATATCTTATGAAATGTATTTGGAGGACATCTTGACCCTTTTCATATTTTGACTTTTTTTCAGGCAACGCCATTGAAAAAGAAATTCATGGAAACTTAAATCTCACATCGTTTGTACAACGTCTTTTAAGTCAACGTTGTGCCAGTTTCTTTGGAAAAAATGATAAATTCTTATTGATTTCGCGTGAACGTGGCTGCAGTGGTTTTATGGATGTAGGCACCCCCAATGAGAATCCTCCTTTAATATTAAAAAACGTCCTAAGTTATGATGAAATTAAAGTAAGTGCAATGCGTTCTAAAATAGCCAAAACGAAATGTAAATCCATAATTTTTTGCTTTAGCTTTCAGCTTTATTAAGTGTCTCCTCTCACTCTGAACTAATAAACAATGGCAATCGCCAGAATTGTGGCGTTATAGAAAAAAACAAATCTCTCATCGAAAGGGAAGGTGTTGTAGTGGGTATAATAGGGGCCCGTCTTACACGGCGAGATGTTATGGAATTCCAGGATATAGTTATAACTAAAACGCAAAATACTGAAGAGAACGGTTACGGTTTTCCCATACAAGACGACACCACAAATAGTAAAACAAAAGATTATCGCCGAATTTGGAAAGAGTTTTATGAAGAGCAGGACTTTTTATTTACACAAATCAGCAAGAATAGCAAACGTTTTTGCACCTCTCACAATAAAGATGAATTTTTTGATACTCTTATAATGAAAAAACGTTATGCCATATCGTTTGATACTTTGCTACTGGAAGCGGAAGCTAGAGCCAAAGTAGAGGGCAAACAGGCGTATGTACATGTGGTGGGCATAGGTTTAGGAGTATGGAGGGCAGTTGAGCAACAGGAGCATATATTTTTACAAACTTTTACCGAAAGAGTAAAATATTTATTACCCAAATTACAAAACGTAGGAGTTTTGCATTTTTCCTGGTTTTCGTTAACAGAATGTGGAGATTTGAAGAACGGAAAAGTTTACAAATCGGAAACGCATCCCCAGGGAGGTATAAAATGCTTTATTTCAAAAAGAAATCCGGCTGATAAACTAAGATCACCGGAAAATGATAATATGCTTTTAGTCATATCCTATGCATGGGATGGTAATGCCTTACCGGGTAATGAGTTTTGGATGGTAAGTTTTAAGACCTCTGAACCTAATGGGTTTTTATATCATTAAATATATATATATATATATATATATATATATATATATATATATATATATATATATATATATATATATATATATATATATATATATATATATATATATATATATATAATTTTTTATTTATTTTTTTTAGAAAATGTTGAACTCGACTGGCGATTCTTCTACTGCTTGCAGTACCTTAATCACCGAATTACACAATCCTCATATAAACGACGAGTGGGTGAATGGTGATAATTTGCACGTGGCCACGGAAAAATATGGCGTTATACATATAGCTGAATATGCTAGAAATATGGAGAATTAATTTTAAATTTTTGTTTATTTAATATTTTGCGAAAGAGTAAAATATTATTTTAGGGAATTGCAATTAAATTTGGGTTTAATTAGCGAAGGTATTTATTATTTTTTTTTTTTTTTTAATAAAATATTGATTTATTTAGTTCAATGTTATTTGTGCAATATTTATACCTTTAATATACAAGTATTATATCATTTATTAATATTAATAAGTCAATTTCATTGGTTGCTAAAACCAAATCGTATAATTCATATACAATGTTGAATTCTCATATTGTTTTTGATTTGTGTGGCATAAACATCCGAGGTTGAGTGTTTTCAAACTGCTTAAACTTCACTGATGATTTGGTTTTAGCAACCAATGAAATGTCGGCATATGAAGAGCTAACACATGATGCATTTTGCAAAAGCTCTAATTAATATATAATATTAATATTCCTGTTTATGTCATTATTTTATTTATTATTAAATTTCACTTATTTGTTGTGCTTTTTAACGTAGTGCTTATAAAAAATTTAATTTATTTTTGGGAAATTTCGTACAAGCATCGTATTTGGAAGTTTTTATATAAGCAATATGATGTTGCTTGCCTTGCAAACAGGTTGAAGTCTACTGAAATGTTGGAAAATATCTCAAATGATTTTAATAAAAGTTACACAAGAAGTAACACCTCAATACATATTATCATTTTATAGTTGTAAATATCTATGTTGGAGAACATTTATATAAAGTATATGTGTACTCCTATATACATATTTATATATACATGTTTCTAAATAATTATTTTTATTATTTATATGTCTGTTTTAAAAAAATACTTTATTTTTACTATATTTTTTTTTCATATATGACACAAAATTTTTTTTTTTTCATTTCACAGATAATATTCAATGAGTATCGAAATATCGATAGTTTTTGAATAAAATTGTTAAAAAGATAAAATAAGACCTCAAGCTTCAATATTATATTTACCAAATTATTACCCAAAATTGTGTTTTTTTTTTTTTTTTTAAATTAAAAGAACTTATTTCTGCAAAAAATACATGAAAACTTTATGTTCATTCAATTTTTAATTGAGACAATTACATACTAATAAGTAGGACAATTGTTATAATTGGCAAGACTTTACCTTTTCCAGACATCAACTTTTATTGAAACTATTTTCTTAGAAAAAGTATCTATTACTTCTTCAAATTCAGTAAATAGGCAACAGAAAGGTAAATTGAAAAGTAAGTCCATCATGAAAACATTTGGAATGGTTCGAATTCTAAACTTGTTTGACTTCTTTGAAAGCTATTTTTTGGTGTGTGCGAATAAAGGTCTACCAATGCGCTAAGTTCCATCGAAATGTTATACATATGTATATAAGCTAAAAACTCAAAACTCCAAAAAAATTACCTAAAGGTTTTACGCCTTGTGTCAGCGAGTTTTTTAGCACTAATATTTATTGAGTTTTTATTTTAATTGAAATAACAATAAGTATTCAAATCTTAAATCTAAACTATTATTTATTTAAGCCCAGCCAATGTCAGACAAAAAAACACAAGTTTCTACGTTTTCTTGTGGTGTTTTCGTGTTCGGCTAAGAACAAGAGTGTCCCTCCTTCTAAGCCGAGTGTGGCCTTTGTAATGTAGAATGTTGCGGGGTAGTGGTTTAAAACTATTGGTTTAACCGAAGGAACATCTAGATGAATGAGCGAATTTTTTACATAACAGGAAGCTGCTGATTTTATTTTGGTTCCATTGAATTTTTTCTATATTGGAACCGTTGCCCCACAACTCAATTCCGAAGCATCATCATATTGGTTTTAGGATGACGTTACATAGAAGAAGTTTGTAATCTAAGCTTAATGCTAAATTTCTCCCCATAAGCCAATTAGCTTGAGCAGCCTTTTCCTTAGCGTTCATGTTAAGCGACGTTCAATGTGAATGCCAAGGTATTTGGCAATTAATTTGGATATGAAGACATGTTCGCCTTCGCAAGGTAGAAGTGATGTGAACACATTTTTGGTCATTGACTTTTATTCTCCATGTTTTTCACCATTTTTCCAATATTAAAATGTATTCGTGCAACTTGAGGGAAGCCTCCTGCGCATTTTCATAGATGCTTAAAAAAGCTGTATCATCAGCAAGCGCCGTTATATGAGCATTACTGCTTATTGACATGTCAGAGTTATATATCAAATATACTGCCTTGAGGAACTCCTGCTTCTATTGGCGAAAAGGTTGTGAATATTTGCGGGTAACTTCCGCTTCAATTTACTTATTAAACCTTCGTGCCAAAAAGACCTGAACAATGTTTTTTTCTTCAAACGTAGTTTTTACTACATTTAGAAGTCTGTGTGTTAGTTCGAAGGTGCTATGTTTCTTCCTGAAACCAAATCGGTGATCCGGAATACACCCAGTGCTGTTCAGTATTGGGGTCAGTCCTATTCACAAGTAGTTTTTCAAACGGATTTGATATGTGAGATAACAGACTTATAGGCCTGTAAGATTCCACAAGCGTGTGATCTTTTTCGGGCTATAGCATTAAAAATTAGAAGCATAATTTTCTTTGCTATTGACAATTCCACGAACATTTTCTTACTAATTTTATCGACATCTGAGCCAGCAATAGATTTTTTCGATCTACAGAATATCAAATCTTAATGGAGTAGGGAACAGCAGCATTTGGTAGCAGCTCGACTATATCATCGGATGTGTTTGCCGTGAAAACGTTTCCTAAGATTTCAATGAAAAGACTTCCTTTTTCGCTGTCAATCCTTGCCCAGTCTCCAGTTGGACAACGAAGGGGACGCTTACTTATTGTGTTTGTGGAGTTGCGTCTAATTCTCGTTTGTATTGTTGTAGAGAACTTATTTTTGTATACTCTAGAAGTGCTTTAAGCTGATGAGTGCATTCATTTAGCCTCGTTTTTAGTTGAGGTGATCTATATCTTCTTTTTGCAGCTAAAATCCGTTCCACGTCTACGGAGTAAATATGTCAAAGATTTTACGTCAGTACCTGTCATAAACTGTCATGAATAAAGCTGTTCACCACCGTCCCCGTCGTCCCTTCCAGAGGCACATACAAGGTGAGGATATACATGTGCCCCTAATAGGGACGACATGGTAGCAAATTCTGTACAGGCTGCAGAACTATGTACACACACCTTGCTAAAGCGCTGGAGCTATCTAACCTCCTACCACCCCAATGGCCCAGCAGTAAGATACCCCCTATCTTAATGGGCACTCACCAACCGCAACCACCAGGGCAGCTCTGTCGAATAGCAACAGCCTCAAAATGTTTAATCTACTGCCTCAAAATTTTTAAGCTACTTATATCCGCCGGTGTTCTTAGCATCATATTCTCCGTGCAATGGGCACTGAGATATTTCATGCATTTTAAGCAGTTAATATGCGCGGTTGTCATCGCTAAATCGGCCTTGAGTGATGTGGTTTCATTTGAATATATGGTTACAATAGTAGGTGAGGGGTCTGAAGACTTTAAATCTAAAGAAGACTCTACTTGAATCATTTCAATGGGCACGCCCTTCACTACTTCAAAATCAATAACATAAAGAATTTTCTGTCGATCTGTTGGCCAATATGTTGGCTGTCCACTCGAAATTACATTAAAAACCATTTTAGATATGGTATCAAGCAAAACGCGTGCTTTTGGAGTGATTAAGCGTGATGACCAGAACGTATGCTTAGCATTTTAGTCGCCAGCTGCCTGAAAACGTGGCCCTAGTGA
Organism: Germaria angustata; assembly: GCA_963681545.1. Classification (NCBI taxonomy): domain Eukaryota; kingdom Metazoa; phylum Arthropoda; class Insecta; order Diptera; family Tachinidae; genus Germaria; species Germaria angustata. The sequence goes on along the minus strand of OY813001.1, from coordinate 82,971,686 downwards.
TTCCTAAAAATAGCGGTATTGACTTTCAGTGATCGAAAATCTGAAATTGAAGAAATCACTAGGCTCTTATGGAAGCCTTCAGATGTTTGTTGCTTGAAGGTGATCTCCACGGATGTCATCTAATAAATAGTGTTTGAGGCGTGTTTTTATTAGTATTAGCCGACCACCACAGGCTCTTCCTCGGTGGCCGTTTGTCCCACATAAAGTATATCCGCTGATTTTAAGCACCTTCTGGACGTAAGGTGGCTCTCAGAGATAAGCTTTACATCAATTTGTTTATCCATCATGAATTATTCAAATTAATTTTTATGTTTGGCGGATGCCGATTGCGTTCCAGAAACTTATTTTTAAATTCAAGGCTTATTTAATAGAGCTTGCAACAGTGTAGACTGCATATTTAACATTTCCTGCATCATGCTAGACACGTTGTTGGTAAAGGCATTTACTGTCTGGATGAGAGCCTCTATTGAAGCTTCTACGTGACCAAAGTTAAAGCTATGAGTTTCATTTTCTGGTGGTACCTTTTGCGAATGGAATAAAAAGAATTTTGAATAATAATCGAATTTGTCGTCTATTGAAAGGGAGGAAGTTGATGTTATTGGTATTTGGATTTGAAAAGCCTTTTGTTATGGAATATCAAGATATTTTAATTACAAAATAACAATGTCAATAACTAAATGTCCCATAAAAGGGTTTGAGACTGTTGATCCAAGACTTTTTCAATCGCGGCCGAATTTCTAAATAAATTTCCGCATTATTTCGACAACCTGATAATGAAGAAACGTTACGATATTACTTTTGATACTCTTAGAAGGTCAGGTACGTGCCCGGTGGGCCTAAGTCTGTGTGTTTGAAAATAGCCAATCAGCAATTCATCTGAATAATGAAGAAGCCTTATATTTTTCTTTGTTCGATATGCAAGAGTGGCAGGATTTAAAACAATGGTTTTACTACATCCCACACATGTCATCCAGGCGGCGAATCTTTTAAAACCTTTCTATTCAATCGTAATCCAGCTGAGAAACTGAAAGATGAATTTAAAAATATACTATTGATTATACCATATACCCGGGATGAACCCCCGGGGGGCACGGTCAATACATCTTGTCTTGGTGGCTTGGTGTTGTGCTTCCTGGGGTATAGGGTTATCAGGTTTCCGGACCTAGGCCTTTTTGCTGATAACCCCTAAAAACTTGTATGTTGCTACCCAATCCCTGAATCAACAGGGCAACGGGCGCGCATGCAAGTAAATTAAAGGCGAAAGTGGGTTCGCTCGCTCGTCCGGTAAGTGGGTAATCTGGCTTTTCCAGACCTTGACCTTTGGCCAATTACCCCTTGAACTTATATGTTACTACCCAATCCCTGGACATAACAGGGCAACGGGCGTGCATATATTTAATTTAAGGAAGTAGCTCTGCCTATGCTTGTCTGGGTAGAGGTGCTACCGATACCTCAGGTTTGCACGGGACCTAAAATCGGAGGTGTTTTTAACACGCGGCTGACCAGAGTCCTATCTGGTGCCACGGGAACGGCCATCATTTACATGTAACAACTACAGAATATAAGGTTTTACAGATTCATACATACATACATGATACATAGAGAATTCTTTCCTATTTTCCATTTATCTATTTCGATGAAACTACCGTGGCGACTTGTACCACAGATATTGATATTTGAATTGTTCAGAAGAGGATAAAGTGTGTTTTATCAAAAATGATTAAGTATCTTAAGAGCTGTAGATATTTTAAATTGCCACCAACACAAACATAAATCAGATATGCGAAATATTCGTAATTTTAAACTTAAGACTTATTCGTTGCATGTGCATACATATTTTTCGTTTATAGAAGAATCGGGAAAAATTAAAAAAAAAAACTTCTAAAAGTTTAAATTACGAAGAGATAGCGAGAATGGCGAAAGTTCGCGAAAATCTTAGAAAATTAAGAACAATAACTAAAACTCATTAAATGTTGCTTAAGCTAAAAGGATAACCAGAAAACCGGAAGGAGATTGGAAAAATACAAAAGTATAATTTTAATTGATGGAGTTGAAACTGCAAAAAGTGGTAAAATTTCTAGTTTATATTAATATCTGTTTAATCAAATTAAGTTGAGAGTTGTGTTTTTCTTCCGACGATATTTGCCATGTGCCATCGTCAGTGTTAGTCGAAATAGAGTGAACACTTGGTAAAGTGAACACTTGGTAAAGTGAAATACTCGATGTTACGAACTCCCAATATTTTTCGTTAGTTACTCTATAGAGTGAACAATACCCAACTCAATAGAGTGAACTTTTGTTTTTCTTATACAAAATTGACGAAGATACAGAAGTAATCATATTTTTATATACTTTTTTATGAAACCGTTTGATTTCTGTTGAATTTGCAAAAATTTTAATTTTTCTTCCCTTTTTTTGAAGATCTTTGAGAAGAGTGAGCTAGATTACTTTAGTGGTTTTTGTTTTCTCGTTAAGTGTTTATGTGCAGCCAAAAAGTAATAAAATGAGTTCTTATAAATGTGAAACATTTCTTACTATTAGAATAAAGCAAGAAATAATTAAAAAACTATCCAATTATGTGGGAGCTAGAGTTCTTGCAAAGAAATATGGAGTAGCAAAGTCCACAATAAGTGGTATAAAAAAAATCTAAAATTGAAAGTGTAAATACAGAAGATAGTGACTACAATGAGGAAAATATGCCGTTAAACATATTGCAAAGGTCACTTCGGCAATAACGTCTGGAATAACTTTTGGATATGTTTCAAACTGCTAATCCAAACGTGAAATTGTTTAGTATCCACTAAATAAAAATTTACATTTGCAGGAAGTTTTTACTAGTAATAACATCAGGGAATGGAACAATGCTGAAAGTTAATTCCAATTTCCGACGCCAGACAATTACGAAAATATTTTATTTTTGCATAAATTTCGCGACCTAGCGGTGCAAAAAACAAAAAATGCTTGTACAAGGCAAAAAACTCTTAAAAATAACTTTACTTCTTTGTAAATAATAATATTTAATAAATATAGATTTTTTTGTATAAAAAAGTTTTTTTTTTTTTGCTTAATTTTCAAGAAAAGTTGTAGCATGCATTATTTAAAAATATGGAGCAACTTATTGAGTAGTGTAGACCAAAACAACAATTAGAAACGCAATAAAATACTGAATAACACTGCGTAATCTATAAGTGTTCTATAAGTGAGTAAACGTGTTAACTAGAGTTGTACCGCTCAGCTCCTATGTAGTTCAAGTAAACGATTCACTAAACCGAGCGAAGTGAACACTCATTGAAATTGACTAATTTGGATCAGTGCTGAGCACTTTTCATTTCACCTTATTCTTTTGTTAGTGCCACAACCACAGAAGCTTCATGAGCCAAATTTCGTTATCATAGAGTCGATTCACGTCATTGGCGATTTACTGTTAGTATGTACTTAATTTGCTTTTCATGTGTACTTAGTTTGGCGTTTATTTCTCAAAAACTTGTTATAAAATAGGAAGAATATCTCAAAAAAGAAATAAATAATTTTTATACCAAATTACTGGTGAGCCTCAGTAGCAAAGACTTAACTTTTTCTCTTTTTTTACTCTGTGCTAATAAATTATTTGAACTAATTTCTATATGTTGGATACCGTTTAGTATTTATTGATGGTGATAATACTTTCGAGGCTCAAGTTTTTTTTTTCTTCGTAGACTAGTAGGTAGTGTACTAGACTCGTAGTGTGAAGGTTCCAGGTTCGAATCCTGCCGCAGAACTCTGGCAGTTTGTGTTTGATAATTAAAGGGAGCGCACAACAAGCCTCCACTGGCTTAAGTGTATGTCGTATGACATGGGCTATCACACCCCTTCAATCAACCTAACCTAACCTAACCTTTCTTTTTTTCTGTTGTTCTTCAAATTTTTGTAGTTTTATTCGAAGTCTCAATAAATAAACCTTAGACCTTATATTAAATTACTTATAAAATAGTTTTAAAGAAATAAATTTCATTTAATTTTTTTGGTCATATTTTCTTAATAAAATTTATGGCCATTTGTAAGAGACGCTTTATTCAATTATGCGTAAAATCAAGTAAGTGACGAAAATGAATTGAGCTTCCGAACGAACTAGCTCAACAAAATGAGTTGAGCTGAAAAGAGCAGTCAGCGCTATGTGATCTGAAGAATACAATCCTAGTGCTAACAGTACGGCACCTACCGTACGACTACACGAATGTTTTAGCTCAAACGAAAATAATCAGCTGATTCGTTTCGTTGGAAAAACGTTAGGACGCTACACTGATTCTATTTTCACTTTTTTTAATCCTCATGTATTAAAGTTTTATGTTCCAAAAAATTATTAAAAAACTAATTTAAAAATTTTAAGTTAAAGCAATCTTACAAAAAAACTTATGTACACGGTAAAATTTTTTAAGGACTACAAAATTAAACAACTAAATTGGTACATTTTAAGTACATATAGACAAGAGTTAAAAATAAATAAATAAAAAACTATACGTTACCCAAAAAAGCAAGTATACGTTTCTACATAAAAATTAGAAATTTTTAAGACTACTTACTAAGAAGTAATAGAAATAATATGTAAAATAAGTTTTCAAAAATTTTTTCAATTGTCATATTAATAAAAAAAATTTTCCTGAAGAAGACGCCCAATAGGCGTCGAAATATTGAATAAAATTATTATTTTTTAAAAAAAGACCTAACGCTTGATTATAAAAATTATATACATATATTAAAACAAAAAAGGTCGAAAAAATAGTGTTAATTAGAAATAAAAAAGAATTGAATAAAACAAAAATATCAAAACTGAACTAAAATCTAAAATGTATTGAGCACTGTTATATACCCTTTCATTTATATCTAAAGAATATATTCTTTTATGATAAAATATAGTATCTACACCATCTCCCCTAAGGGTAAAAAAGTCTACAGGTGAAAGATATTTGGTTACCTGAACGGTCTCTAGAATCCTAAGTTTAGAGAACATCCTCTAACTAGACTGTTTTCTAGACAGCTCGCGTTTTCCAGAACTTTTATTGCCATATCTATTCGCCTAGAGCAGAACGCCCCACAGTGAGACAACACCGGCATTAAATACAAGGAGTCATTGTAGAGCTCTGAAATTTTGCACAGGTTATTTTTGAGACAATTCCAGTTAAAAAAAATTAAGAAAATTCGCCCACTTTTACGCCCACCTCCCATACAATCGAAATTTGTAAAATGCCGAATTGTCCGTAATACTTTAGGTATAACTTTCAATTTTGGTATACTTGAATGTTATATTGTTACAAACATTATCGGAAGAAAATTTCATCCAAATTGGACGACACGCCAAAAACCAAATTTTGATTAATTTGAAAACAATTTTAGAATATGTTTAACAAAAACGAACAGAAATGTTGCTTTATTCTTATTAAATACACTTTCCTTTGCGGTTATTGCTTCAAAACGAACTCATTCTTTAAATCCTCCCATCCAGTTAAATGGAACCAAAAAATATGTTCGTAACATTTCCCAAATCTTTTGTTACCTATGGTTATCTTTTGATGTAAGTGATCTTGCTCTTCATTTATCTTATAAACGTCTATAATCTCTCGGTTTTTACCCTTGGGTATGATTTTTAGGTGAAAATTTGTATTGTCATATTTGTATGCTGCCAGAAGACGCACAATCTTCGCTTTCCTTATAACGATAACCATTTCTTGAAGTATTTTGCTGCTTATTAATTTTTTATATTTTCATACTCCATTTTATTTGGAAGGGCAAAGCTTGCTCCTGTGAGACCCTCTACAACACCACTTCTCTCAACTTTTATTAAAATCTTGCTCAACTTTGCTACAATCGTTGCGATTGGCGTAAAACAAGAGAACTGCAATCTAATAACAAAGTTAATTTTTGTGAAGCACAGTATAATGAAATAATGTTCACCTTGACTTCATCATAACTTAAACTGTCGAAAAATGGCAGAGAATCAATGCATATTTTGATCAATAAATCTTGCAAGAATTCGGTGGCAGATATATTTTCATGAAGCTGTTTTTTACGGAAAGTACCTGCAACAAATGAAATTATTTTGAACATATTTTTTTTACTAGTAAATACAATTTTTGAATACATGTCTCTAGATTTTTAGTATCTGGTGAAAAACTAACTTCAAAAAAAGTCTTGAAAAGATTAGGATTAGGCTTATTTTCTCCTCGGAATAAACTTCGCACCTGCACGTTTGTCAGTGATCACGGTATCTTCTTAATTAAGTGAAAGTAATTTTATCATTTATTAGCTGACCCGGGCAAACGTTGTTTTGCCTTCAAATTTGCACTAAATCGACATAGAAATTATTGTTCAAATACCGGCATCGGGCTAATTAACCCCACTACACGCCGATTAAGGACCCAACGCCTTCAGCAAAACGCAGCATAGGCTTATCGCGCTAATCTCTATTGGGCAAAACACAAAAAACAAAATACTGGGCCATCTGTGGGACGAACTTCAAACTACACAGAAACACTCCTCACGGCCCATAGAGCATGCATATAAAATTTAATCAAAATCGGTCCAGTAGTTTTTGAGTTTAGCGTCCCATAGAACATGTATATAAAGTTTGGTCAAAATCGGTGCAGTAGTTCTTGAGTTACGGTGCGAAAACACACACAAAAAACTAAATATTGCGCCATATGTTGGACGTACTTCAAACTACACAGAAACACTCCTCACGGCCCATACAGCATGCATATAAAATTTGGTCAAAATCGGTCCAGTATTTTTTGAGTTTAGCGATCACGAACATACACGTAATTTTTATGTACATATAGCTGACACCGTCAGCTCAAAATATCTTTGGAACTACATAACCGATTTAAGAGTTTGATATCTCGTTTTGAAGAACATGACAACAGCTTTCCAAAAAAAAAGTAAAATAAAATAAAAAAGCATAAAAAATAAATATATGTATATGTCATTGGTGGTGCAATGAAAATTGGATTTTGCCACGCCCCTCCGCCCACAGACCGAAAATAAAAAATCGGACTTCACAGTGTCACCCGGCCGAGTATTCTGAAGGTTCCCTGAAAATTTCGTCAAAATCGGCCAAGCCGTTTTGGAGCCATTACGTTACATACATACATACACACATCCTATTTTATATATATAGATTGGTCGAACAAAAAAAATATATACAAGGAACAAGGATTATTAATGACCGGTGTATCAATATCTGACTAAATTTTTTTCACGAATAGAAGCCTTAACTTTAATCTTCGGAAAACAGTCGCCAGGATAAAAAGGTGAGGCGTAATTACATCTACCCAATCAGTAGATTCTTTGGATTGGGGTTTATTTTCATGAGAGTATCGAAATCGAACGTCATATTGGTGACGTCATCGAAAGGACCAAGAGGATGTATAGTGCATATCAGGGCATATTGATGATTTCATTGATTGAGGCTTATGAGGCGATTCGGCAGCATCTTATAACAATCCCGAATGGGGTCATACGAATATAGTCGACTTTAATGCTCGTATGACCCAGATTTGTACGCTTACGCCTAAACGTGTGACTGTGTGCTCCTCAACTCGTAAGTACGGATGATATATGTAAATATCGCTGATTCCGAAGTTCTTGATGTTCTTGGCATGAGTGAGAGCTGTCTTTCGTTGTTTTACCGTTACTTCAATAGAGTGTGCTCTAATCAGACTAGGGAACTGCTTCCCGAAACCCTTTCCTTTTTACGAACTACACGTTTTCCATTGAGATCAAGGACTTTTTTACAAAAACAATATATTTATTTTTGATTTTTTTACATCATTCAATAGTTCTACAAACTGTGGGTGTCTTCTTCAGAAAGTTGAAATTATTATTTTTTTTAATTCTCATACAAATAATGAAATTTTTTTTAATATTTTCAACACCAAAAATTAAAAAAATTAAATAACATTTTCTATCTAAAATAGTTATTTTAACAAATTCCGGTTAGTGATGTAGATTAAGACAATGAGTTAATAACGCCGTTTTTTTGCCAAAAAAAATATATTATTATAATTGTGTTTTTAGTCCGATCTTTCAAATATATTTGATTTCTCTAACCGTTCTGATAAATCAGGCACATATCTACGTTAATGATTTATAAATTTCAAGTTCAGTATCAATATTTATTATTTGGTTGTTGGTACCAATATGTAATACATTTCCATCTTTCCTTATTATTAACGTATCTAATAAAGCAGGTTAGATCATTACTTTTTAATAGCAAATTAATGTTGCAATAAAATGATTTGAACGTTGATAACATAAACTCTATTTCATTTTCCAATACAATACAAAATAAGCTCTTAACTTTTGGCTTAATTGTTAGTTTATTAATACAAGTGGCCAGTAATTTCACCATGGCAATATCTGTTCTTTTAGTTGAGAGTATATTTATTTTTTATATTGAAAATATCGTTTATCAATAATGCAAAACTTAAGAATTCGCAAAAAATATTTTTTTTATAATGAGAAGTTACACTCAAGTAATTAATGCCTACTATTTACTTAAGGTGTTACTTCTTTGTGAATGGGATAGGGCAGAGAGAACAGGCGGTGAAATTAGAAGGCAGGGAGAAAGAGATAGAGCTCAACTTCTGTTTCATAACTCAACTATTCTGCATTGTTTATTTCTTTATTTTTATAGCAGAGTTGCAGCGGCTCTGGTGTGAAGTAGACGCATTAAGTCTCTCGAGTTGTATGTCTATAGCCATTTTATTAATTGTTTTACTTCGCCGACGATTCTTCTAACATTAACCGGCGAAGGGGGAAGCTTTGATGCAGTAAACATTAGCATAGAAGAGTATCCAATCTCTGTTACTGTTAAGTGACCAGTGTTGTAGGCATAACTTCACTAGTCCAACAACAATTAACACAACACCACACACTAACTAAATCATAAAAATTCATAATGTTACTATTTTAATGACTTGTCTTGTACAGGGATCGAACCCAGGTTTTCAGTCATAAATTGCTTTGCAATCAACGCGCTCACTACTTCAGCCAACAGCATCCTTTTTAATAATTCTTTACTTTTTACTCCTATTATGATCTATAGGAATACTAGGGAGCAACGATACTACTACATCAAGACAAAACAAAAATGAAATGAGCCCCTAATTTTCGGAGTTTATTTCATATGAAATAAATCCTGAATGTTAAAAATGACATTAACTGGCAACGAAAATGAAATAATGCCCCAAACTGAAATGAAATAACACTCCAATTTTTGTGGACTTATTTCATATGAAATGGAACGCCAGTTTTTGAAATGAAATAAAGCCCCATTACGTATTCGAAATAATAGAACAAATTAACTCACTTTTTATTTACAATATTTGTACAACTTGAATAAGAACTTGGATAGATTCATCAACTGTTTTGCGGCAACAAGGGCAGTTATATTTTTGCAGCCCATTCGAAATTTAATTTGCCATTAATTTTACGTCACACTCATTGAATATTTTTAGATTCTTGCATGGGAGAAGCACAATATTTGGAACTTTGTCCTTAAAAATCACGCACAAGTTGTCATTGTCTACAACCGCGAAGTCAAAAATTCCATATGCCGATTCGCCTTCCAAAGATTCTTCTTTAAAAATGTTCTCACTAGGCACCATCCTTATAAAAATTGTGTTTCCTTCGTAGACCATTCTTGAAAAAACTCATCTTCCCTCAGTAAACGTGATGATTCTTAAATTTTATTGCATTTGATGAATCTACTGCTCTTTCTTCTTTTTCAGTTAATGTTCCTCCACTTTCGCAGAACATGGCAAAATGTCTACTTTTAAAAAATTCCTCGTTGCGAATCAGTCTAACAAATTTAATTTGCACACGTTGTTCTACACTTTTGATTATAAACTTTGACGTTGTTACATCCGATCTAACAATAATATTTTTAAATGATATTTATTATTTTAGGAAGGCTAAAAAATAAGCAGCTTTTTAGCGTAAATTATCAAAAAATTAAAAATTTGCATCCTAGCGTTCCCGCAAGATTTTGGCAATCGCTCTTTATTTGGTTAAAGGTCTTCAGCTCTTTATATTTTTCTTCCTCGTTGTCGTGATTATGTTCTTCATAATGTTTAGCTGGTACAGATTTTCCATCGGAGTCCACATTAATTCTAGCTTTTTTTCTTTCATTACTTTTTAATGAACGGCCAATGTGTATTGTAAATATAATTTGCATATATGTACATATTACAAATTAAAAAAAAATTGAATATGAAATAAGTCCCCAAAAAATTTTTCTATGGATTTATTTCATTACAGATTTTTGGGGAGTTATTTCATATGAAAAAAGTTGTTGCTGCTTTCTGTACATCTTTTTGGGGGACTTGCATCATTATTTTTTTAGAGACTTATTTCGTGAAAACTTATTTCATGGATCCCAATAAATAATTTAATAAGTTTATTACATAGATGCAATACCGAAGCGCATGTATTACAATGACTTGCAATCTAACAGTAATACAGGCTCATGTGACCTATTTTCGAAATATTTTCAGAGCACTTTTGTTGAACCTCCTTGCTATAGTTCTAATTTTAATCTTGTCAATAACAGTAAGAGCGAATTTAATTTTCATGTAACCGTTAATGATGTTTCTGATGCTATAAAAACGTTAAAGAATGACACTAAATGTACAATAGATTCTTATCCTTCTATATTTTTCAAAAAATGTTCTTCTAATATTGTTGAGATTACTACAAAACTTTTTAATATGTGCCTCGCACGTGGTAAATTTTTAGATTGCTGGAAGCTCTGTTGTATTGTACCAATTTTTAAATCAGGTGATCGTAGCCTGATCACTAACTATAGACCAATAATTAAGCAAAGTGCATTTGCAAAGATTTTTGATAAAATTTTAAAGGATAAACTTTTCGACCGTGTTAAGAGTTGTATCTCCCCTTTACAACATGGTTTTATGCCGAATAGATCTACTTCTACTAATCTACTTATAATAAATCGTGATATTATAACTGCAATGGATCGTAAGTCTCAATGTGATGTTATTTACACTGACTTTGCTAAGGCATTTGATACTGTTAGTCATTACCTTTTATTACGCAAGCTTTGTAATTTTGGTCTATCTAATAATCTAATGCAGTTTTTTAAAAGTTTTTTGATTGACAGAAAACTTATAGTTAAAATTGACAATGCTTCATCATCGGTTATAATAGACGCCTATTCTGGTATTCCGCAGGGTACACATATTGGTCCACTACTTTTTATACTTTTTATCAATGACTTACCATTAGCTTTTAAATTTTCCAAATGCTTGTTATTTGCAGATGATTTGAAATTATATTCTTGTATCTCTAATTTGGCAGACTGTCATAAATTGCAGGCTGACCTTGACAATCTCTCCAACTAGTGTTCTAAAAATGGTATAAAAATTAATATTTCTAAATGTTGCACATTGTCCTACACACATATTTCTAATCCAATTAAGTTTGATTACTCCCTTAGTGGTATCATGCTTAAGCAAGTATATGAAGTCAAAGATTTAGGTGTTATTTTTGACGCCAAATTAACTTTTTCTAGACATATTGATTACGTGGTTTCTAGAGCTTATGTTATGCTCGGCTTCATTAAAAGAAATTCTAAAGATTTCAGGGACGCATATACCCTTAAATCTTTATACATTTCTTTGATTCGAAGTATTTTAGAATATTGTTCTATTGTCTGGAATCCCTATCATTTCGGTCTATCTAATCGCATTGAACGCATTCAAAAAATTTTTACTAAGACTGCTTTAAAGTTAAATTGGCAGTATGAGCTACCTCCTTATGAGGCTAGGAGAAAGTTGCTAGGCCTACAATCATTAAGCGACCGCAGAACCTGTTCCTCATTAATGCTAGCTTATAATGTATTATCCGGTAATATTGATTGTCCTGAAATAAAAAATTATTTTACTTTGTATTGTCCCCCCAGGGATTTAAGAATTAACCGTATGTTTGAGGAAAGTTGTCTACGAACTAATTATGCAAATAATGAACCTATTGCAAGATGCTTACATTTATGTAATAGCTTAACTCCCTCCTTAAATTTTGATGTCAACTATACTATGTTTAAATCTATGTTATTCAAATATTTCAATTAAAATAATTTTGTAATCTGTAAGAATATATTTCTGTAGATGAATAAGTAAATAAATCTAAAATATTATTTTGAAGACAATTCTAAAATTTTTACCAAAAGCGAGCGATTAAGTAGCTGCAGCCCCCTTTATCCACGACTAATGAGGAATTAAAATGTTTAAAAGCACTGCGGATTGCAAGATTAATCATTAAAAAGTTAAGGTTTTTCTAATGATTTCTTATACAAGGAAATTTAGTCTTTGCCTAAATTTTTGAAACATTAACCCACCTTCAGCGAGATCTGAGCAGCTCCCTGCAGTACTTTAATAGTCGCTACAGAAATCGCATATAGCCAATTATAACCACAATATATTCAATATCTACGATTATGCTAAAAAAAATACGAAAACAATAAAAACAATTTTAACGAACTGTTCTTAATTTATAGATAAATGTTTTTTAAAAGTTATTAAACACTTTTCTACCCTAATCCAGGCCAAACAGGGGAACAAAGTGTGGCAGGAAACTGAAAACCTTGTAAAATCAACCAATGACATGACAACATTTAAAAAAGCTTACCCTTACAAGTATAACCACCCACCCAATACTGGCAACCCCTAAGGAAAGCTTTCTATGAGTAAGAAAGAGACACAGCTTCATGTCAATTTAATACAAAATGGCTAACGTTTTTAAATAGCGTGTTTTTTTCGCTAAAGGGGGAGGTAATTTACCGTTAATTTCAACCGTTAAGAGAGTAAGAGTTGCAGGAAAAATTATATTTTGACGTTTTAATGCTGCCTGCTAAAGCTTTATAGCGTTGAATGTCAGTATTTATTTGTAATTCGTTTAGGGCTGTTTATCTTTAAATCCTTTTTAAAATTGACGGTTGGAGTGTTGGTCTTTTAAGATGTTTCAATATTTTACTAGATATGGGAATTTAAACTTATTTACGTAGTAGTGGGTTGAAAAAGAGTTGTTCATTTGATGGGATATATACTACAATAATTTGACGGGTGGAACGTTTGAAGGAACAAAAGGATTAAAAATAAAAGGAATTATCAAGCCGACGGAAATTTAAAATTAAAACGTTGTTTTGTATACCAGTGATTTCTTTTAAGGAAATAAATACAAAATTTTATATACATATATTGGTTTGTCATAAATTTGTGGATTAAAAATATTAAACGCAATGCATAATCAAAATTCCAAATCATTTCTCATAAGAGATTTATTAGGCGATCTAATAAATCGACAACAACAACAGCAGCATCAGCAGCAACAACAACCAAATGATGATGGTAAGATGAATTTCAATAAAATAAAATTATAAATATTCGAACAAGTTCTATTCTTGTATCCTGAAGACAATTTTTGTAGTGCTTTTTTATAAAATAAATACCGACGAGATTAAATATCAGTTTTCGCAACGGCCGTAGTCAGCCAAATTAGTTTGGGAAATAAGGATTACTTAATTTTCATATAGTTATAAAAGGAACCAATTTTATTAAGAGATTTAAAAAAAATAAATAAAATAAAATTTGCTGCCCGTTAAACGTCTAATTAAGGCTAGAAAAAATTTCATGTTTTTGACATTAAATAGCATACGAAAAATCGCGTTACCTTTTAATTCTCTTATCTACCAGAAATTTCTAAATATTGTATTTATTTTAAGGTAATGAAAGGGAAAAAATTGCTAATATTCTTCGAAAGTTCTATTATTCTTATACAAATATTGGTTGCATGAAATAACGCCAAAACATAAAAATGAAATAATTTCCAATGAAATCAAGACATGGGGCATGTAAAAATCCAGCTTAACTTTCTAAAGAATTTACACTTTTTGGTTTTATTTGATGGGAACTTCATTAATTTTTGTGCATGGCAGTTATTTCATTATAAGAAACACCAAAAAATTTGGAATTTCTTTAAGATTCCGATTTTGGAATAAATAATTTCATTTTAATTGAGTCCTATTTAATATTTACATTTGGGCGTTATTTCACAAAGCCAATAATGGCTGAAATGCAGAAATACTTCGGAGAACGAAATCTATTTCGGGCATACGATGGAGGAAGAAGTGAACACAATGGCAAGGGCTTAGATATATTTTTTTCTGTGAAGTAGGTCCTAAAGTAAAATGAAATGAGTCCCTTAGCTTCTGATGGAATAACAGCAAAACAAAGTTTTAGGATTTATTTCGTCTTAAGTACGTGCATAAAATAAAATAATGCCTTAAATTAAATTATTAAAAAAGAGATTTGGAGTCAGTTTCATAATGCAATAACTCCTGAAATTTATGAAATTTTTGACAGTTGTTTCATTTTTAATATTTGATATAATTTTCTTTAGATATTATTTCATACAGCCCATATGTGGCCAAGTTATTTGATACGCCACGCTTATCGGGCGATCTTCTGAATTTATAGATCCAAGATTGAAGCGACATGTTAAAAGAGAAATTCTTTTACAATCTGATATGTCTGAGGGATTTCAAAAAAAATATCACGTTGCGCAAATAGAAAATAAAGTTAACATTTAAGCTGGGAGGATCTGAACAGAAACGCTATACAAAATTCAAAAGCAAAAAAGAAGAGCTTTTGAACTTTTTTTAAGAATATTGAAAACCGATTTTCAGCAACTTCCAGACAAATAATATTTAACCAAATTAACATAATTTTTCTTTCTGGTCTACAATGGAGATCTCATCAGACAAAATTTCTAGGAGTAAAATCTGATAAATTACAAATTTTTACAAAAAGAATCTGTTAAAAATCTTCAAAAAATTTGCAACACTATTTCTAATTTATTTTCTTAAATTTTATTTTAAGAAATATATATTTATATAAAAATTAATAACTGTTTCGAAAAAATTTTCTGTTTCATATTTACATATGTACATATACATGTACATATATCGCAACAGAGTGCGATTTTTAAGCTTTAAATTATCGTTTGTGATCAATATTCCGAATAGATATTCATTATCAAAAAGATCTCAAACTTTAGTTGTTATGCCAAATCACTATGAAGGCATATAGTTTTCGACATGTGCAAATGACAAAAATTTGTTATCATAATGGGTGTTCTGTTCTGGAAACGTTCCGCACGATTCAGCCATTTTACATTCGCCATAATCGTCCTACCGAGATGACTATTCGGAGTGTGCTGGATAAATTTGAGTCCTTTGGTTTAGTAAACACTGAACCAATACCCGTACGATGACGCAACAGAAGACCCGCTGGATGCCGAGAGTTTACAGGAAAACCTAAAGCAGTCGTTTTCACGCCAAAATTTTGTGTTGCGATTTGACTCTGCACCCATAAAAATTGAACTGACGCAGAAGCTAAAGGTAAACGACCACAGACAACGATGTGTGTTCCGTGGAATGGACCGTGAAGCAGTTGGAAACTGAACCTAATATTTATCCAAAAATCATTTTCAGCGATGAGGCTCATTTCTGAATGAATGGGAACGTCAACAAACAAAATTTTTCGAATTTGGGAAGATACCAATCCACATGAGTACCAAGAGCATCCAATGCATCCCGAAACAATTATTTGTTTGGTGAGGATTTTGGGTTGGCGATCGGTCCATATTTCTTTGAGGCCAACATTGACTTCAACACAACGGCGCTACGCGCCACATTGGACATTCTGTACGAGCAATTCAAGGGCATAAATATATCACGTGGAAGTGATGTGAACTGTCCACCGAAATCGTGCAATTTGACCCATTTAGACTTTTTCTTGTAGGTCTTTCTTATGTCGCAGATTTATGCGAATTAGCACAGCTGCCTTCAAAGCCGGTGATTTTTCGATTTTTGCTAAAAAAAAGGTAATTTTTGTTTAAAAAAGTCTTGGATGAATTACGTTCGCCCGCAATAAATACTAGTTTTTTCATTGAGATCAAAAATCTCTCAGAGATGCAGTGCTGTTGCAACGAAAAACTAAAACTATTTTTTTATATACTAAAACGTTTTTGGTAAAAAATCGGTACGAAACAAAAAATCTAGGATAAATTACCTTTAAAATGAGGTATATCTCATTCCGCAATAAATCACAGTTTTTTTTACATAAAAAATAATTTTTAAACAGCACTCAAACTTCACTTTTTTAAATTTTCGTTACGATTAACGAGATTATCTGCTTTCAATATCTGTCAAAAATAAACTAATAGACGCATCTTGCTCAAAATTTGACAGTAGTCTGGTAATAGACAACAGCTAACGGGAGCAGTGCTGCATTGAAAGTTACTGCGTTAGAAATACCAAAAGCCGAGGAACTATAAAACTGTCCTCGTAATAAAAATTCCGACTTTTCTAAGCGAAGGAAGCTAAAACTAATTGCAGTAACAAAAATTTTAAAAGTTACATTTTCCATAATATAAAAACAGTGTGATTGATGTAGAATTGTTAAATGTGGCGCAAAGAGAGCAGTCAATAAAATGTATATGTATATAATATATATATATATATATATATATATATATATATATATATATATATATATATATATATATATATATATATATATATATATATATGATAGAATTTGGGAATATAAACTAGTTAACGTAATTTTTCAGGATATGTTTTTTACATCTGACTTCTGAGCGGTACGGTCCATTTATAATTTTTCATGTCTGTGAAAAATGCCAATTTGCAGACATGTGTGATTACACCTAATATGACATCTGGTTGTTCACATTATCAGATTTTGTAAACAATTTGTTCTTTTTGTTTATAATAAATAGTTCAATTATTTATTTCTTATCAACCGCAATAAATTTATATGGCCATCTTTAACTTTTCTAGATTCTTTTGTATGTTTTTCCCACCATCTCACATTTTTGTTATGCCAAAACAGCTGATGTCGGATGCTTTATCAGATAAAAATTGAAAATTTGCCATCTAACTCTCGTTTTGACTTTTACAGAAGAAATATTTCAAATTTTTCACATGACATGTATAGATTTTTCAGTGGGAAGTTCGACAGGTTCACATGTATAAAACATGTCATCTAAAAGCAGCCTTAACAAGTTCGCGCATGGGGGGATATACGTCCCCCTTGTTTTATACCCCCGATTCATTTGCTCGAATACACGTTTAATTCCAATAGAAACATACATAAAATTTACACGGATCTTTGTAGTTCTCCAGTGCTGTCCAGAAAACTGCCCGCGGGCCGCATGCGGCCCGAAACGCATGTTTTAAAGTGTAATGTAATCAGTATTAGGCATAAATAGTTTGAATAATAGAGTCCTTCGTCAAAACATATAATCAATATTTGGTATAATTTAGTTATTTTTAATTCCTTTCGATGGCGTCATTTAAAAGTAAAGCTATCTTTTAGTATTATTGGGGGAATACCCGCGAAGTATTTCGCTTTTGTAGACTGAGTATTATTGGTGTTCGTATTAGTTCCCCCCAGGGGGCGCGGTCAATTCATCTTGTCTTGGTGGCTTGGTGTTGAACCTCCTGGGGTATAGGGTTATCAGGTTTCCGGACCTAGGCCTTTTTGCTGATAACCCCTAAAAACTTGTATGTTGCTACCCAATCCCTGAAACAACAGGGCAACGGGCGCGCATGCAAGTAAACTAAAGGTAAAACCGGGTTCCCTCGCTCGTCCGGAGGGGTAGTTGTTCTTTCCAGACCTTGACCTTTGGCCAATTGCCCTAAAACTTAATATGTTACTACCCAATCCCTGAATACCAGGGTAACGGGCGTGCATATAAGTAATTAAGGAAGTAGCTTGCTACGCTAGTCTGGGTAGAGGTGTTACCGATGCCTCAGGTGTGCAAGGAACCTAAAATCGGAGGTGCTTTAACACGCGGCTGACTAGAGTCCTATCTGGTGCCACGGGAACCAGTAGCCCCTAGGACGTGTCCTAGACTGGTTATTGGTGAGGCCCCTTCGGGGATCACGTGGTGGCTGTGGTTAAAACCCAAAGATACGCGGGGAGAGGTATGGGCTGGATGAGTGTGTCTTCAATCATGGGCTAGTGGCATGATGTGGATGTTCTCTTCAGGCCATATATCTCTAGGTGCTGTTGCTATTCGACAGAGCTGCTCTAATGGTTACGGTAGGTGAAGCTTCAGGTCAGATTGGGGTAAAAGTTCCACTGCCGTGCCATTTGGGTAGTAGGAGGTTAGATAGCTCCAAGCATCTTAGCAAGGTGTCTGTACATGGTCCAGCAGCCTGTACGGAACTTGCTACCATGTTGTCCCTGTCAGGGGCAGATGTTAGTTGGCGCTCCAGTCATGTGCCCTTGGCGGGGGCTACTGGGGCGGTGGTGAACGTGCTTTATTCACCCTTGTGATAGTGCACCGTCAGGTTGGGCCTTCGGGCAGGTACTGACGTGAATCTTTTGCAACTCTGTTCATATTAGTTAAACTTGTACTTTCACTATGTTCGTATCGCCCTTTCTAGTATCTATACCTCTTTGAATTTTACACATGATAAGTATTTAACAAGCAGTTTTGAGAAAAATACTTTGCTAACTTTATTATGTCTACGAAGAAATAGAGATAATGAGCAAAGTTTGGCTGCTTCTTATGAAGTTTGTTTGCAATTAGCAAAATGTAAAAAACCATTCAGCGATGGAGTTTTTATAAAACAATGCGCAGTTGCTATCGCTCATCGCTTCATGCAGCAGAAATTAGCGGACAAATTCGAATCTGTTGCATTACCTCACCATTCAGTTGCGCGACGAATAGATGATATGGGCGAGTATGTTTTGAAAAAAATTATGTAATTACATTGCAACATGTGAATATTTTTCATAATGTTTGGATGAAAGTACCGACCAGACAGATATCGCTCAATTAATAATTCTTATTCGCTGCATTTCAAAAGATTTTCCGAACATGTAGGACATATTAAATTTAGTGCCACTGCATGGCTCAACTAAAGGCAGCGATATCTTTGAAGCTGTTAACAAAACTGTTATGGAATACGGAGGGTTTTCAAAGTGTTCTTGTATTGTGACCGATGGAGCCAAAGCTATGTCAGGAAACGTTACAAACATTACGGCACTTCTAAAGCAAAATCGCATTGATTGCCCATTAATCCATTGCATCATACACCAAGAAGCGGAAAGTCTTTGCGTCAGATTAATGCCATGAAAATGGTTGTTAAAATAACAAATCTTATTAGACACGGAAACAAAGCTTTTATATCGATAAGATTCTTAAAGATAAATTAACGAAGAACAAATAAAAGTATAAAGAAGTGATTACCCTGTATTTTTTTTTACTAGAAAACTGAAAATATTTTTTCTGCGGCCCTCCAGCTTTTGTAGTAATTATAATTAGCCCGCGAAGGTGTACAGTTTGGACAGCCCTGTAATAGAGAATGAGCGGCACCCCCCTTTGACACTATTAACTTTGTTTTTAAGTCATCCATGTAAACCCTGTAAGCCCGCAATTGATTTTTATACATACTCGTACATATGTAAGTATATACCATGTTATAATTTTTTTTTCCTGAGATAAACAACCTTTTGCTATTTTTTTTTTTTTTTTTTTGCTACATGCTCTTAATTTTCTTCTTTATTTTTCTTAAACATTATTAAATTGCGAACATATTTGTTAAAATACTTTATGATCCTTTACATAAATATAAACTTCTTTTTTGCTAAATCTAAATTGTCTATTTAACATTTAAATAGTTGCTAATTGTTTATTATGATACTTATGTTTAGATAATAAGTTAACTTATCCTTATGTTTTGCACACACACATACACACACACTCGCACACATCTAAATAGGCAGACAAACAAATAAAACTTCCATTTATACTATAACACGCTAATTAACATCTAACAACAAAAACTACATGCACACACACACACACACAAACACATTTAAGAGAATTTTCCTTTAGGCCAACTTGAGCAAAGTCAAAAATAAATCTTTTGTTTTACATTTTTAATTGCTGTAGCTAACACATACACACGCACACACGTCACACACACTCGGGAGCGAAATAAATAAAGCAGCAGCATCCTGTCACCAATTTTATAAAAATTGTCTGCTCGTTTTACACTTGTCTTTCTAAATGAGAAAGAAAACGAAAAACACATGCTCGTACATGGATATCAATTGCCATTTAGGGCTGTTTTGGTTTTTCTATTGTTTTTCTATGTCGTACGTGACAAATTGTTTATAAAGTTGTTAACATGGCATTATTTTGTTAACTTGCCTGAGGACATGGTTTTTGTTTGTTTTTTACATTTTACGTTTTTCAATTTTGAATTTTCTTTTTCTTTAAATAAACTGGTGTGTGGTTATTTGTCAGTGTTGCCAGTTTAGCCATGTTCTGGCTAAATATTGCAATTCTTCAAATTGGATTCAGCTCTTAACAATTTTTTGCCACTTTCATTCTGATTTATCTATTTTTTTGAGCAATTTTTCATTGTATGACATTTTAATCATGTTTTGCGAGGTAGACTCAAAATACAGAGCGGTAGGTAATATTTAATATGTATATAAAATAGAATAGCAACTACAAAAAAGTACAATTGCGTTTTGGCAAAGGATTGTGAGCACCGAAATGCAAATGGTATTAAACAATTCAAAGAAAAATTATTGCATGTTGTTGATTTAGCTGAGTATATGCCTGCCTTTCATTGGCGATGAATTTAAAGAAATTTTTTTTTTTTTTTTTAGAGATGATCTCTATAGATGTAAATCCTTACAGACTAAAGATGTAATACATGCAACTGAAATAACTATTTCAATGTAAAATTATTGTTCTTTTTACGACCTCATTGCTCTCAGAATTATTTATGATAATATTTATTGAAATTATTTCATATACGGCGAAAGGAGTCATTGTTGCATAAATAGATCAATAGTATTTTAGAATTATCAGCAGGAAGACACGAGTTGGTCTACTTGGAACGCAAAACCTAATTTTACCAAGCAGGAGCTCGGAATCGACATCGCCACGAATTAATCCAAGTAGTTTAAGTTCATTAAATTTATTCTACACCACTGAGAAAATTTGTCAATATCCGACTGCAGTAAACTTTTATCATTAGAGTCTTTAAGAGCTGTGATGAACCACAGTACTTACAACTTGTTTTTTTTTCTGTCTGTCAATAAAAAATTATTATCATTAGATTTCGGTTCTCTGTTAACAATTTTAATAAATAAAATTTAAATAAATTTATACACAAACTGTCTTTACTGGTGACTCCGAAATAAGAAGTATGAGGACCACTACGGATTTAAGCAACGATGAAATTTCATACCTTCTAACAAGATGGAACCTCCCTTTAAGTAGTCGTAACTCCGATAAAATACTGAGAATTGAAACGTATGTATATTACGGAAAATCTTTATGCTGACGATACCAGAAGCTACGACTTTTTATCTGAGTTTCAAGGTATAACTAAAAGAATTTACCAATTTATGGCTTCTATGGAATTAAGACTTGATCAGTTTTTTGAAGTGGGTTCCTCGCCTTCAAGTTTACAAGCAACAAAGTCATGTCAACAGGTTACTTTTAGACACGGAATCCAGATTTATGGTTTGTTGCTGCCGAAGAAAAATTTAAGAACTTTTTACTTCTCTCTGATAACATCTAATATGCGAAAGTTCTTGATTTATTGGACTTAATGATAATAGAAAAAAATTTCAAGTATCATTAAAAATCCACCCCTTAATGACAAATATATGTATATATAACTTTCTTATATGAGAAATCTCTAATCTAAAATCAATGGATAGAAATTTCATCGCAAGTGGCAAATACTATAAACGTTTAAGAGAGTTTCCAACTATAACAAGAGAATTTAATAGGAAATCTATAGAGACATCAACCATCAAGCATCATATCATTACTAACTGTCATCCACTCAGTTGTAAGGTCAGACGCTTACATCCAATAAAATTGAAGCAAGCAAAAGAGGAATTTGACGTTTTGCTGCAACTTGGCATTATACGTCGTTGGAAAAGTCCTTAGGCAAGTGCCTTACATTTGGTTAAAAAACATGATGGGACCTTGCGCGCTCGTGGCGACTATAGACGTTTAAATAAGAATACCATTTCAGACAAGTAGCCAATTTCAAACCTAAGATTTTCAAAATATTTATTATCGTAAAATAGATCTCGTAAAGGTTTTCCATCAAATACCGATGCATAAAGCTGATATCGAAAAAACTGCAGTAATGGCACCTTTTAGTTTGTTTGATTATTTACATACGTATGCCATTTGGATTTAAAAACGATGCCCAAATTTGTCAACGTTTTATACACCAAGTCGTTGAGGGCACCAAATTATTGAGGGATTTACGAATGTTGTTTGAACGTCTTAGTTTTAAATCTACAAAAATGCGAGTTCGGTAAAAAATAAATCACTTTTTTGGGTTATTTAATTACACAAAATGGTATTAAACAATCATCACCTACAAAAATATCCCGAGCCAGAGAATATTTCTTCGGAGGTTTCTAGGTATGATTAATTATTATCGATCATCTACTATATACCTCATACAACTGATTTGCTAGCACCTCTAAATGAATTTCAAAAACGCAATCCAAAAAAATTATCAAAAACTTATATGCACGGACGCTCAATCTCATTCATTTAACAACCTAAAAAGATCATTAGCGGAAAGTGCATTACTTGCTCACCCGTCATTAACACCACAACTTTCTATTCAAGTTGACGCTTCCAATACATGCATCGGTGCCATTTTACAACAGTTGAATTTGGATTCCAAAGCACAATCATCTCTCGCATGCTTTTCTAAAAAACTTTCAAAGGTGCAGGTACAATATAGCGCATATGATAGAGAAGCTATGAAGGTTGCCTGATAGAAGCGCGTAACTTTAAAATATATACCGACCATAAACTGCTTATATATTGTTTCTGAAAGCAAAGCAATTTCGATATCTTGATTTTATAAGCCAATTTTCTACTGCTTGCAGACGCATTGTCTCGGATTTCAACAATTGAGTTACCATCTCCTATATCAGCAGCGGAGATCAATGAGCAGCAAATAATAAAGTTCTTAGCAGTTCTGTTGACATATTTTACGACAGTTTCCATTACTTAACTCGTCCTTACATAACTAAGCCTCTACGTAAAAAAATTTTTCTACCCTTCATGGTTTTAGGGCTTCAACAAAATTTATGGCCAGGTACTAATAAAGATATCCAACTTTGGACCAAGAATTGCATAGATTGATTAGAAAGTATTGCAAGAGCCCAATAGATAATTACATATGTATGTCCAGATAACAGGATTGACATATGATTTAGATTGTTGCAAAGAAAAATTAATAGCAGAAATGTGTACATCATAAATATCAGAAGTGGTGTTCGGAGAAATGTAGGAATATATAACAAAGAAAAATTGATTTGTATGTCTAAGTTCGACGCCAACAAATTGGGAGTAGAGATTTTATCGGGCAGACAAAAGGTTTTTTACTATTACAACTTTAGTTTAACCCAAAAGTGAGCGATAAGTAAATGGCAAATTTATCCTACCTGTAACTTTTAGCGCATTCTAGCCTATTACGTTGAAACTTCTTTGGAACATGACATTTTATATAGGATGCTTTTTTAAGAGCTTTCGGATTTTTTTTTTTTTTTTTTTTTTTAAAGAGAAGTTACACTCAGGTAATTAATACCTACTACTTAAATTAAAGTGTTACTTCTTTTGTGAAAGGGATAGGGTAGAGAGGACAGGTGGTGAAATTAGAATACAGAGAGAGAGATAGATAGAGAGGTTTTAATTTCTGTGTTACAACTCAGCTATTCCGCGTTGATTTATTTATTATTATTATACCTCTTTTTTTATAGTAGAGTTGTAGCGTCTCTGATGTTAAGTAGACGCATTTTTTTTAGTATTGCCATTTTATTAGTTGTTTTACTTCGCCGACAGTTCTTGCTAGCAATACCGACGAAGGAGGGCGCGCTTGATACAGTAAACATTAGCAGAGTATGAAATTGCTGTTACTGTTAAGTGACCAGTGTTATGCCTTCATCACTTAAACAGTCCAGATATCAAAAAACACATATAATAACATAGAGAAATGTATGAAATCTTTATTTGAATCCATAGAACGATCTATATAATGCAATTTTTAACGATGATTTCATGTAAAAGTTGACTGCGGCTACGCCTTAATACGCTGTGTACAATTTTGGTATACTCCCTTCAACATATTGGCCAGTATCTCTCGAATAAATTCCTCAATATTGGCTTCCAGAGCGTCAACCGTTGCGGGCTTGTCCCTACAGCAACATGAGCCATAACATAGCTCCACAAAAAATAGCCTAAAGGTGTTAAATCGCACGATCTTGGCGGCAAATTGACCGGCCCCAAACTTGAAATAAACTGTTCACCCAACTGTCCTGCTGTGTGGCATGTGACAGTTCTGGATGCAATGGCAGTTCTTGAAATTGATTTCCTAGCGTTGTTCAATTCATGAGTAAATTATAGACCAAACTGAACACGTTGAACAGTAACATGTTACACGAAAACAGCAGAGCTGCCAAAAACAGTGTTGCCAAAAAGAAATTTGCTAAAAAATTACATTTTATTATGTATAACTTATTTTTGTATGCACAACAGCTAAATTTGCAAAAAAAAATATTTCTAAGAAAAATAAATTCATGATGATTTAGTTTCACGGCCAATGAAATGTCGGCATATGAACAACCAAAGCCACAACAAGCAAGTTTAAAAAGTTAATTATAAATTATACACAAGGTGGCGCAAAAGTAATGTTATAATGTGAATTGGCTGCCATTTCTTCAGATGGCGCCAAATATGACCTTGTGCGTAACTTTAAAAATGAAAATGGAGCAATTCCTGTTTGCCATCAATTTGTTGATATGCATTACTAGGGAGGTTTTGCGTTAAGAGGATTCATTTCAAACAGCAGGAGATTCATTAATATTGTAAAACAGCTCAAACAGTTTAAGGAATCTTTTGTGACAAAACAATTGATATCTTCCAATTCATAGTATCGACCGGAATGTATTAGATGGTATGCGAGTTCCTGCTTTTTATTGGGTTTTGGAAAGTGAGCACCAGCCGCACCACAAGAACATTATTTGCATTCGTAGCCAGTGGAAGATCGCTCAAAACTTGAAAGATCGCTGTTGGAATAAGTGGATTCTTGAATATCTACCCCAACTTATACAAATAACGAAATAGAAAGCCAACTACATCCCTATAAAAATTGACGACATTGTGATGGTTGTTGACAGCAACCTGTCCAGAAACCAATTTAAGAAGACGTGTTGTGAAAGTGTTTTCTGCTAAGGACAGAATAATTCGTTCAGCTGAAATTAAAACCTCTACATATACCTCTGTAAATTAGCTATTCTAACCAATTAAAATAGTAGATCAGGTTGATTCACAGGTGGGAGAATGTTGATATTACCCCTTGATATTGTTATAATTTTGATTCTCTACTTTAAACAAAACCACTGTTTAAAAAACGAATTTTTAATAATATTATTCATAGATTTTCAAACTATTTAAACCATTTCATGTCATATTTTTTCATTGCATTTTCTTTTAGAGAAGCAATCAATTACATGCAGATCTTTTTAATTTAAAGAAATACTTTTTATATTTTTTCCTGATGATGTCAGTTGAAGTTCTGGAGAAGTAATGAAAAATAACATTTAAAACATTTCTTTTAATCAATTTATAATTTTAAAAATTTTTTCCTGGCGATGTCAGTCAAAGTTCTGGCGAAATATCAAAAATTAAAAATATTTCTTAAAGACCTGCTGCTGGAATAAACATTTTCTCTGACGATGTCAAAGTTCTGGCGAAATATTAAAATTATTTCTTAAAGACCTGCTGCTAGAATAAACATTTATTATTATTTACAAAGTTTTTTGTTTTACCTGTTTCTTGAGTACAAAAAGTGCAAATTATTACTTTTTATTTATTTATTTAAATAAATAGAGGAATTCTGGCAACACTGTTATTTGAAATAAAAATTCAGTTTTCACTTTCACACCCTGTCCTTCTACTCCCCCTGACTTTCCGATTCAAGTGCTAAACCATTAACAGTTGTGGTCTTTGTTGTTATGAGAAATAAAGATTCATTATGCTCGTAGTAGCACTAATTGGTCTGATTATATCGTGTGGTTCTTTTCTTTAATTTTTTTTTTCATTTTGAGGAATTAAGGATTTAGGAGATGTTGTCAGTTTTGAGTTACGTGTACATTTTCGATTGTTCCAAAACTCGGTATTTTAGAAAAAGGTTAGAAGGCGAGCAAATTCACTATACCCCACATGTTTCTAAATAATTTTTCTTTTTATTATAAGTAGATGTATTAAAAAGAAATGAAATTTTTATGCAATTTGATTATTAACCCCATTTTTTGCAATAATTTGATTGGAGACTTTGATTTTTATTGAAACAAATTAACATATTTGCTTGAGTGAAGGGTATGTAAAATTCGACATATACACAGTTTAACCTTCTTTTTAGCCAATACTTGTTCTACTGTTGCAGAAAAAAGTATTAAGAAAATATTTCGTTATGCTTTTTTACATCCTGAAAAAATTGTCTGTAATATCCTATTGTTCTTAAAGCCCAAACACTTGAAAGTCTTTGGAGGATATGAGTTGTTATATGTATGAATGTGAACCAAATTAACACATGACTTGTACATACAAAGTCAACGACATCTAAATATGTACCCGTTGCTTAAGTCAATTACCTAAAAGATTTACGAATATTTTGCTCTACATAAAGGGGGAAAAAGACTCTTAGATTTTTTGCCTTTTTATGTCTTTTCGTTAAAAAGTCACGTCCGATCAATTTAAGATATAAAAATTGGAATTACTTTACACACACATATACATATGTTTGCAATACAGGAAAACACACAATCAAGTAGCAATTATTTCAATTGGTTTTCCAAATAAAATATGTATACAAAATATTGATAAATATGAGGATTTGGTTTAACATTAATTATGTTAGAGATTCGGTGCTGTGACGAACATTACGAATGTATGCAGCGTAAAATATTTTCTTTTAAAAATACTGGAAGAAATAATAATTCTATAACTTTTTCAACAAGCTACACTCGACCATAAGCGCAACACAGTGACCAACTTCAAGGGAAATTTTGCGCCGTTTCGTAACTGTAGACGAAACATAGAACCATCATAATACATCGGAAACCAAGGAATAATCAAACCAGTGCGCCTCTGGGACAGCAACGTCATGATCAAAGTTATATGGGATGCACGCGGTGTCATTCCCATCGTTTACTTTAAAAAGCGTAAAGCGATTATTGGCGAATATTGTTCAAATCTTTTGGACAGATTCAATATTGATTTAAGGACAAACCGCCTCATCTATTGCAAAAGTGTAGTCACTGCGCAAAAATCAATGAATCGGGCTATGAACAGCCACACCATTTAGAGCAGACTTAGTCCCTTACGACTACTTCCCATTTTCAAATTTTAATACATGGCTGGCTGGTAAGAGATTTGGGTAAAACGAGAAAGTCATTATTAAAACAAACGGGCATTTTATTACTTGTAGGGATTTAGAAAGACGCTGGACTAAATGTAACGAGCTTAGAGGAGCTTAGACTATGATGAAAAACAATTCTGTTCTCACAATCCTCAGCATTCTCTCATTCTCAGCAGAGGAGCAATACTACCTATAGAAATCTTAAGTGTTGCCCAGTCGGAGATGATGCTTCAAACCAAAATGTAAAAGTTGCGCTCACAAACTTGCTTACAAGAGTCGTGATTTTTGAAGCACTAAATTTGTTTTTATCACTTCGACTCAAAAAAAGTACTGACCCTTTAACCATGTATGTATATCAACCACGTGATCCCCGAACAATTAGTCAAAGACAAGTCCTGGAGCTACTGGTTCCCATTACACCGAATGAGTCTTCGGTTAGCCATAAATTAAAATTCTGTCCATTGTTGGCCGTTTGTAGCACCTCTGTACACAGCCGCAGCGATAACCTCAAGGTATCGGAAAATATCAAGACAACATGATCACCAGGAAGGAATTTATGGAATATGTCATGATTAAAATTACAGCAGTGTCTTTGCTGGTATCGCTGGACTCAATATATCACATAAATTTGGCATGTGGGTTATGTTGACGTAGAAAAAATCTATTTATTATTAAAGACCTGCAACTTGTAATAAAAAATGCAATTACGCTATGGGATCCTCATTCATTATATCGTTTGCTGGGTAGCATGCCGTGTTGTGCTAATATGGGATCACCGTATATTGCAGCGTTCGATGTCGTTTCTTAGAGGTCAAAATTGTTAAAATCGCTCAAAGATAAGGGAAGATATTTATCATTGATTTTCGCCGATTCTCTTTGTCACAACAATTTCGCTAGCAGACAATCTAAGTCCTGCGTCAAATGTTTTTTCGGATTGGTCTCCGTAATCCCATGTTGATAATTTTGCTTATAAATAGTCATTCCCCAAATAAAAGTGATTATCGATAGAAATAAATTTCAATGAAATTAAAGTCCCTTCAAAACTTAGTCAGCGGACAAGCGCTTGCACCGGAGCGTAGTCAAAGTTTCTATGCGAAGTTCACGAAATTTATTTCTTGAGGACTTCTTTTGTATGACCTAAAATTCTTCTCTGATTTCTAATGAAAATATGTATATTTGACCGATCTAATACTAGTTTGCGATTGTGCCAAAGAAATTTTCTCAACCTGTCTATATGAAAATATTTTTAGACATGCCTTTGCTGTCATTAATTGAAGCCATATTTGCCGTTACATACATTTTAATACCCATCCCAAGCGCTCTGTTATTTAATGACCAACCAGATATGGATGCATTTGTTCATTTTTTATTTACAAATTCAATACAAATGTATTGAAGAATTTATTTATTTATTTATTTATTTATTATTATTTATCTATGGAATTGAATTCCTTACAGACAATTACTAATATTAATTAACAATTAATAACATTAAATAAATTACAATACATATAAAAATTCAACAAAAATTTTTTAATTTGAATTTAAATAATTTATAATAGCATTTTTTATTACATAAGTATTTAATGAAAAGTCTATAAATCTATAAAACTGGTTAAATGTGCTACACATTCTTCTAAGGGGATCAGCATCAGCATAATTAGCTCTATGTACTTTTACTACTAGAGGAATGAAATTTCGGGATATACGTTGAGGGACATTAAACGAAATTTCATTTATCAAAAATCCAGAACAAATGTTACCTTTAATAATATTGAGGACAAATGAAACGTTCAGCATAGTTCTACGACTTTTTAGAGTAGGCAGCTTAATAAGGGCAAGTCGAGACGAGTAAGACGGCAAGTTAACTGGGTTAAAACATAATCCTCGAAGACAAAATAACAGGAATTGCTTTTGAACCGATTCAATAGCATCAGAGTGAATTTGGTAAATAGGGTCCCATATTATTGATCCATATTCGAGAATCGGACGTACCAGCATACATCAGAATAGATGAAAATTTTATTACTGTAGGCAAGTCATTAATAAATAGTGAAAATAGTAGCGGCCCAAGATGGCTACCCTGGGGAACACCTGAAGGTACGGTTATGCTTTTAGAAAATGTGTTTTTGAAACGAACTGTTTGTGATCTATTTGTTAAGTACGAATATATCCATTTAATGCTTGGCTCAGTAAATCCCATTATCCGAAGTTTCTTGATAAGAAGTAAATGATTAACTTTGTCAAATGCTTTTCTAAAATCTGTATAGATGACATCTGTTTGCATCCTTTGTAAAAAGCCACGATTTATTGTGGTAGTAAGGTGAAGAAGATTTGTGATTGTAGAACATCTTTTTTGAAAGCCATGTTGACACGGGGATATTATACTTGTAACTTGGTAGCATATAGATTCAGTGATAAGCTTTTCAAACAATTTAGGTATAACACTTAACTTTGCGATTCCACGATAAATTAGTTTTCTTGCATTGTGTTATCATATACATACATAATTATATAACAAAATCCATAGCATAAAATGCTACTTTTATATGCATATCGCAATTTACATTAAAATGAAGTGCCGTCACTTAATTGTGAATAAAATCAAAAGTTGTGAATCTATTTTAATAAAGTTTGGTTCATTTTGTATAGAACATACATATTTACATACATGTTTATAGAAAAGGAACGATGTTGTTGTACTAGTTTCTTTTTTAGTTTTTATGAGTTTTTAATAAACATAATTTTTTATACAAATGATTTTTCAAGCACAAGTTCCACGGTATCACTGAAAGTAATGAGCAGATTAAAACACAATGTCGGCACAGCTTAATATTTATGTAGATTTTCAGCTTTTTTTATTTAATTGAGCCGGACAAGCCATTTTCCCGTTATTTTAATATTTGTCGCGCAACTGATCTTTTTTAACACAATGGTATGTCCCGAAGACGAGAATCAATTTGAAGAAACGGAGTGCAGATTCATTTGCAGCTTCCCAAATTACATAAGGATCAACTCTAAGTTGCTCCAGTACAAAATGTTGTATAATTTTGTGATCAACCCTTTTCCTTGGCAAAAAAAAAACCCCTTAAAATATTTACTCTTTTCACCATTCAGAAGATCGCTTCCAAATCGATCCGAAGTAGCACTACTTGCGGATCATAATCTAAGCATTTTCATGACTGAGAATATATACTTATAGCAAATTTATATGAAACACAGCGTTTTCTTTTTTGTAAAAGTGTAAAATTTTGTTGATAAATTTATTAAAAAAAGTAAGTTATTGATTTTATTTAGCTAAATTAGGCTAAAGTGTTTTTTTCCGATGTTTCGTATATGTTTTGTTCACCTTTTCCAGGAACTCGTCTATTTAATTTAAAAATTAAAAACATCAAAGTTTTACTAATTTACTAAGTAGTGGTGGAAAATACAACAAATACTTACAATTAAGGAATATGATATTACATAAAAAAAGTTTTTTTTTGTTTTCTTTATAAAACTAATTTTTTTTATAAAAAAACAAATATACCATTTGCACGCAAACTTTTGAAAAGCTTTTCTCAAAATGATACTCTGCTTTCTATATCCATCCTGTAATTAGCGTTTAAGCTGTCAGTATCCTTTTTATTCTTCGTTTCTTTAATTTTTTCTTGTATTGTTAAGCATTCAGTTATAAATCTCTTTCTCACATTGTTTTCCTTATCAAGTATTTTTACATTATCAAAGTCAGCTAAATATGTAATTTATTTGTAAAATGTGTTGTGACAATGCAGTGCTCTACTTGTTCTTATTAATGTCATCTTTATGCTCCCTAATCCTTGTTTCCAAACTTCACTTAGTAGTGCCAATGTAAACTAAATTGCAGTTCTAGGGCAGTTGTTGTCGAACAAAAAAAAATTGATTTTTCCCCTACTATCTACGAGTATGTATTCTTTATTATTCAGGTCCAAGACTATGGGTATAAAAATATAATGCGATAAGTATTTTTATCTTCTAAGAGTATTTCCATTTTGTTTCCGTAGTCATTCATGTTTGCTGATGGCAATCCTTTTGTTACCGCGAGGAAAAGTTTCTCATTTGGGAAATTTTTAATAGTTCCCTTGAACTGTGTAATCCTGTATGCCAATTTATTCCTGGATGTTTCCTTTTCTCTTTTGCCTGGATGCATTGTTCTATATCTTTTATAATCTATAACGGTGAACAACTTTGTGTATTAACATGTAAAGCAAACTTTTTTCCCAACGATAATAGCCATTTGCTTTCTGACGGTACCTCTATTTCTATTTTTTTTTCTCAAACCTGTGTTCGTTATAAAAAATCCCTATTTGTTGAACACTTTTTCCTTTATTGCATTTATTTTTATAATTTGTTTTCTTTTTGCATTGGCCAGTTTGATTTTTCATGAACGATGCAAAATCATATGAAGTTACAAAATATTGCATGTCCATTTGGAGGTGTTAAAGCTCTCCTTTTATTTTTTTTAAATCAGTGTTAATTTGCGACATTTCCAGGTTTAAAATCGTTTTGTGGAATTAATTTGTTATGTGCTATAACTGTCTTTTTATAGTCTGACATTCAAAAAAGCTTTTTCCTTGTGTTGTTGTATTTTGTGTGTGTGTTTGGAACTATACCATAGCCCTTACATGCCAATAGAAACTTCAGTGTTTGTTGGTTCTTCGCCAGTGCTTTTACCTCGTTGCAGTAATCTTGCATACTCCTGCAGGTTTCCCTATCATATCCTAGTGTCATGTTGTGACGTATAAATGTAAAAATGTATTTTGGTAATTTGGTTGTGTTGTTTTTGTTCTTAGCCAGGTTTAATATTATTTATGTCAGTTATTTTATTTAGCTAGTTTGGCCTAACGTGCTTTATTTCACATTTCCCGATGTTTCGTGAATGTTTTGTTCACTTTATAATAAAAAAACCCTCTCTCCGACAATTTCCGATATCGTTTTGGATAATTTACTTGACTGAACACTACTGCAAAAACCTTAATATAAAATCAACATGGAATAAAAGGATGAGATATTAAACACTCCGAACAGATATCACCCAAAACTAAAATTTACTTTAGAAGTTGAACCAAAAGGATAAATTAGATACTAAATTATATAGAAGAAATAATACAATAACTTTTGACTGGTACTGAAAAAATATTTCATCAGGCAGATTTATCAACTTCAATGGTAACCAACCTAAAAACTAGATAATAAACACCGTCCAAAAATTTCATCCAAGGAGTTCTTGACATCAGTGACCATAAATTCCACACACCACATATTCTAAAAATCACTAAGATATTAACTGCCAATAGTTTTCCGGTAAAATTAGTAAAATTCTTAATAGCATCATATAAAATAGCGAACACAGTAACCTCAACAAAGATGAAAAACGTTTTTACTGTAAAAAATATATACCGGCCTTAATGATTCTAAAGAAGCTTCAACTTGACGCCCTCCACTACTCCAAAATCAATAACATCGGAAGTTGTCTGTCGATCTGTTGGCCAGCGTGGTGGCTGTTCACTCGAAATTACATTAAAAACCATTTTAGATATGGTATCAAACAAAATACGACCTTTCGAAGTGATTAACCGTGTTGCGCAGAACGTATGTTTAGCATTATAGTCGCCAGCAGCCAGAAAACGTAGCCGTAGTGATGCATAAAAAGAGCTGTATTGACTTTCAGTATAAAAAAATCTTTGGGGGCAATAAATTGAAGAAATCACTAGGGTCTGGTGGAAGTCACCAATACAGATGTTTGTTGCTTGAAAGTTATCTTCACAGAGGTCATCTAATAAATAGTGTTTGAGGCTCTTCATCGGGGGCCGTTTGTCCCATATAAAGTATATCCGCTGATTTTAAGCACCTTCTGGACGTAAGGTGGCTCTCAGAAATAAGCTTTCCATCAATTTGTTTATCCATCATGAATTACACAGTGCAACACGAAAAAGATAACTATATACGGACACCACTACGTGATAAAAGACTAAAAAAAAAGACCCGTGTCTCCCAATTTTTCCCAAAGTCATGCACTTTTTTTTATGGGCCGCCAAAGATTTGAGGCCTCGGTATCATTTTCGCAAAAAAGTGATCATTTTCTCGGGCTCATATCTTGTAAACCGTTCCGAATTTCGATTTACTCTCTGAGGCAAACTTGTAGCTCTTGTCATAAAGAACAAAAATTGCGATCATATAAAATCAAAATAACTTCACCTTCCAGATAAAAATCGCAAAAAACTTAAAAAAAATTCGATTTTTTTTTTACCTTTTTCTCTTGTTCAGGTCCATAGGTAGCAAACCGTTCAAAATTCAAGGAAACAATCAACTACAAAAATTTACCTAAGATCTCAATAAACAAATTTCTACAACATATAAACTTCTTGGGAATAATTCTGAACACCGTTTAGGTAGCGCTTAGGTAGCCGCAAAAGTGAAAAAAGAAACGCGCTACCTAAACGGTGCACAGAGGAGTATTTGACCAAAAAAGCTAAAATTATTAAGCGTGTTTTTTGTTTTAAAAGTTTAACTTTTTTGCTAGTTTTAGCTTTAGTTTGATAGAAAAAATTTATTGGCAGGTTATTATTGGGTTAGTGTTATTTTTGACACCCACTGCTAAAAAATCACTGCTAAAAAATAATCTATTTAGAACATCATTTCCATGTTATCTCTCAAAGTTGCAAAACTCTTACAATAAGAATTCTGCCCAATAAGCCATATATGTGTATTTTTCAAAGTGCATTTTCTCCTTACTTAGTTAACAACCTGATACTTGGGTGCATTTTTTACATACCTATATCGTTTTTAAATATAAATTTGATTTGTAACGCTTTTAAATTAGGTATGTAGTACATAGCTACAGGTATACAAAAACAGTCTAATAGGTGTGTATGCATGTGGTTGGCTTATAATTATTCCTGATAAGACATTTAGTAAATTTGAATTTATGAACTAAGAACTGAATTTTAAGAAATTCCTTTTTAAGGGCGGGTAATCCATCACATTGGTAGTTGTTAAAAGTGATGTAAATAATATGTATTTCACATCAATAATTCGAAAAACACAAAAGTTTATGACGACAATAAAGTATAAGAAAAAGTGCGTTATGAGCAAAAATAGAAAAAAGATAAAATTTTCAAAAAATCACCAAAAATAGTGGCGCAAACTTGCGCAAACTTTTTTTCTTTTTTCTTAAATTAGAGATCTCATATTTTATTGTGGTATATAACATTATTTGTAGAACAGCTAACCTCACTTTCAAAAAACCTTTCCTTTTTTTGGTAAGAATTTATATACATATATATATATATATATATATATATATATATATATATATATATATATATATATATATATATGTATAATTTTTTTTTATAATTAATATTTTTAAAATAAATATTTGAGATAATTTTTTCTTTTTAAATATTAAAAATAGCTCCTGATGGATTCTTTCAGGTAAAAAAAAAATCAATGTAATACCTCTATTCGTTTAGCTACAAAAAAATATCATATAAATATCTTGAAGTCGAAAAAATTCAATAAAAACGCATGCAATTTTTCACTTTCCTGACTTTAACAGTGTCCTAAAACTACAAATCTTAACCTACAATCTTTAAAATGCACGATATGATGTAGAATTTTGTTTTCTATCGATCTGCGTAATTACTTCTTAGGATTTCATCAAATAAATTTTTGCCTTTTTGGCCAGCTTTTTGGGTCAAATACTCCTCTGTGCGGTGTTCAGAATTATTCCCAGGAAGTTTATATGTTGTAGAAATTTGTTTATTGAGATCTTAGGTAAATTTTTGTAGTTGATTGTTTCCTTGAATTTTGAACGGTTTGCTACCTATGGACCTGAACAAGAGAAAAAGGTAAAAAAAATCGAATTTTTTTAAGTTTTTTGCGATTTTTATCTGGAAGGTGAAGTTTTTTTGATTTTATGTGTTCGCAATTTTTGTTCTTTATGACAAGAGCTACAAGTTTGCCTCAGAGAGTAAATCGAAATTCGGAACGGTTTGCAAGATATGAGCCCGAGAAAATGATCACTTTTTTGCGAAAATGATACCGAGGCCCCAAATCTTTGGCGGCCCATAAAAAAAAAGTGCATGACTTTGGGAAAAATTGGGAGACACGGGTCTTTTTTTTAGTCTTTTATCACGTAGTGGTGTCCGTATATGGTTATTTTGCCACGACTTAAAAAATTACACACAGTGTTATTCAAGTTAATTTTTGTGTTGGTGGATGCCGATTGCGTTCCAGAAACTTATTTTTAAATTCAAGGCTTATTTAATAAAGTCTGCAACAGTGTAGACTGCATATTTAACATTTCCTGCATCATGCTGGACACGTTGTTGGTAAAGGCATTTACTGTATGGATGAGAGCTTCTATTGAAGCTTCTACGTGACCAAAATTAAAGCTACGAGTTTCACTTTCTGGTGGTACTTTTTGCGAAGTGGTCTTGTTAGACTTTAACACATTTGCATACGAAAATTGAATGGTAGAAAATTTTTGTGGGATGGATTAGACTTCATAACCGTAGCGAACGAAACTTGGCTTGTAGATGTTTGTACAAACTGTGGATAATTTGTGTCTAATAGATTAACAGATGATGAAGTAGATTTTTTGGTCAGAGTACGCTTGACGTTCGCGTAAACATGGCGTAGCTGTGTGCTCTCCACACACGACGCAAAC
Source organism: Germaria angustata (assembly GCA_963681545.1). Classification (NCBI taxonomy): domain Eukaryota; kingdom Metazoa; phylum Arthropoda; class Insecta; order Diptera; family Tachinidae; genus Germaria; species Germaria angustata. Next base: position 82,935,420 of record OY813001.1, on the reverse strand, counting down.
AGTAGGTAACTTGCAGTAAGTTTTTGTATGCCTGTATTCCTGGCAGTTGGCTCATTGGATGGGTTCAGCGCTCTTATGTGGCTCCTCTACGGTAACTCTTCTGTGCAACAGCTATCTCAGACTTCTTCCCCTATTTGTGGCCTGGATACATCTATCTATTATATATTGGATTTTCTCCCCGGCTATTGATGTTGTCTTTTGTATGGCCGAACTTGCCACAGCACTCAGCGGAGCAATTAAATTTATAGACTCGAAACATGGCCGCATAAGAAATACTTAACTGTGGTGAATTTTATTATTATTTGATTCGCTCTTACCACTTTTTTTCTGCAGTCACTGTGATATACTCATTAGAGTACCTTTATTGTTTTTAGTTTGTATCGCACTCTTGTATGTATTTCAAATACAACACCCGGGAAGAAAAATTTTTTAAAGAACAAAAATGTTTTTGTTTTTTATATATATGATACATAAGTACATATGTACATACATATGTACGCATGTAGGTAACTGTATGTATGTACCTATTACGATTTTTCTTTGTTATTTTTTTGTAAAAATATTTCTTGGAGCTTACACGTCCGTCCACTTTGAGAGTATCACAGCGAATGAATGGCCAAGAAAATAATCCTTTTCCACCAGGACTGCATACATGTACTGTGTCAATTGCAAAATTATGTGAATTAGGTACGAATTGCTCTCTCATTCGCACTATTCTTATTCTTTATCACCGAGTGACTATTTTTTGTTTTTAAACAAATAATTATTTTGATGACCTCGACAAATCTTGCATGCATATTTTTGTAAGGCATTAAATTTTCTAAAAAATACGCGGTAGTAAACTTTTTCATGCATATGATTTTGAGATTATGCCACTTTCTTTAAATCATTGCGGTCCAAGACAGGCTTCAGTTTGTAAAGCATTTCCGCATTGGTAAAATAACTATCTTCTTTCGGCTTGTCCCCGATTTCTATGACATTTCCGCATTGCCGACATTCGACCAGTCACAAGGACTTTCTTTTTTGTGGTTTATCCAAAACAGGCTTCGTTTAATAAAAATTTTCTGTGTACCCTTTTCTTATGAAATATCTCAAAGCCCGGCTTAGCTTTCTGAAATAGTTCAACCTTTTGGACTTATTCTATATTTTAGGATTTTAATTAATTTGGACTTATTTTTTTGGCATGGGAATAATTTTATGATAAAAAAGCGAGAAATTTTAGTTCTATTCGATATTCAGATTGAGGAATAATTTAATTTTCATTGGGATTTATAGGTTCCGTTTCATCGGTAGTTATTTCATCGATCGGTATTTTATTTAGCCTTCCTAGAGTTTTACATGAATCCCCTTAGCAAATCATATACATACCTAAAAAGAAAGGGGTATACGAGTATGGTTTGCCACGACTATTCTTCACAAGAATGGCTCAATTTAACCCTTCCAAAAAATTAAACTCAGTTGCAAAATTTTCAAACTCCAATATACGCAAAGGGTTTTCAGTCATATCTACTTTCTGATGTTGTACAGTGTAATTTTGGAGACTTGAATTCTTATTTCTAGATTTTAATTTTTATTATTAATCCAATTTATATATTGGAAAAAATTTAACATCTTTTCTAATTCTCGATAGCAAATTTCTTAAATTAATATATTTATTTAGAAAATAAAATAATTCAAAAGGATCCTTACTTTATCTCTTTATTTATTTTAAATACTCGAAATTGTTGCACACACATACACAGATTTTATTTTTTAAACACGGGAACTTAATCGTTCCCGCTGTGACTTTTGATGCACGAAAACAGTGTGCAAAAGAGAAAAGAAAATAAAATGTTAACAAAAGTCTGGCGAAAAAAAACAAGCAGTCAAAAGAAATATGTATGTGAACTTAAGTATAGACAGGATATTAACAGGATAAAAATAAAACAATTATTTCGTTCAATACTATATCTGTACGCCATTTTAGCCATGTGGCTTCTTACAAGGAAATATTACTTTGGTACATGTGAAGCAAGCGTGTGTTTTAATATTACAAGGAATAGGAGGAAGGAGAATGTTACAAGTGATGAATTTTGAAAAAGGATGACGACGATGGGAGTAGGTTTTGCTTTTTTTTTTTCCTTTTTTGAAGAGAAGTTAAAATTTATTGTAGAGAACGAACGCCCACTTGAAAATAAAACCGCATTAATGGTTATTTGATAGATATTGTCTGGTAATGACTGAAAAATTACATAAATGGGGGTAAATCAGTATTTATTTAGAAATTTTTTTTATTTATTTTATTTTTTAGCCTTATGGGATGTTAAGCGTTGACACGTGGGTCGCTGCGGGCTTTCATTGAAAGAGAGTACATTAATTCAGTTTATTTAAATTTTTCTTTTATAGATTCAGATATTTCCGATAACAATTCCGATATTGATATCGAAGATCGCTCCTCACCAGATTCGGAGGCATTAAATTGTCACTTCAGTAGCCAACAAATGACAAATAACCATTTAATTTATGGCAACAATGAATCTAGTCTCGACTCTTCTCATTACATAAATGATAATGACCACACGGTAACCGCACAACTACAGCAAGCTCAAGGTGGCTGTTTTCTAGGAGAACACAAAATGGGCCTACCGAAAAGTGGTCGCAAGCCAAGACGCAGACGTACAGCTTTCACTCATGCTCAATTGGCCTATTTGGAGAGAAAATTTCGCTGTCAAAAGTATTTGAGTGTGGCGGATAGAAGCGATGTTGCTGAGACTTTAAATCTGTCAGAGACACAAGTGAAGACATGGTACCAAAATAGAAGGTAAGAAAATGGATTTTATGAATAGAATTTTTACGATTTATATTTCCTATTTCTTTTGTACCTCTAAACTCTCATTATCTCCCCCGTTTTAATCATTCTCTTCTAGAACCAAATGGAAACGGCAAAATCAGTTGCGGCTTGAACAGCTGCGGCATCAAGCTTCTATGGAAAAGGAATATGTAACGGAGAATGGCTCAACCAACCCCTTGGGCTGCTGTCCACCTGGCTTAACAACGTTCAATGCCACAAATCCTTGTAATTTTTTAACATCGGCAGCAGCAGCGGCCATATTTCGCAATGTCGGTTACGTTCATGGCTGTCCGTTGTAAAAAGTTACAGGACAACAGCCGTACATATTGTTTTATAATTTAATATAGTATACGAGTTCATAGTTAATATTTGTTAAATAATAATTAAATCTAATAGGATTTTGTACATAAATATTTTAGAAATAATGTCATATTTTAAGCCCACGGAAGTCACCAAACTGTGCAATATATATTAAGATTTTAATATACAAGAATCATTGTAATAAAAAGTAAATAAAAATTTTAATGATAAAAAATTTTTTAACTTTGAAAAAGGGAAGTTACGCGTTATGATTCGATTCGATTCATGTAGCAACGCAAAGCAGCCAAAAAGATTTCGAAGCTTTTACTCTCGTTTGGGTTTTCAGCAAGGGCGGACCGACTCACAGTGCTTTGTCTCAAATAAAAATATAAAAAAATGTATATTAAGCAAAATTTGTCAGCTGCCATTTACCTGCTTGAACTTGCCTTGTCAAATTTTAAGAGACGAAAAAGAATTGTTTCCAACTGTCAAACTCTATACGTATGAGAAACACTGCGAAAATATTGTGTTAATGGTATCATAGTGCTCCCACAACTAAAAGAGATCTCTGATCAGATTTTAAAAATATTATATAGATATTAGGTAACATTATGCAATAGTTTGCACTAATTGATTTGCTCTGCACAGTTTTTGTAATTTTGACTAGTTTTAACTCTTTTCCCTGAATTAATTCTATACAAATATTTTAGTTATAATTAAAATTTAGAAACATGAAAAAAATTGGAAATGTTACTACAAGGTGGCGCAAGAGTAATGTCATATATTGAATTGGCTGTGTTTTTATCATATACGAGGTCTGTTCAATAGAAAAGAAGAATATTAATTTGTATCAAAAAATATTTATTTATTCATCAATTTCTATGTTGTTCCCTTCAAATCATTCCCCCTTAGATATAATACACTTGTGCCAGCGTTTTTTCCAATCCTCGAAGCAGCTCTGGTATTCACTTTTTAGTATGGCCTTGAGCTCTCCCAATCGTCTCTCAATCATCACAAAACGCCGTTCTTTCATGGGTCTCTTCAATTTTGGAAAAAGTCGCAGGAGCAAATCTGGTGAATACGGTGGCTGAGGCATGATCACTGTATTCTTTTCGGTCAAAAAATTAGGAATAAGTAATGACGAGTGAGCAGGTGCATTATCGTGATGCAAAAGCTATGAATTGTTTTTCCACAAGCGTCGCATAACTTTAAGATAATACTTCTTATTAACCGAACTCATGCTACAGTAACCGAAGAAAACAGTGAGCAAGGCCTTGACATTTGATCGAATCTGGCATGTTTTTTGTTTTGGCCTTAGATCTTCTATTGGGATGGTTGCCGACATCCGCTGCAACTTCTCTAACAGTGATTCGAAGATTCTTCACAACAATTTTACTCACTTTCTCAACATTTTCATAGGTTTTTGATGTGATGGAGATTCCAGGACGATCGTCGTCACTCACATCTTCTCGACCTTGTACCACTTATACTCTCACCATTTCAAGTGCTTTTCAGCACTTAATTCGATTTTTTACACAGAATTTGATGCAAATTTGTTGATCCATTTTTTTCTACAGCAGGAAATCGCCGAGCAAGCAAAACACGTCTAACTGTTATGCCTCTCATAGACAGACTACTAAACACAAACAAACTTAAATAAGAACATATGTTTGAGGCAAGTGTGCCAACATAAAAAAAATCGCTAAACGAATGCGCATAGCCCGAAAAATTAAAAAAAAAATCACCTTTTATACTGAACACACCTAATAGATATATAGAGAATTAGTTGTCAACAAGCTATGGAACGCGGGACTTCTTTTAGAGCTGTTTAAAATCTCGCCTTTACCACAAATAAACTTTTAATGAAAATAGAGCTTTTTTTCGTTTATAGCAATCAGTTTAATTTATGACATTACATTTGCGGGACATTGCTTTGATTATATGGAAAAGTCATTCAGCTATCTTGTGACATATGAGACCAAGCAACTGAATAAATGACCAATTGAAATAAGTGAGCGATTGAAGTAAGGGAGCGAATGAACTCAAGAAACGTAGTGAACAAACGAATATGTTGTTTCGTTGGTCTGCAGCCAAACTCTTCAATTCTCGTAGCTAAAGTTTTTAAGGCAAATATTTTAGCAATTTTGCTAAAACATTATTCTGTGAAACGCCTTATCCACTAGGCAAGTTTAATTGCGCAAGTTTTAATTCAGCTGGGAGAAAGATACTATATACAGGAATACATGTTTCCTCTATCTTTCTCAAAGTTGAATTAAAACTTGATGAATTAAAATTGCCTAGTGGAAAAGATTCTTATCGCTTAGTTAAAATGTCCTTTTTTCGACGCAGCTAACACGACTTTTCCACTCGGCAATTTTAATTGCTCAAGTTTTAATACAGCTGAGCAAAAATTTAGGAAAAGTATATATTCTCTCTATCTTTCAAACTTGGGCAATTAAAATTGTCCAGTAGAATAACGTTTAATTGGCCATCAGTAAACCATTACTTTCTTTCTAATTTGATTAACTGATGTCTGTGTATATTTTTGACATTTTAAATTAGTGATATATTACAATGTAATATTTTCATTAAAATTATTAGCATTCCCTACAAACGATTTGTAAAATATAGTCTAAAATTTGATTTTTTAAGTGATTTTACAAATTCAAATAAAAATTATTGTGCTTGGGCAACATATTTATGCATTTTAATAATATTAAATGTAAATGTAACTTTTTCGTGGTATATCCTCATGAAACCATTAAGACCTGAAATTATCACTGCAAACGACAAAATTGTTTTACAAAATGGGTATTCTGTTCGGGCAACGTTCCACGGCCACCATAATCTTCCTACCGAGATGGTTATTCGAAGTATGGCAAATAAATTCCAGCCCACTGGTACAGTAAACAAAGAACCAAAACTCGCACGACGACGAAACGCAAGATCTGTCAAGACATCGTAGCTGTCCATCAAAGTGTACAGGGGAATCCGACGCAGTTGACTTCGCGTCACTCACAAGAGTTCTGCCTTTTGCAGACCCCAACATGGTGAAATTGGCATCATGACTTGGGCCTGCACCCGTACATAATTGAACTGATCCAGGAGCTGAACGTCAGCGACCATAAGCAATGATGTGTGTTCGCTGAATGGGCCCTGCAGCAGTTGGAAACTGACTAAGTTTCATCAAAAATCATCTCCAACGATGAGATCTCTCTCTGGATAAATGGGTACGTTAATAAATAAAATTGTCAAATGTTTGAAGATGCCAATACAGATGAGAATTAAGATAGTCCAATGAGTCCCGAAATAACTACTGTTTATTGTGGATTTTGGGCCTACGAAGTCATCGGTCCATATTTATTTTACGACGAGGTTGGCTAGGCCGTCACTGTAAACGTCGAGCCTGAATTTGATGATGTGGGTACCAACGAGATTTGGTTTCCACAGGACGGCGCTACGTTCCACACAGCTTATGCCATATTGGACATTTTAGGGAGCGATTTGTGGGCATGGTCATCACGTATGCAGGTGATGTAAATTGAATACCGAGATCTTCGATTTGAGCCCGTTAGGCTCTTTCTTGTGAAGCTATCTTAAGTTGCAGGTCAATGCGAGTAAGTTACAAGCCACAGCGATCGTCAAAACCAATGTACGAGTAACTCAACGATCATATTCAGAAAAATTCATGGGTATTTGACATTTCGGGTGCGCACCACCCACCGTAACCGCGGCGGACATGTGCACGATATATATAACGGCATCAATAGGTCTTTTAAAAATTATAAACATTTTTATTCCACACGCTTTGTTTTATTTAAATTTAAATTTAAATATAGAAAGCGCTTAATCACATCAAGTCTGAATCCAGTCATTTGAAACCGTAAGAATTAAAAAATGGGTTTCTCCTTCCCTACTCTTTCTTGATGATTTACCAAACAATGAAATAGTTTAAAAAGACAAACACTGAATCTGATATTTGGAATACTGGATCCAAATTTTGTAGCGATTGTCCCTTAAACCTTATCCTTGCATAATTTATCATATATTAGGTTAGGTTAGGTTAGGTTGATTGGAGGGGTGTGATAGCCCATGTCTTACGACATACACTTAAGCCAGTGAAGGCTTGTTGTGCGCTCCCTTTAATTATCAGACACAAACTGCCAGAGTTCTGCGGCAGGATTCGAACCTGGGACCTTCGCACTACGAGTCTAGTACACTATCTACTAGTCTACGAAGGTGAGTTATCATATATTACTTCCTCTTAAAGTTTCGCTGTATATTTTCGGTAAGAGCAATGATGAAGATTCTATTTCTATTCTATTTATCGAGGGTATATCACCAATGATAGTCTGCCTCCACTGGCATGACTAGGTTAGGTTAGCTGATAGTCCATGTCATGCGACATACACTTAAGCCAGTGAGGGCTTGTTGTGCGCTCCCTTTAATTATCAAACACAAACTTCCAGAGTTCTGCGGAAGGATTCGAACCTGCGCCCTTCGCACTACGAGTCTAGTACACTACCTACTAGTCTACGAAGGCCATGACTAAGTAAAAATATTTTGAAAGTACTTTGGAGCAAAAACCTGAGGATTTTCGATTTCTGGCTGAGGCTGACCAAGAGGAGCAAGACATGATAGTCGGTCCATTTTTCCACTTCTTTCGAGTTCCATTTGAGCGTTTTTAGGGCAAAACTCTTAAGTTAATTTTTGGAATCGAACATCTGTTCCCAAAAAAAACTATGGTTACTTAGTGAAACAAAATAGAATTCATTCTTAAGGAACGAAATTTCGATTGTTTCTAAAGTATCCATTAGTGAACTTTTTAAATTCTTAGAAAGTCAAGTTTATAAGTTTTTATTTAAAAATTTAAATTATTTCTACAGATATGCAAAACTCTGCATTTATTTTTCATATTATCAAATTTGGTTATTAAAAAATTTGTAATTATTGTAGGTCAGGATGGTTTATATGACTTCAACTGCCATGTTTGCAAAAGCATTCAATCAATGAATAAACGAGAATTGAGAAATATAACCATTAATAGGGTTTTATATGAGGTCAAGTTGGTAGTCGCGTGACTTTTTGTATTTCCAACGCAGTAACTTTAAATGCAACACTGCTTCCGCTGAATTTTACCTCTACTAGACTACTGTCGACTCTTGAGCAAGCTGCGTCTATTAGTATGTTTTTAACAGCCATTGAAAGCAGACAACCTCATTAATTTAACGAAAATGAAAAAACTGAGTTTCGTGTGCTGATGAAACATTAGTTTTATGTAAAAAAAAATATTAAGAGTGCCCGTTACGCCCGAAATAGGCGATAAAATCCATGAAATGGTACTAGACGATCGGAGAATGAAGGTACATGAGGTTGCTAAGGCTGCAGATATCTTGCCGAGCAGGTACGTCACGTTTTGAATGATATTTGGATATGAGAAAGTTATCAGCGTGAAGGGTGCCACGATTGATCACACTCGACTATAAGCGGAACAGTGTCAATACTTCAAAGGAGTTCTTGGCGATGTTCATTCCCTATACGAGCGAGTTTTGCAACTATGAACGAAACATAGATGCATCACACTTCATGAGAGAGTAAAAAATAAAAGCAGTAGGTTTCTCGGTCTGAACATATATCAAAGGAAGCTAATTTGGATTCGTCGGCCAACAAGGTTTTTGTGGTGTCATTCACATTGATTTCCTTCAAAAGCGTAAATGATTACCGACGAATATTATTCAGAGCTGTTGAATATGTACCTTCAATATTGATTGAAAAAAGAAAACGGTCCCATCTAGCAAAGAAAAAGTATTGGTTCATCACAACATTGCACTACACGTGTGCAGCCGTGACGTGTAGTAACTATGGCCAAAAAATTCATGAACTGGGCTACGAACCGCTATCCCATCCATCATACTCTCCAGATTAATCCCCTTGAGACCATTTCCTGCTTTCAAATTTTAAGAAATGTCTGGGTGGTAAGAGATTTAGATTAAACAAAGAGATCATAATTGAAACAAAGGCCCATTTCGACTACTTTGAGAAATCTTACTATTTGGAGGGAATAAAAAAATTTATCGAGCTTAAAGTAGACTATCTTCAGAAATTAAATACCTTTATGTGGTGAAAAAAACAGCACAACAGACAATTTATATCTGATATTGAACGCCTCTCAAACGTGATTGAAGTCAACTGATGATAAACTACTTCCGGATCACTCACCGCATTCTCATATTTGAAATCCCTTTTTTGCTGGATAATATTTGAAGGTAGAAAAAGTAGATAAAAACAATTTGAAGTATTAAGTATAACAGCCCTGATGATTATAGAATGAAATGAACCCGCCCTAAAATTCTGGAAAGAAATTTAAATTTTGATCCATTTAGACAGGTTGAATTCCTTATTTGAATTATCATGATTTTCTCCAAAAGAAAAAATTCGAGTAGACAGACGTTCCTTCGAAATAGAACTAAATCAACGTGAGTCTAATAGCAACTCTTTCTTTTTCTTAAATCAAAGTTCATTGAATTATTTTCCATCTCAATTTACCTATTAAAATTCCTCAACAATTGTTCAATTCTGCAACAAAATAACAATCTTACCACTTATGTTTTATTGCTATTAAGAGATTATTGCATCTGTTAACAAATGTAAATTTTTTGTTCAACAAAATACAGAAATTATTAACCAAAAATTTTAGAATTCTTATCTACACACATACATTTGTGGAAGGTAAAGGGAATAGGACAAAAAAATATATGTATGTATAAGTATGTAAGTAAAATATAAAAAGCTGAAACTCTTTACAATTTAAAAATCCTTTCAAAATATAACAGAATTATACATCCATATAAATGAAGGGTACACTACTGCACTACAGAGGGAAGCAGCATTATTTTCAAATTTCTTTAGAATGGTGAATATGCCAAGCGCGAAATGAAGTAAACGTTAACAGCAGTAAGGGGAGCACAACAAAATGGAAGCCATAATGATTATGCAGCCACCCGGAAAACAAGCAACAAATTGTAAATAATATTTGAAAAGGGACCAATGCTTGCAGGAGAAAGAGGAAAGTGGAATGAATGCTTTTTGCGGAAATGATAAGATGTCATACGGAATTTTTCGTAAAAATTATTTCTCTTAATTTGGGGATTGTATTAAAGTTTGAATTATAGCCAAACGAGAAAAAGCATCCCAGCAAAAAAAAGGAACTTGTAATTCGGGAATAGTGATTTTAACTTGTCATTGAGTCATATTCATTGGAATTCAAGTCATATTCATAATGTTAAGAAAAAAACTGTCATTCGTTGTATAAAAATCAATTACTGTGCCTTGGTATCGCTAAAACTTAAAAACGGTTTGACTAACTCTAAGAAAAAATTGCATTTTCGAAAAAATGGCTGCTTGTATAGAAAGGGGAAATGAATGCCCCATATAAAGTAATTATTACTTATCCCATATCTGAACTATTATAATAGAGACGCTTGGAGTTTGATGAAGTTTACTGAAGCAATAAGCCTAGAGGTAAAGAATGTTGAGGGAGGTGTCCACGTACAATGTAGTTATTAATCATCGTATATCCTGCGATATCATAATTGCTTTAAAGATACAGTGCATTTAGTGAGGCAGCTAATTTGCGAGAAAGAGGCGGGAAAAGGTTACATTAGTTTCCTTGAAAATAAAGGTAAAAGTAGAAAACCAAAAACGGAATAGTATTCATACATATGTATCATATAGAGCAGAGGTGGCCAAGCTTCACTCCAAGAAGAGCCAAGAATTCCTGCGATACGATGACTTTAAGAATATGGCTTATTGGGATAGATCAGCGACTACAAATATATATATATATATATATATATATATATATATATATATATATATATATATATATATATATATATATATATATATACATACAAATATATATATATATATATATATATATATATATATATATATATATACATACAAATATATATATATATATATATATATATATATATACATACAAATATATATATATATATATATATATATATATATATATATATATATATATATATATATATATATATATATATATATATATATATATATGTATATATATATATATATATATATATATATATATATATATATATATATATATATATATATATATATATATATACATACAAATATATATATATATATATATATATATATATATATATATATATATATATATATATGTGTATGTACATATATATATATATATATATATATATATATATATATATATATACATACAAATATATATATATATATATATATATATATATATATATATATATATATATGTATGTATATATATATCAATATATATATATATATATATATATATATATATATATATATATATATATATATATATATATATATATATATATATATATGTATTAGGGTGCACCTTATTTCAAAAAAAGCGAAATAGCATCTTAACTCCCCCCAGTAATGTTCTCCGTAACAAAAAATTATGTTATAAAAAATTTTAGGTAGGTTGCATTACGGGAAGGCGTGCCGCATCCGCCCACAAATTGTAAAAATTTTACTATAAAATAACCATCAATGCTTTTTTAATATTGGTTCGTATATCTGAAATATTCACACAAAAGTATTTATTTTTTTTTTTTAATTTAATTTCGCAGTTAAATGTATACAAGTCATTTCATATGCTTAACAAAACCGATTTGTTTGCATTTGGATATTGTTTCCTATAATCAGCAACAATTTGCATTATGAACTGTTTCTCCTCTTCATCACCCGACAAAACTTGATTATATTCTTCCATAAGCTTTACAGCCCTTTCTGCAGTATCATTGACAACTTTCAATTTACCAAGCCGATTTTATACGATTTATCATTTTCCCATTCTTCAGGATCTTTCTTCAAAAAAACCGTTGGGATACAATACCGGTTGAAAAAATTTAAAGTTTTTTGCGAAATAAAATCTTCAATATTTTTATTAACGCACTGGTCTATGTGATGAGGAAGAATTGTAATTTTTTTGTTGTCATCTTCATGTGGTCGATCTAGCGCTGCAACCATGAGTCGTTTTGACTTGTTTGAAATTTGGGTATCATAAATGATTGCAGAATTTTCGAATTAGCTCCCGACTTAAATTTCTATCAACTAAGTTGTAAAGATCTAAACTTTTTAGCAATGTCAAATATTGGTTAGAAGCTTCTGCGGCAATGGGAGCTTTGATCCAAACTTTTAAATATATTTTTATAATAAAAACACATATAAGTATCTCTAACTCCATTTACCTCACAATCAGCCAAAATGAACTGGTTCCAAAATAAGAAAATTTTAAAACCATATATTGCTTTGGACATCCAACGTGCATGGTGGAACATTTAAGGAATTCGAAATGAAAAATTTGGAAATGACCCTCCTAGGAATATGACCGCTAATTGGAGAAGCTCCTTGTAATCTTCCCGCGGTTGCATGTCTTTCAAACTCTTTAATATAAACTCTTGAATATCCGTTGTATCCCCAATAACATTTTTCACGTGTAAGTCTTCAACTCCAGACTTAAAATTACATTTGTCCATTTTAGTCCAGGCAGCTCTAAATCTGTGAAATATTTTGACACCAGGACCCGAAGATGTTGATATTTTTGCATCAAATACACTCCGTAAAAGTATTTCAAAGATCTTTGTTTAGTGTTTGTTCTAAGAGCACACATGCACCCTGTATTCGACACGTCTTTGATGCGGTGGTATCGCAGCACAGAGCTTCCACTTTTTCATCGAGATCCAATTCTTTAAGTAAGTCAAAGGACAGCCGTTGCTTGCTGTCTTCCCGTATCTGAAGTTATCGCTGGGATCCCGACTAGCTGCTCTGTTCCATTAAAAGATACAACTACAGGCAGACGATCGATGTTTTCCCTACCCAACAGTGATGGCAACATTTTACCATAACAGTGAACAGTTACCGCCTTAATTTCTTTGTTTTTAAATGTTTCGCGGATTATTTTGCCTGCATCAAATCGAAACTTTGTACGGCATCGACGAATTGAATTGCAATTTATAATTAAATCGCTAACGTTATGTTGCAATGCTTGTGCAGTTGCTATAATGATTCGAACGGCATCGCGGTCTCTTACTTTACACCTATCTAATACTGACACAAGCTTTGGTGTGATAAAATTATGTCTACCTCGTTTTATTCCCGAGGTACTAGGACCTACTCCATATGCTGACTCTGGAATTTGTTGCACTTCACAATCTTCAATAGTCTTTTCATCACTTGACTGCCATTGGACGGCTTCACATGGATCTATAAAATTTTATAAGAAACTAGCGGACCAGGCGAACTACGCCTCGCCCCAATTTTATGCCTTCAGACAAACTTTCTATTTTTTCATTTAAAAAGCCATTATGGAATAATTTCAAACAAAATTTCATACAAAAACTCGAGTTTCGATTTTTCCAATTTTCCGGCTTTTCCGGAGGGATTTTCCAAAATTTTCCTCCATAAAAACCTTCTCCTCGAAAATACGAACAACTGACAAAAAGTTTTACAGAAATCGGCCAAGCCGTTCTCATTTTATGAATTATTGGATTTTTGCCACGCCCCTCCGCCCACAGACAAAAAATAAAAAATCGGACTTCACAGTGTCACCCGCCCGAGTATTCTGAAGGTTCCCTGAAAATTTCGTCAAAATCAGCCTAGCTGTTTTGGAGCCATTACGTTACATACATACATACATACATACATACACACATCCTATTTTATATATATAGATATTGTAGAATAATATAATAGTTTCACAGTGATTTTACTGTGAGTTCTGATATTCTTAATGCACAAAATAAAAATAAAAAAATCCGATGACAGTCTTTTTCTAACGGCAAAGCCAATTTTACGCGAGCGATCAAATTCGCTTACTCCAATGCCAAGTAGTGATTCGTTAACATTACCGTTGCCTAGTAATTCTGTATTTAAGTCAGCGCCATTATCCGCTCCGGGCTCGAGTTCCTCACTTAACCAAGTTATTACAATAGACAATATTATTCAGAAATCAAAGGTGCCTGTCGGAATGGACCGATATATTACAATGGTAAAGCGCGGGCGAAGCCCAAATTCTTCAAAGATCTCATCTGTTCCCAAGATATCCAGGGATATCGACACCGCCACAGTTAACCGTCAAAACCGCTTTAAAATATTGCAGGATGACATTGACAAACCCGAAGCATCCCCAAAAAAAACCTCCAAACCACCACCCATTTATTTGAGAGAAAAAAATTCAAACTCCCTCATCAAAAAACTAATCTCGGTCATTGGCGAAAAGGCATTTCACATTGTCCCAATAAAACGTGGTAACATTGACGAAACTAAAATTCAAATATATGAAGAAAAAGATTTCCGGAAAATGGTTAATGAATTCGAAAAGAATAAAACAAGTTTTTACACATTCCAGCTTAAAAGCGCTAAAGGCCTACAGATCGTACTGAAGGGCATAGATTCTTATGTTGTCCCTGCTGAAATAAAAGATGCTCTCACCCTCCAAGGATTCAAGGTAAAAAATGTATCCAACATAATAAACAGGGATAAGATCCCCCAACCTCTTTTTCGTGTTGAACTGGAGCCTAACGATATAATATTGAAGAAAAATGAGACCCATCCCATTTATAATTTAAAATATCTCTTATACCGAAAAATCACAGTTGAAGAACCACACAAGCGTTCTGGACCCGTACAGTGCCATAACTGTCAAGAATATGGCCACACAAAAACTTACTGCAAATTACCTACTGTTTGTGTTGTGTGCGGTGAATTACACAACACTGCTATTTGCAATAAGTCGAAGGACCAGAAGGAAAAGAAGTGCAGTAATTGTGGAGGTAATCACACTGCTAACTACAGGGGATGTCCTGTATACTCTTTCGTTAAACAGGCTATGAGTCAAAAGCCTAAAGTAGTCCCAGCGCAAACAGGAAATACGTACTCCGCCAATTATCCTGTAATGGCCCAACCAATCTCTACACAAGTATCGTATGCTGACGCTGTGAAGATCAACTCCGTTCCCATGCAAAAAGTGTCACCACCAACTAATACAACAAATGCAAATGCAAGCTTTAATTTCAGTCGCCTTGAAAATACTATTGATAATTTGGTGCAAACTATAAACAACTTTACAACAAATATGACTAGTATGATGCAAGAAATGCTGCGAATGCAGAACACACTACTTCTAGCATTAGTTAACAAGCCATGAACACGGCAAAAAATATTGATATAATGTTGGTATCTGAGACTCATTTGACTTCAAGAAGCCTTTTTAAAATTAGTGGCTATACCTTATATGATACAAAGGACCCGAGAGGAAGAGCATGCGGAGGATCAGCAGTTCTAATAAAGTCAAGACTCAAACACTACATTCTTGAGAATATTAGTGAGGACCATCTGCAGGCAACAAATATTTGTATCCAAAATTTTTGTACAAATTTTGTGATATCATCAATTTACTCCCCTCCCAGATTTTCAATCTCTGAGGATCAATATGAGGATTTTTACAGAACTCTTGGACCTTGTTTCGTGGCAGCTGGGGACTACAATGCAAAACATACGTTCTGGGGATCGCGTCTTATTACACCTAGAGGTCGAGCATTATTCAACACAATTTCAAAAATGGGTTTGGATGTCATTTCTAGCGGGGAGCCCACTTACTGGCCTACTGACCCACAAAAAATTCCAGATGTTATAGATTTTGGCGTCATGAAAAATATCTCTAGGGATTTAATTCATGTTGAAGCTTCTCATGATCTCTCCTCCGATCACTCGCCAACGATCGTTACAATTTGTAGCCCACTAAGAAGTGACTTACCTCACCCATATGTGAAGATGATAAATCATGTTAATTGGCTGGGGTTCAAAAAATATCTCAGTAGTCATTGTACGGGAAACATCAGGCTTAGAACTCCCGATGATATTGAACTTAACATTGCCAATCTTACCGAGAATATTAAACAGGCTGCTAAACATGCCACTACTTCCTATCCGCAGACTGGGTTTAATAGAATTTATTCTGCGGATATTGAACGTCTCGTATGTGAAAAAAGAAGAGCTAGAAGGGAATGGCAACAGCACAGATCACCCCAACATAAAATTAGACTTAGAGAATGCACAAAACGACTCCAAGAGTTGCTTGCATCTGAAAAATCTGCTTCTCTTAAGAACTATCTGGAAGGTCTCGATGTTACAGCAGCATCTAATTACTCCTTGTGGCGCGCTGCTAAAAAACTTAAAACACCTGTTGAGTCTAAACCACCCCTGCGCACTTCTACCGGAGGTTGGGCAAGAACTAATACTGAAAAAGGTAACATATTTGCTGAGCATTTAAAATACGTATTTACCCCAAACATATGTACTGGTGCTGTTGATTTGCCGAGTGTAGTTGCTCTACCCCCTCGACCCATAAAGTTTAAGATGCGTGATTTAAAAAATAAACTAATTGCTGAAACCAACCCGAAGAAGGCCCCGGGTATTGATGGAATTAGTAACAAGATGCTGATGAAGTTGCCTAGTATTGCTATTAGAATCCTCTTGTTCATTTTTAATGGCATTTTACGAGTGGAGTATTATCCACACAGCTGGAAACTTGCCATGGTCAAAATGATTCCAAAGGCGGGTAAAGATCTTACTAAGCCTGAATCATATAGGCCAATAAGTTTGCTGTCAACAATTTCAAAGCTCTTCGAAAAACTGCTCATGACAAAATTATCCCCAATTCTAGCTGAGAATGGGTGCATACCGGACCATCAATTTGGGTTTAGAAGTCAGCATAGCACCATTGAACAATGTCATAGATTGGTACATTTTATAAGAAGAGCATTTGAAGAAAAGAAGTACTGTTCTTCAATCTTTATTGATGTTTCTCAGGCATTTGATAAAGTGTGGCATGAGGGCCTGATTTTGAAATTGAGGACATATCTACCAATGAACATTGTGAATCTATTGGAAAGTTACATTCTTGCCCGGAAGTTCACTGTCGTGGAAGAAGACTTCATGAGTGTGCCCGAAACTATCTCATCCGGTGTGCCACAGGGTAGTATACTGGGACCAGTTTTATATTTGATTTATACCTGTGATATGCCTCTGAGCAGTAATATCTTCACTTCTACATTTGCCGATGATACAGCCTGCCTTAGTATGCATGAAAACCCTCACGAGGCATCCCGATATCTTCAGAATCATATTAGCCTGTTGGAACTATGGTTGAACTTATGGAGAATAAAAGTAAATGAACAAAAGTGTGTTCATGTCACATTTACTCTACGAAGAGACACTTGTTCCCCCATTCGAATCAACAATCAAGTTGTTCCTCAACATTCACAGGTGAAATACCTTAGTATTCACCTCGACCGACGGCTTACATGGAAACACCACATTGACTCTAAGCTGACACAAATGAAGCTTAAATTAACCCAGATACATTGGCTGATTGGTAGAAATTCTACCCTCAGTCTAGATTGTAAACTTTTAATATACAAGTCGCTTTTGAAGCCGATATGGTGTTACGGAATTCAGCTATGGGGCACTGCTTCAGCTTCCAATGTAGAGAGAATCCAACGAATGCAAAACAAAATATTAAGGTTAATAACTGCGGCTCCATGGTACTTGAAAGATTCTATTTTACATCGTGATTTACATATGCCACTTGTGACCGCTGAAATTGCAAAATATGCTGGAAAATATTTAACAAAACTCGAGTTCCATCCTAATCCCCTTGCTCGTAACATCTTGAACTTTCCTGGACACATCCGCTTAAAAAGAGGAACACTACGGCATTAATACGCAACTCTCCAGATGAAATTCTTTGAAAATATTTTTTGTGCGTAAAATGAATTTTATGTATTATTAATTATTATCACTAAGTTTATGTCCGACACTGGTTGGGCCTAATAATTATTTATATATTTAAGATTTGAACACTTATTGTTAGTTCAGTTATTTGAAGATACAATAAACATATATTAGCGTGAAAAAAAAAAATATATATATATATATATATATATATATATATATATATATATATATATATATATATATATATATATATATATATATATATATATATATATATATATATATATATATATATATATACAGTCAACTCGCGATAATGTGAACTAATAAAAACCAAGGTAGTTCACATTATCGAATTTGTTCACATTTTCGATTGTTAAAATTTGTGGTGTTATATTGTTTTTTGATTACAAAATATTGAAGCTCTTGGAATTTTTAACATAAAATGTAATTTATTGCATTGAAGTCGTGTTCATTTTTATTAAAATTAGAATGAAGCTGTTTCGCTTTTTCTTTCAGCATCAATCCACTTATTGGAAGGTTTTTACTTCTCATGTTAAGAAACCACTTGTATAGAGATTTATCCATCATTGGAAGCTCTGAAATACGTAGGTTTACGTTTCACTGGTCTATAATACGTATTTTTAACACACTTATAATTTTTATTATTCTTATTGTGCATCGAACAAATGGTATATTTCCCAACATTATATTTAACACTGTAATACTTGATCCTTTTTCCAAAAGTTGAAGAATTTCATATTTCTCACTAATGGTTAAAAACTTTCTGTTATTCTTAGACATCTTTGTAAATACACAGGAATATAAATACACAGGTTTCTATGCGTGACGAAACACAACAAAACTCAAAGTGTGCAAGCACAATAGTTTACAGTTTTTTATTCAATCGGGGATTTCCAAAATTAGAAAACAAACAAAAATTGCAAAAATTTTTGTTCACTATTTAGAGCCATTAAACTTTGTTTACTATTTAGATCGTCCATATAAAAAAATAAATGTTCACATTACTGGATAGTTCATTATATTGGAAGTTCACATTACCGAGAGGTCACTGTATATATATATATATATATATATATATATATATATATATATATATATATATATATATATATATAAAAATTACGTGTATGTTCGTGATCGCTAAACTCAAAAACTACTGCACCGATTTTGACCAAACTTTATATACATGCTCTATGGGGCGTGAGGAGTGTTTCTGTGTAGTTTGAAGTTCGTCCGACAGATGGCGCAATATTTATTTTTTTGTGTTTTGCCCGATAGAGATTAGCGCGATAAGCCTATGCTCTATTTCGCTGAAGGCGTTGGGTCCTTATCAGCGTGTAGTAGCGTTAATTAGCCCGATACCGGTATTTGAACAATAATTGCAATGTCGATTTAGTGCACCTTTCATTCTTCTTCGAAATATCGATCCGCCATGACTTTGCAACGAAACCAGACTTGCAGTGAAAATAAAATTTGAAGGCAAAACAACGTTTTCCCGGGTCAGCTAGTATATATATATATATATATATATATATATATATATATATATATATATATATATATATATATATATATATATATATATATATATATATATATATATATATATCAATTTATATATATCAATTTATATATATCAATTTATATATATCAATTTATATATATCAATTTATATATATCAATTTATATATATCAATTTATATATAAAACTAAGGACTTGCAAGTGAAGACCTGACTGAAATCGCACTACACCTTAAATATATACCTTGCAATACGATTGTATGTTTCTCGTAAAAGCGTTGTTTTTTATCCTCCCGAAGTGATTTTGTCTTTTCTTTTTTCGCCAAGTTGCAGTCACAACCTATCATTGCACCAGGTCGTCCTTTTTTTCTTTGATTTGTTAAAAAAAGATTACCTTCTGCCAAAGTGATAATATCCAATGCATGGCATGTGCGGCATTAAACAAATCATCAAATTTATCTACGAAGTCTTTTCCACGTGTTTCCTGGAGTAATGTCCGACGTTTAGAACTTTTTTTGCAAATTTCTCCATTCTAAATACATATAAACCTTCAACTTTTGAGATACATTTGTCAAAAGCTCTAACTGCTATTCGTGATTTGTTCCATAACACTTCTACCTCTTTCACTACAAGGGAAGCACTAGCACGCAACTCTAGTTTTACTTTTCGCATATTGTAAAATAAAACACGCAAAACTTGACCATTTGAAGGCAATTTGGCACCGATTATTTGGCTGGCATCATAGCCGAGAAGGTACAACTGCTCTTGTTGTCTTGTGTTCATATTTATAATTTTTTTAATATTTTATAAACTTGATTGTTTTATAGCTTTATTTCTTTTAATTACAGTTATTTTATCACTTGAATATGCATTTGTGCATATATATATATATATATATATATATATATATATATATATATATATATATATATATATATATATATGGGTTGTTGTTGCAGTCGTTTTCGCATTGTTATCATTTGTTTTTTTTTTTTTGCCTTGTATCAGTTTCGGTAATCGGTTCTTGTTCTAGCTTAGTAGATGATTGGTCTGCTGTATCAGATCTAGGACAATGGGGCTGCCATCTGTCGTTGCATAGAAACAACGCCCCCTCTATATTTTTTGTGTAGTGGTGATTGACCTCGCTAGCTAATCTTTGATTGCTATCTTTTTTCCCAGAAGGTGGTGACTCTGCCTGACCTGTAATGATGTTATCCTCTTTTCCAGGGAGAGGGGGTGGTCAGGAGGATCATTGGGGATTTTTAGAAGGGGGTTGCAGCCACTTCATTTTTAAAACTTGAAAAACCATGGTGAAAAATGTTGTCCTCTGCCAGGAGCGAACCTGGGGTACTCGGTTTTGCAGGCAAGAACTTTAACCACTACACCACGCCACCACTCTAACCATGTGTTTGTCAATTTCTTTCGATTTAAAACGAAAAAAGTTATTATAATTAAACTGCAGTGACTTCCTAAGCCTTTATTTTATTGCAACCTGAGGTAAACAGATGCTGCCGTAATATGGCGTTTAACCTTTCATTGGTTGTATTCTATCTTAGTGACTGAGCACGCCTCATGGTTTATCATAGTCCTATCTAGATAAATAATAGATTTCCAACAATGAACCAATTATTGACAGTAGAAAAATATGAACCCGTTAACAGCCCCTCCAGCTGCTGTTGTCATTCAATAGAGCAGCCGGAAGACGCTAATACGAGGTCTGATTAATAGAAAAGGTGCATTTTTTTATTTCCTGGGCTACGTCCATTCGATTAGGGATTTCTTATGTTGGCACGCTTGCCTGGAACATATGTTCTTATTTTTTTCTGATTTTTTGTGTTTTTAGTTTGTTTGTGAGAGTCATAACAGTGTTTTGCTTGTTTGCCGATTTTCTACTGTGGATCAAAGAATTTGCATAAAATTTTGTGTAAAAAATGGAATGAAGTACTCAAAAGCACTTGAAAACATTTGAGAGTGGCATATGGAGATCGTACTCAGAGTCAGAAATATGTTTACAAGTGGTACAAGCTTTTCAAAGATGGTCGAGAATCATTGAAAATGTTGAGAAAGTGAGAAAAATTGGTGCAGAATTAGATAAGTTGCAGAGGATATCGGCATATCTGTTGGCTTAAGCCATGAAATTTTATCGCAAATTTTGGGTATGAAGTATGTGGCAGTGGATCGCGTTTCAAAATTGTTGAATTTTGAACAAAAAACCGTCGCGTTGGAATCGATCAGGAAA
Source organism: Germaria angustata (assembly GCA_963681545.1). Classification (NCBI taxonomy): domain Eukaryota; kingdom Metazoa; phylum Arthropoda; class Insecta; order Diptera; family Tachinidae; genus Germaria; species Germaria angustata. The sequence continues at coordinate 82,913,653 of OY813001.1, read as the reverse complement.
TGTTGAATGACGTTAACGACGATCCAGATTTGCTTAAAAAGGTCATAACTCGTGATGAATCATAGATATATGATTATGACATCGAAACCAAAGTCCAATCGTCCCAATGCAAGATCCAAAGAGAGCAAAATCCAAAATAAAGCACGTCAATTTCTACCAAATGTCAAGGTTTCGCTCATTGTTTTCTTCGGTTACCGTGGCATGATGCATCATTAGTTCTTGCCACAAGTTATGCGCCGCTTTCGAGAAGCAATACGAAAAAGAAAACGTTCGGAAACAATAATACAACTTTTCACTCGTCATTTCATATTCGTAACTTTTTTGGCTGAAAAGAATACCGTATTCACTAGATTTGGCTCCCTGCGGCTTTTTCCAAAATTGAAGAGACCTATGAAAGGATGGCGTTGATGGTTAGGGATGGCAATGATAAAAACCAAATCGCGGGGAAAGCTCAAGGCCATACTAAAAAGTGAATATTAGAACTTCTTCAATGATTGGAAAAAACGCTGGCACAAGTGTATTACATCTAATTGGGAATGCTTCAAAGGGAACAAAATAGAAATTGATGATTAAATATTTTTGAAAATTTTCAAAACTCACTTTTTCTATTGGACAGACCTCGCAGGTTCCATCTCCGTAGCAAATGTTTTTTGTAATACACATGAGAATGTACATACCGTATCATCACGCCCTTTATAATTCTTTTATTTTAATTTTTTTTTACTAAGGCGGAACTTAGCGGATGACCCCAGGTGGTGTAATCCATTGTACTGGAGCTAGGAAAACAGTTTATGGCGAGGGAGATAGAGGGGTTACTGTCTGTCTATGGACGTTCGATTTGAACTTTTTTATTTTAAAAATGACAGGAGAGACCTATACAAGAAGATCATTATTCCACACTGTTTGGACTAACGATATCTCAGAACGGTAAACAAATTTTTCATTTGTAATTAATTTTGTCATGTATCTTCCACATTCAGGGATGTTACTCTGTAATTTCGATAGAATAAATTTTAATTTGTACGAAAATTGATATTGATAAAATTGTAATTTTTTAATTACATGGCAATAACACTCCCTCACCACCACCAGCTCTTGATAGACAAAATTGAGATCTTCTGGTAGCACATTTACCTCCCTAATTCAAACCCTCCATGTAGTCTTTTCCGCCTTTGTTTATCAAATGAAAATCGCTTTATTTGCAATTGCAAATACATAATGATTTAGTTCCCATTATTTTTCTCCACAACGCCCTGTATGGCTTAAGAGATACGAAAATTTCCTCATTTAAGCGTTTAATATAAATGCAATGAATAAGCAATAAAAATGTTGCAAGAACTCATTGCTGCAAAAAAATCGTTGCATATACAGAGATAAAATCATGAAGAACTTTTCTATTTAACAAGTATACAGCGCTAATTAATGAATACTTCAACCAAAAAAAGACTTGAATAAATAAAATACGAGTACTGACAGGAACTTGTAATAAAAAGGATATGAAGGAATGAATAACAAATTTTTATATTATATAAAGAAATAAAAATTAACAAGCATAAAATTTAGCATGAAATTTCGAAAATCATAGAATGGAAGCATTAACATTATAAAAATATACGAATATAAAAAGCTTAATTGAAAAACTCTTTCAATTAAATGCGAGGACAGAAACTTTGAGTAAAAGAGTAAAATATAGTAAATTATTTAGCAATGCGATAGAAATGAGCTAATGGATTTAATAATTAAGGTAAATAAGAACTGGAAAAGGCTGTATACTATGAGACAGGTAATTTTGAAATTTGTAAAATGCTTTAGCCGAAACTCAATGCCAATGCACAAGAAAGTTGGAGAGACGCAATATTTCAAATAATAATAGTTTATATGTCAACGCGAAACAACTTATGAACAGGTATGAATTTAAAATTAAAGCTGATAGGCCATATCAGAAACTATAGAGTTTTCCAACAAGAGTAGGTGAGCCGGGCTCCGTTACGGTTCCAACTAATAAAAATTTATTATTAAAAAGACAATTCGTAGTGCGCCAGTTATCACAGATTCTGCAATTCTTCAGAGGTAATGTTCGGATGTTTCGTAGCCAAGGTTATATAAATAATTTTTAGTAATAAATATAACAATCAATAATAAATAAAAATTCTAAATTCTATAATATTTATAGACAATCTTCTCCTTTGCTCAAGATCTGTTTATATGTTCATGGTCATTGCATGGACTCAGGTGACAGTTTTTGTTTATATTTTAGTATGTCAAAATGTTTTTATTTTCTTATGTATTTGTATGTTCACAGTGCTGTTTTTCATAGACAACAATAAATAAAAAATATTTTCAACAGGTGGTAAAAAATAATTATAGGTTTTTAGCGTCACAAGAGGTCCCCGAAATCGGAATTTTTGTTTTCATAATTTTTATATGGAATGAATAGATTTTTTTCGCTCAGATAAAAATAATTTTTGCAAATAAACTTTTTTACGATTTTAAGCGCTCTCGCTATTATAGACAGCTATATACCAAATTATTAAATAATACTTTGTATAGGAGGTACTCGTACCCACTCCCTAGTCTTAATACATATTAGTTCAAATAATACTTTTGATATAAAAAAATAATTTTTAAATCGGTAAGCGAATCACTTGCTCCTTTTTTTAAATTGAGTTAAAAAGAATACTTGGTTAATGTACATGAGCTTAAAGTGACATCAACGAAGTCTTTTTCATATGTAGATAAACTATAGTTTGCAATTTATAATTTTTTCATAATAGGATAATAGTGGTTGCCCCATAGCCTTGTAGCGACTCAAAAAATATTATGCACAAACTATTTTCGTGTCTATATATAAATCGAGAATTTAGGTTATCAAATTTCTAGATATTCTCACTTTTTCCGCGGCTTACGATTTTGCTCTTTTATATAATTTCAATTTAAAAATATTTTTACCTGAATGAATAATTTTAATGAATAAATTTTACTTGTTTTCTTTAAGCTCCAAATCCCGAAAAACCTAATCATCCGCTGGCAGAAAAAAATGCAAATGAAAATATTACAATACTCGTACAAGACTCATTTCATGATATATGGACATAATGGAGGAAAAAAAGTAAAACCTCACAAAAAAATATAAATGGAAGAAAAGAAACGAAACTGGCAAAAACTTGTTCGTCGCGAAAAGACTTCGGAAAAATTAAATCTAAAAACTAATAATATGATATTTATCATGGTATTTTAGTCAGCTGTTTTAGATTGACAGAGGAGACTTGATTTTGTATTGTTGCACTTGTAAGCGGGATGATTTTATTTTGTTTTTGATCAGTTCCACAGGGAGTGACATTTCCATTGCTTCCAAAGCATGCACTTAAGCATCTTTTCGACTTCTTGGGAAGTTAAGTCGTAAAAATCTTACTTTAAATTAAAATCTTACTTTACCTTTAATTAAAACTGTATACTCCGGCAGTTAACAAGCTTCTTTTCAAACTTCAATTTCCATTAATATTAAAGGTTAGGTTAGGTTGATTGGAGGGGTATGATAGCCCATGTCATACGACATACACCTAAGCCAGTGAAGGCTTGTTGTGCGCTCCCTTGGGTTTAACCATAACATATTGACCAAAAGGTCTAGAGAAACTCCGTGTCACTCACAAAGTTCCTTATTTTCCTCCAGCATATTCCCCGTAATCGGCTTATGTCTGGTAAGATGTCATCCCCAAAATATCGGGACTTATTTGTGAGAAGGCGGGGCATTGACACAAATAGTGTTCCAATGTTTCGCTCTCCTCCCCACATGCCCTACATTCATCTCCTCCCGCTATTCCCATGCGTTTAAGATGTGCCAGTAGTTGATAATTTTGTAATGAAGTCATTTGATAATGTGTTAAAATTGCTTTTCATGTGCATTTTCATGACTTCTTAAGAAGCTCTTTTCACAGAGTATACGCCAAACGCACATCACAGCTACTATATATGTATAAGTATATATTAACTAAATTGCGTTGATATAACGATGTCATGACGAAGAAATATTTCCAAGTTAAGAATCCGAGTCCAGCGGGCAAAACTGATCAGTGAAAATATTAAATGGGCTGAATAAAAACTTAATACAATAAGAATGGTACTTCCTGAAAAAGTTTTTTTATAACATCTTGAATATGACTTCAAACCCAGTCAATAGGATCCAAAAAAATAACATCTTGCAATGACAAGCTTACGTTAAAATCATTGGAAAAGATCTAAGCTTTCACTTCTTCCGAATCACAAGTTTTAGATCTTATTAATTTCTTTGAAAGTTCCTTTGCTGGGAAGCATAATAAAAGAAAAATTATTTGTTTCAAAATAGGACTTGCCTTAATTTGATTATATTTGGAACAGTACCAAAAAATAGGAAAATTTATTTTGAAGTCACTGGTTTTCGTTCGAGATTTTACACAAACGTAATGGTTGCTATTTTTGTATAGCCCTGGTTTCATAGAAATAGACCTTGTTTCATATCTTTCAGACAAAATACAAATTTTAGAAATATTTTTAGACAGAAAATTATGATTTTTAGACATTAAAATTTCACAAACAAAATTATTTGGAAAACTAAAATAGAGCACGCAGTGATCGAGAAAATGTAAAAGTATCTTCGTTCTCTACGGGATCCGGCCAACATGACCCGGTATATGAGCTCCAATGCATATTTTTGCCATTCGCTTTTACATCATAGTGCAAGGATATCGCCGCTTTAGGTGATAAAAAAAAGCGAGACAATCGAATCGCTAAGTTTGCGGTTCCTCAGAGTTTATATTGGAAAATTTTGCAGCGAAACTGCACATGAGAGACTTAGTAAATAATTGACCACAAGTTGCAGATGAAGGGAATCATAAACCGACTAAGAACATCACTGGCTGAAAAAAATACGTATACTTTGAACGCAATGAAAATGTTATTCCTTAAGAACAAATTCCATTTCTTTCACTGGGAGCTATTTATCACAAGAAATAGAAGTCTTGAGAGAATAAAAACGTTCCAATTGTCAATGCATACTTATTATACGCAAGTAATAGTTTCTGTTGAAAATTTAAGATAAATACTAACTGCCTGTTTCACGATGTCGAACGACATCGTTCGTTCGCATAAATACATTAAAACCAAAAACAACATTTTAAAATTTGTTGCTGTTTCAAACGTATTTATGCGAACGAACGATGTCGTTCGACATCGTGAAACAGGCAGTAAATTTATATAAATCTAACGAAAACAGTACGTTTTAAAATTGAATTGAGATTTTTTCAACTTAACTTCCTAGGAAGTCGAAAGAATGCCAAATCGGTGAATCAGAATCAAAAAAGAAAACAACTTGCAACGACTATTTCAAATTCATAGGAAATTATCACAATTTGCACTACTTCCGGATCCTAATTTCAGCATTTGTATAACTTTTTTGGAAGCTCTTTTTGACTAACAACATTTCATAACTCCTTTTCGTTGTTTTTCGAAAAAAAATTTTACTTGAACCCCAAAACCGTGTTTTTCGCCCTTGTTCTAAATTTTACACGTTTCTGATCCCAAAAGCTGGCATCCCTGCACTGCAGACCCTAGAAAGAAAGCCTTTCATTCCACCTTTCCAACAACATATTTAAAATTCCTCTTTACAATCAGAACGTGATATCCGAAGAGATGAGAGACACTCCTGTAAGACATGAGTAAAAACTCAATGATCAGCATAAGGCAGGATAGAACTTAGGAATGCAATAATATTATGCTGTGCAATCCTTCTAAAATAATTAATCTTGGCTTAAGCACTTTATTTAGCCCGAATTAGGCGATGGGTATAACCATGTTCAGCCCAGATCTATATGGCAGATCAATTGAAAATCGAAATCCCTCGAAAAAATGTTCATTGCGGGAAAACTAGAAGCAAATCTCAAATTTGTCACAGTCCTCATAAACCAAATTATTTGTATAATATTGATTTATGTTTAATAAATAAATGACTCTTTTTGTTTCTGAAAAAAGAAAAAGTAAAACGTTTTTAATTAAAAAAAGTGAAAGGTTTAAGTATTTTCCATTAGAAAAATATACAAAAACCAGTTAAATTCTAAACGTCAATTCATTTACAAAACCATACAGAGAATTTACATTCAAAGAAATGACAGTCATCATCACCATCATCATCATCGTCGTCGTCGTCATACTGTCACAAGTTTATTTATGCCTCAAAACATAAATACAATTTACAACAATTTTCCAAACGGAATAATAACAAAAAGAAAATATGTATGTATAAATTTAACTTTTTATTTTTACGTTTTACATTCTTTTTAACAAATAAATAATAAACGCCCGCCCTTTTTGTTCATCTCATTCACATGGAAATTTTTCATAAAACCATCAAGCACTTGAAAAAGAGAACAAAAATTAAATCAAGCCCTTATTTTTACGTTCTTCATTCTACAAGTGGCAACACAAACCATTATCCTGTTGTTTTGGATTTTTTTAAACAATTATAAAGTCTGAAAGTATGCAAAGTTTATTTATTTCACCACCATTCATTTTATGTAATAAAAAAATTTCAGATACGAAGTGCGCCGTAGCCAAAAGCAAGTAAAGGATTTTCTCATAAGAACGGGCTCCCGTTAGACTCCCGTTAACGGCCGTGTTGTCTTAACGACATCCGTCAATCCTAGTTTCGTTATTCAGACCTTTATATGTGATTTTTGATAATCTTTCCAGAAACAAATCAAAAAGCCTATCAGGTATATTTTGTGAAAGTGATTTCAAATCACATAAAAGGTGTTCTATATGAAAAGATGTTTTAATTTATGTAAGTGATTTAGTTACTCAGTTCAAGGCTTATTCAACAAGGCACGCGCATTAATGCAACACTGCATGATTCTTCATACGAGTTGTCAAATGTTTTCATACATTTTTATATATGACATTCTACAGAGGCTCTTTTATTAACGTAAATTATTCCCTGGAAAATCATTAATTAGAAAGAGTTTTTTCGATTATAGATCTTGGTGTCCAGTTTCATCCTAAACTTAACTTTATTCAGTATGTTTCGCTAACTGTTAGCAAATCACGTAATATCCTAGGTTTCATAAAACGATGGGCTAAGGAATTTAACGACCCTTATGTCACTAAAGAGTTATATACTTCGCTGGTACGACCTGTTTTGGAATATGCATCGGTGGTTTGGGACCCAGTTTATATGATACACATACACTCCATCGAATCGGTACAGAAGCAATTTTTAATATTTTGCCTCCGTAGTCTTCATTGGAATCCTTTATATCTCCCGTCGTACCCCAGTTGTCTTTCACTCATTAAGCTGCCAACTCTTAAAAGTCGTAAGACTATGTTGAATGTATCATTTGTTTTGAATTTAATAAATGGTGACATTTGCTCACCTTACCTACTTAATAATATTTTGCTGAATGTTCCTAACCGTCCGTCTAGACATTATGAGTTGCTGTTCATCAAATACTACACATCTAATTATGCAAATGCCGATCCATTCAGAAGGATGTGCTGCCAGTTTAATAAATTTTATAAAATCATAGATTTTTCTTTGTCTCCTAATTTAATTCAAAGTAAAATTATTAGTCTGTTAAATGAATTGTAATGTATAATATTTTCAATGTTTGGTTAATATAAGTTTACATACATTTGAATATCTGTCTGTAAGGATATATTTATCGATAGACATATTAATAAATAAATAAATAAATTTTTGACAACTCAATCAATGACACGCAAATGGTGTCTAGTTGTATACAAACAAGAAGAAAAATAAAATGATTTTTCACAATTTATTGTTATTATTTTTTGTTTGCAGTTTGATCCCATTATATTTTCGATTATCCCATAACGTCTCCATTTATGAACCGATTTTAAAAATTTTCTTTTATAGGTTTTGCTTGTAGATTGGTCCCACAACTTTTTTTCCAAAATCGGACGAAATATTGATTATCGCATAACTCTCCCATTTATGGACAGATTTTGAAAAAAAGTGTAGCTTGAAGGTTTTTAAAATATAAGCTAGAGTAAAATTATATTGGGTTTTAAGCTAACCCATAATTTCTTCGGGTTTCTAATTTATCCGATTGGTTGTTTGTATCGAAGTCGTTTTAGCGATCAAATGTCAACATATGAGCACCTAAGCCCGCAACACACTATACAATGTTTTAAACTCTATTTGAGCAAATGCTTAGTTGGAGAGAATATCCCAATAAATAAATTTCAATAATAAATGATTAAATAAGAGTTTTGTTTTTCGTTTTACATGTCGAATATGAATTGTTTGTTGTTATTTGTATAAAAGTATTCTAAAACTACTATGGTTATGTTTCTATGTGATATTCGTATACGATAGAGAATTCTCATGTTGTTTTTGAATGTTTTGATATAAACATATGAGGTTGAATGTTTCCAAACTGCTTAAAGTTCACTGGTGTTTTGGTCGGCATATGAACATGTAAAGCCCCTAAACACAAATAATGGACCAGAAGTAAAAGTGGTTCCTGCTCGTCCATTTGTTGATTGCAGTGTAGAATGCATACATCACGAGGTCAAGGGAAAGAGGACAGCGGAAGCCCACATAGCAACAAAAGCAGTTCACTTGGTACTGGTGTCTGTCTGATTTAACAACTGAGTCAATCATTGATATTCAAAGTGATCACCGCCATAATAATCTGACAATGCTACCAATTTAATCACTTGGAGAAGCTATATGAAAATATATATTGAGATAAGGCTCAAGAGTCAATAATCTTCGCATTCAACATCACAGACATAAAGTTTAGTTTCATCCTGCCAAGAGCACGTCTTTTGGAGGTTTGTGGGAAGATGCTGTAAAATCAGCAAAACTTCTTTTGATACGCAATGCTTCAAGAGAGTCACTAACACATGTAGAACCATGTGTTAGCCATTTTGAATTCACGCTGGAAATGACTCAGATAATGATGAAACATTAACATCTTGGCATTTGCTCAACGATGAGGGAGTTATATCACGAGTAAATAGAAAAGCAAAAACTGGTGAGATGTTAAATCTATCTCATTGAAGTTAGTTTCGCATATGGGGCAACAATTCTGGGAAATATGGTCTACAAAATACTTACATGAACTACAACAACGCCACAAAAGGAAATTTAATTCTAGCAATGTCAAGAAGAGATACTCGTGTATGGTTGTTATCGAGGAAAACAATTTACCTACAATGAAGTGGCCATTGAGGAGAGTATTTAATATCTACACTGGTGATGATGACATAGCAAAAGGCGCTGAAGCAAAAACATATCAATTGTTGGTGTAATCCATTCTCGTTCGAATTATATACATGCAAACTCTGCAACAATTGTGTCCTAAATCTCCAATGTTATACTCCAAGAAGAGAAGTAGTCTACCAATAAACGACTTCAAGAATCGCCATTTACCGTAGTCGACAATATAACCCGATCTGTATTTGGTGTTCTTTATTCTGATTGTGTTGGTGAAATCTCGAGGAAAATCAGTAAGGCGAAAATGAAAAAGGACCAGATGGTAATGTTGCTCAAGAATCAAATATGAATTCAATTCAAGCTCAAGAATCAAATATGATTGAACCATTAATGTTATCAAACAGGATGAGACTAATATGCAGCACATAACAAACGAGATTTTAAGAAAGGTTGAGCAGAACAAAAATCAGTTGGTTAGGCAGACTTCAGCAACTTGCAACTTGCAATTTATTGCACTTATATAAACTCAGCTGACAATGACAGCCATTAATTTTCAAAACATCAAAACTGAAATCATAAACATCCTTACTGATGCTCATGACAGTTACCACAACGACTCCAATTAGGCTCTCCCTCCATATCACATATGCTTCCAACAAGAGAAAATAACCAAATTGAGTTTTATAAACTCATAAATGTCAAAGAAGCTGTAACAAAGTAATTAGTTTTCTTCGAAGTTGACCTACAATTCTTTGAGATATTTAAAATGTTTCCAGTTCCAATAGCAAAAAATAAAAAAGTTTTAGTTAAAACTTTGTATCACCAAAACAAGATCCAATTAAAGCACATAAGGAACTTACAAGCTCAATTAAATGAATTAACTTTATTACATTCACCAATTCTAAAAGCAAACCCCAACTTGGGATCACGGCCATCAACCATCAACCATCAACCGGAATCCAACAATGCATTGCATTTGCACTGATTTTGAACCACGTTCAATGCGACCGAGAATGTTATGAACAAGGGAATTTCATTAATAATTCTTGCTTGAATAATATTTTTATGACCACTGTACTTTTAGTTATTATCAGTTATCATTATTATTTCCGAATGTAACTTTAACATTAAACAAAACTATATTTTCATTAATATGTACCTCTTACACAGCCTGTTTTATGCCATTTCAGTAAGGACTCTCCTTATTGAAAAACCCGTTACACACATAAAAAATAACAACTGTTATACTTTAAAAACGAGTTTAGTCGTATAAGAACGGAAGTCAAAAGCTTGTATAACACTAATGAGCAGATAATCGTCATTGTTATTAATAATTGAATGTTTGCCTTTAGGCGGGGGGTTAAACGAGAACAATGAACCAGATACAGACACACCACGTAAGAAATATAGTTTTGAAGTGTCCTTAAAAGGAACAATGAAGTACAACTAAAATATGTTTTTTTTATAACTAGAAACACATTTGTGACCGTGGGCTGGCAAGAACTTGAAAAAGAGAGTGCTGAGTGTATAATGTACAAATCAATTATTATTGATGACTTTTCAAGTACTTTATCTCTCTATTGTTTCCTTTCCTTAACAATAAAGTATTATTTTAAGTGAGTTCTTAACAATAATTGTAACAGCAAAACCAAAACGTTTTAGTTTTTAAAGGGAAAGTGGACGAGTACATTAGCTATTTCTGATGGAAATCGGTGATATATAGGTTTTTTTATCGTATCAGTACCTGAATCCCCCTCTGACGCAAGGTGGCGCAAAAGTAATATCATAATCTTAAATTGCTGCCATTTGTTATAAATGATAAAAGAGTTCTGTTTTTATAAAAACATTATTTGAAAGTGTAAAAATTATGACATTAATTTGAAAAAATTATATCGCTCAAATGGCCACTTCACGAGTTCATGCATGATTGTGATCGTTATACAGTATGTGGACATTTGATTCGAAATTTTCCACGCTAAAATTGGCAGGAAAGACCTCATCAGATAGTATTTTTTTATAAACGAACCAGCTAAGGAAGAATTTTCTATGTAATGCCAAGTGTGATTCAGTAGCATATCGACCTCAAAGAGATGTGGTTGTAATGGAGAACGTGTTTTTCGTAAAAATAACAAGGGAACAAGTCCCCTGATTCCATTAGAACACATTCCATTATAGTAAAACATACTCTCTGTTGAGTTGATGTCCCAGAGAGTCAATAGCGTTGGCTAAACTACTGTCACTGGTGAGCTTTTTCGCCCTCTTCTGTATGCGGTAGCTTCAAAGTAGACTTTGAAGCACCGCCCCAAACATGAGATTTGTATTCCCTTTTGAAACGGATGCTGGCAGTATATATAATAAATATAAGATATTAAGAAGAGCGAAGTATCCCTCTAACGGCGTTAAATGCTTCTTTTGCGACATGAAAAATATGTTCAGTCCAATGGACATCACATTCAATTTATACCAACATAAAAAACTTCTAATTCCTAATTTATATCACCCATAATTACAGATTGAAGCAGAATAATTGCCATGCATTAGTGCATAAGCATACAATACTGGGTTGCATCTTAGGAGCATTTAAATTTATCCTATCATTCATATTATACCTCATAACCCCAATCTCCGACAGGCTTAAACTGAATGAGTACGAGTGGAAAATTCTTCAAAAGAGTAAATAGAGATGAAGTTTAACACAGGTCATTGAGAAAAATAAGAAATAGACTAGGAGAAAGTGCAAAGCCTTGTATATATATATATATATATATATATATATATATATATATATATATATATATATATATATATATATATATATATATATATATATATATATATATTCCTATGAAATATCTTAATTTCTGGAAGAAAAATTAACCATAAAAAATTTTTATAAATCGATTTAAAAAATTACATCTGTATTTATTTATCAAATTTGTTATTCGAGATATTCTCCAAAATAACTATTTAATATTTTATTGTTTATTGTTGGGTTAGCTAGGTATATGTCTGCATTTCATTGGCGCTAACCAAATCATCTGTATTTATTTTAAGTTTTTTTTTAAACATATAAATAAATACTTAATATTGAAATTTATAATTTCGCCATATTCTCCCCAACTAATTGTTAAAACAATTACAGCCGGCAGTAAGAAGTCCCCCTATCATGGACCACTCACCAACTGCAACCGCCAGAGCAGCCCTGTCGGATAGCAAGAGCACATAGAGATATATGGCTTAGAGATTGCATCTACTAAAGGATCACTAGCACCATATTGCAGACACTTTCATCCGAGCCATAACTCTTCCCGCGTATCTTTGAGTTTTAACCACAGCCACCACGTGGTAACCAAAATGACCTCACCAATAACCAGTCTAGGGCAAATCCTAGGGACTACTGGTTCCCGTGGTACCAGATAGGATCTCTGATCAGTGTTGTGCAAACCTGAAGTATCGGTAGCAACTGTTCCCAGACAAGCATAGGCAAGTCTACTTCCTTAAATACTTACTCGTTACTCTGTTATTTCAGGGATTGGGTAGTAACATATTAAGTGTTATGGGTAACTGGAAAAAGGTCAAGGGCGAACCTACTTTTGCCCCCCGAGTGGAATCGCTCACACAGCTCGGGCACGGATGGAGATTTTCAGACCCCAATTTCCAGGTCGAGTGATCTCCCCTTTTGCCAATTTTACTTAATTACCTTTCTTTTTGTACAAAGTAGTCTAATTCTTTGCCAACTTTTCCTCAATAATGCCTAAAAGGCGCTGAGGACAAATTTATAGATTACATTGATTTAAAAAAATAAAAATTCATAAAAAAAGTAAATTTCACATGGCGATTTCAGTTAAATACCCTGCAACTACCACACAGATGAGTTTCTGTAAACATTGCTCACAATACGATATGTCTCGATTTATAACTTCATGTTTTTTACAGTGCAGTGTTTTATTAAAATGTTTGTATTGATATGAGTCTAGAAATAATAATATCGAGGTCCAGTTGATGGATCGCTAAAACTTCAATATGGATTTTCCCAAGGACTATATTTACTCTCTGCCACCTCTATTTTTTTTTAACTACCACATTCAGTCGAATAAAACATGGAACTTCTTATTATTTTTATCAGCAATTTGTGAGTTATTGTATGTCCTTATTTAACTGTAATTACAACATCAAATATTCAAAATACTTGAATCTCACAAATTAGCGAAAGTGTATAGTGGAAAAGAAGGTCAAAGTATGGGAAAATAGGGTGGATATTGCAATAATGCTGTTGATATGAAACCACAAATTATTTAAATTGTGACATAATAACAACAACAACATGATGACACTTGTTTGGATTATTATTCTACTACTACTACTGTTGCTGTTGCTGTTGCAGTTGTAAAAGTTTTAAGTGTCAAAAAGGGGGAAATTTTTAACTTTATGCCTTAACAGCTAAACACACAAATTTATCAAAACACCCTTGTTGAGGCAGAGGAAACTTTTTAATAAACTTCAATAAACGGTTATCATTACAAAGGGACAGAATCATAGCAATATACAGTTTGTCAGCCGAATGTTTACGCAAAGAAACAATGTTGCGTGCTTTTCCTTAATGGAGAGAATTAAACAGCAAATACATTTTTTGTGGAAATTTTTTTAAATATGAAGTACTTGGATTGTTTATGGCTTGTTTACATTAAAAAAAATCAAAATTTCGTAAGTTTTCAAAGATGCAATATTGGTTCAAGTTTTATTAACAGTTAAACATTATTAAGTTATTTATCTTTTACTTTTATCTTGTCAAATCCCCTAAAGGGCACTACAGATCATAAGAATAAAATGACAGCTCAGAGAATACGCCACTGTGTCCCCCCATTCCACGAGTATTTAACTTCCTAACAAACTTTTATCTTTTATATCTAGTACTTGATCGTGCACTCCTGATGCACTTGTCATCACGCATTGACTTCAATGGTTGAACAATAAAGGGTATTTTTTCAGATGTCCACATCATCTTCGAATTGGCAACACTTTTTTGTTTGATAATCGTTTTGAGAGCTCAAAGTTGCTTTGAGGTTAATTTGGTTTGTTATTTTATAATAAAGAGGCTCACGCCAAAGATATATTTGATGAACGATACAACACTCGAACGATACAACACTCGGCGAGTTATTGACGAAATACGAAAGGGTGATAATTGGTTTCTAGATTGCTGCATCTAAGCATCAGACACCACGGCCACTATTTTTCTAATTATTCCCGTTATAACGATATTAAAAATAACATATAGTCTTTGTCGTGGCTTTAGCTGTTCATATGTTAACATTTCATTGGTCGCTTAAAGTTCAATTTTGACAATTTGGTTTAGTGACCAATTAAAATACAATTATCATCCACTCGTATTTCGTTAATAAATATGAAAATATTTAATCGTCCATAATTTACTGCCATAGACAATTGCCTTAACGTACGTTCTTGGTGCCCAACTAACAATAATTACATTAAATTATTCTTTCATCAAATATTTAAGTTAAATAAACGTCAAAAATAAACTCTAAAAAGTTTGGTATAACAAATATATCTATAATAAATAATCTATGCGAATTGTCAATTTTTCAAAGATCTCAGTAGGTAACGCATATATTTATATTTTAGTTATTTCTAACTTTTGATGTCGGTTAGATTTTTTTATTAAAATTTTTACCATTTGATGTATTTTAGTTTATAAGTCAGACAATACGAGTAGCTTAGTTTTAATTTAAGTTATGTATTATCGTTTAATAGGAGTTTTAGCGCGCGCAACTTTTTTGAGCTCATAGCGTCACATATGTATTTCGTTTGTGCTCCTGAAGAGCGGATATAAACACGGCTATTAGTTTACGTACGCAATTTTAATCGAGATCCATAAAAAGTACGTAATAACTTTTTATTTCAATAACCTGTAAATTAAATTTTGCATTGTGCGAATATTTAATTGTCAAACTGTATATACAATACTGAGAAAAAGAGACGAATAAGAGAAAGAGAGAGAGAGAGAGACAGTAGAAGTCAATAGGGGTTAGATGTTCAGATAAGTTAAAATTAAAGTGTTTGACAAAAATTACCGTGATTGTTTGTTGATAGTATAATGATTAAATATTTTTTCATTCCATTTTGCATTTGCTTTGTACCCAAATTAGAGGGTTTGACTGAACGGATATTTAAAATAAGAGAGCACTTGATGTAACAAACTGTAGATTTTGTCGACAAGAAAATTTAATGGTTAATTAACTATGAATTGTTATTATTTGCATAACAAACAGATAATGGTTAATGTATATTAATTTCAACAATTCGTGGATATTCATTATTTGGGATTGGATAAAGAAGCAAAAGAATAAAGTCATATTGCATTATTGTGAATCAAGTATTTTTACATATATAATAGTTTATTTTAGGCATTAAAGGAAGATACACATAATTATATTGTAAATGTTAAGTATTTGATATGATCTTTTTCCTGAAAAGTTTGTAATACAGTTCTTTTCAGTGCGAATATGCGAAAATAAAATAGTCTTTTATTTATGTATTTTTTTATGTCAGACTAAATAAATAAAACCCCTGCATCTTTTGTACTTATGCAGTCATTAATTTTAATTACAACTTTATGAAATGTGCACCATAAAAACGGCAAAAGTAAGAAAACGTATGAAACATGTTAAAGTACCCTACAAAAATGTGACGTTTGTGAATCATTTTATTAGACTATTTCAGTGCTCAGCTTAGCATTTACACATGAAAGAAAAAGTTGAAAAACAAAATACGCTCACACTTTTTCACTAACACATTTGCATTTTTGTTATTTTCAAATCAGCTTTTAATGTAATTTTCAAGAAAAAGATTTTTTCACACTTTGATATACGCAGTGCTGTCCATTGAAAACATTTATAAGAAATTTCAGAAGAATATTGTTTTCAAATAAATGTAAAGAAAACAATGTGTGTTGGTTTACTACATAAATCTCATTAAAATATATACAAATAAATATTAACTACCGTACATTCCCTAATTATCAACCTGAGTATTGCCCTTGGAAACTCTGAAATCTTCTTTTTTCACCTCTAGAAGAAGACCAATTTCATGGCAATAAGTTTTAAGGACATTTTGAAAATGAACTTACAGTTTCGTATGCAAACCTTCAAGAAATTTTGATGAAATTCGATTATCTCTTTGAAGTTTTCGCAAGATTGTAAAAATGTATTTCAAGCTGTTTAATTGCAAAGTGCCGTCTGTGGCGTTCAATTCATATTAGCAAAAATAGCCTCAATTAGCGTTCTGCAGTCATTTATTTTGTAGCTAATGATTGATAAACTATTATATATGTAAGTATTTTAGGTGGTCTCTGATTACCTAGACTTACTATGATTGATTACCTAAACTTACTATGAAAAGCTGCAAATTTAACAATATTCCATTAGATAAATGGTGATTTACATGCCATCTTGCAATAGTGTGGGACATATTGTCTGTTATTGTCGCCATGCGGAATGTAAATCATGAAAATGGTTGCACTGTTTGCACAACCCCGTAATTACCAGATTAAAAAATTTGTGTTGTTTTTTAGGAATGACATTTTCATTGCTTCCAAAGTATCGTTCAATGTATTTTTTCGACTTCCTAGCAACTTAAGTTTAGAAAAAGTTGATTACGTTTTATTTAATTCTTTAGATTTACACGAAAATTGTATTTTTCTTCAGTTTTTAATTGAAGCTTATATTTTCACATATGAAAAATAAACAAATTTTGAATATTGGCAAATTATTATCCTTTCAAGATTTCTATTTCTAGTGGTAAAAGCTTATTCGTTATTTACTATGAAATTATTAAGGATATCTACTATTTTTAGTATGTTGCAGATATTTTATAATTTAGTTAGGGGGATTAAAAAACATAATTTTGTTTTAACAGTTTTTAAATGAGTTCTATTTTCATTTTTCTACATCAAAATCTCTTTATTTTCATGGCACCTTAGGAAGATCCTTTTAACTGTGTTTTTGTGTAAACTTTTTCTCTCACAACTACATGCTCTGTGTAAAAATTAACTTAGTGCCGCTACTGTTCTATATGTTTTTAATCATGTCATTATTAAATAATATTCCCAAGTTCGAGTCGAAAAATATCAATAAAGAATTAAATAGTGTGAAATAATTTAAAATATACTGTGGGACGAATAACATTTGAAAAAATCATTTTTGATAACATCTTGAACACTACTTCAGGTCCAATGAACAGAATAGAAGAAAGAGAACACCTTGCACGGACCAGCCTAAGTTAAAATCGTTGAAAAAGATCCGAATTTTTCTTAGTTGCGGGTGAGAAGTTGTTTATTTTCTTGACTTCTTTGGAAGTTTTTCTTTTACTGTGTATTGACGTGTCTACAAAATAATTGTCAGGTCAATCATTACTTTATGAGCCATAACAGTGAGACCAAACACTCATTCGGTTGACGGCGATAATGATACCCAGCAAGCTCTTAAAATATGTCTTGCCATGTCCATTGGAACCACAATTTATTTAATTTTCGTGCAGAATTTTGAACTATTTGCTACTTATACGATGGGCCTTATGATCTGTTTGCTTTAGCAATGTACACATATCCAGAGTTGCAGGATATACTACGAATCCGAATAAGCTGAGAATTGAGCTTCGGTGGGATATGTGGCCATTTTGGATAGTCCTACTTGAGGAAGTTTAATATAATTTGTTTCATCCTATTTGAACCCAAATATAACTTTGAAAACAACTTCATTTCCGTAACTCTTGGAAGCTAATTAAACATATTACAGCAAAAAATTAAAAAGAAAAACAATTTCTTCATATTGGAAAAAATGGGTGTCTCCAGTAGGACTGGGCTTTATTGTAGCATGAGCAGTATCGTAGTTTGACTTAACAGCTTTTGAGTGAAATGCCCAACGTTATATAGACTATACCTGATACCTCTGATGAAGGCTTACGCTGTCCTCCATCTGATTTTTTCACTCCCTAAGACAAATTTTGGATATATGTACACACTTCGACGAAACTGTGGTTAGTCCATATCAACTCCTCCAGTCACAGACAAATCCAGAATATACATAGATAAATAGCACCATTCACCATTTTTTGCCTTGTATAACTAATATAAATATTGAACTGATGGATGGCTCAGCTTATTCGACTGCGACCTTGATTTTTTTGTAGTTGTGGAAGACAAGAGGATATTCACGTCTAACTTTCTTCTTTCTGTAGACCTCTATTTTTCCCTAGAGGATGAACATTATCGTAATTTGTAGCCATATATGCACGAAAAAACTTGATTGGCAGTATCAAATCGGTTGCCAAATTTCGCACGGTCTTTCTTTTTTATATTCCTGACAGTGTTAACAATGCAATAAACAGGTGCACGCAAATCTCGCAGTAGTCTATGAGTGGTGAAAAAAGTGAAGAAAATAATATAAATTCGACCACCAATAATATAAATTCGACCACCAATTTTAATCACTGTTAAGTCAGACACCTTGGCAAAACAAAATTGAATAAAGCGTCGGTGAATATGAAGATTATGTCATTTGTCCTCTGCACAAGCCTGATTACTTGGCGGGAATAGAAACTGCAATCTTAGAACTGGTAACTCAATCAATAGATCTATTACGGTTTTTCTGCGTATACTAGAATGCTAAAGTGATTCATAGATCGGGTACCGGGTTACCTGCGCCCACGAGTGAAAAGCCTTTGTTACTTCATTTGAAAATTCAGATAGATATCGATTTTCTGGGACAGCAGGAAATTCTTTGAAATAATTGAATGGCTATGAAAATATACCATCATAAAAATTTGGATCAGGATTTGTGTTGATAGTACTTCAATTGACTCCAAAAGCTGGACGTATTAATTATGTATTCATTCACTGTATATCATGCCATTAGTGGCCATAAATATAGTGAGACAACTGAATTTTTAGTTCGTTAGCCTTCAAATTGTAAACTGGTTCGTTATTAGTCGTTATTAGAGAAGCCAGATCCTTCTCATATAATAGAACCTGTGTAAGCTTCGATGCACTTCAGTCGTTCATTTTAAGTTTGAAGGGTATGTTTGGTTTTTGGTTGAAACATGTTTGAACTAATGCTCGCATTAAATCACCTACTAGAGGGTCAGACGATAAGACGAAATTGCAAGGCGAATGAAAGCTTTAAGTAGCATGTGACAAAGTGGATTTGGGGAGATGAAAAACGGTGAACTGGTGCATTTACAACGTGAAGGACGACGTATTGGAAAACATGAAAATATTAAAACAGAACACGAAAAAATAATAAATGAACAGATAAACACCGCATCTAACATAATATTCAAAGTATTAAAACATTTTTACACAAAACAAATGAGAGATACGGATTGTAGGGATGATCGGATGATCTAACGAAGACTTGTAAGAACCGGGAGCTAAATATAATACGAAATAATAATGACAAGTACTAACATACTCGTACATGCAAGTTCAAATTAAAGCTGTATGTGGATGGACACACATAACCCAGTTGGATAAGGAAAACAGAATGAATTTCGCTTAGAATATCCCATCAATCGGAAATATGTAGAAAGCTGAAATTATGAAAAACACAAATGTATATGGGCATGTATTAGTCTAAATGTACATTTTTCATAATTCCCAAATGAGTCAATATATGTAAGACTTAAATCTCTTGCATGGTATCAACTGGTCGACTATGCTTAGAGCAATCAGCAAAGTGACATATTTTAAGATATAAAAAATAATAATTTTTAATTTAAATATTTCAGAACATTTCATTGCCCTTTGTATCTCATACGAGCACACTTTTAGTTCTTATTATCAAATGCGTTTCTTAACATGAAAAATTTATCTCATTATTTATTCATATTTCACCATTATTTTTTATGTACCTTTTTTTACTTTTACTCTATTAAAAACATGTTTATGCAAATCTATGCAAGATTTTGCGTGCTACCTTTTGTATTCATTAGAAGTAAATTTGAAGATGACGAAAACAAAAAATGAACAAAAACAGATTCTTTCACTAACGAGCTAAAATGTTATGGATGATGTCGAGGATGAGATAATAAAAATCTGCTTAGAATTGAAAGATTTTCATAAAAAGGAGGTGTTAAGATGGGGTCTAGAATCATTATGATTTGGAAAGCATTTTTTTAATATTTATGCGAAGTGAAGTTTTTTCAATGTAATTGTAAAGTTGTTTCAATATTAATGAGCAACGCACAGAGCATGAATCTTTAGATTACAAATTATCAATCTCAGAAGGGTTAAAATTATATTGATGTGGTATTCAGTATCGCGTAATGTATTTGATACATTGTAACCCACAAGAACGCTATAAAGGACAGTGACATGGGAAGGTGTAGAAATTTTTATCTTTCTGCTAAATATATTATGCATTACTGACCTTCGTAGACTAGTAGGTAGTGTACTAGACTCGTAGTGCGAAGGTCCCAGGCCGGAGAACTCTGGCAGTTATGTTTGATAATTAAAGGGAGTGCACAACAAGCCTTCACCATGTCGTATGACATGGGCTATCACACCCCTCCAATCAACCTAACCTAACCTAACCTTTTATGCATTATAATATGTTTCTAACATTGTGGATACATATGTATAAAACCATCTTCGCGGTGCTGAATTGGTTGCCAGTAGATCTGCTAAAAAGAAGGCTTGATAAGATAACAGGAATGCAACTAATGGCTATCGCATCAGTTGATGAAGCCATTGAATATTTAGAAAATCTATATGAACTCACAGATTATATACCTGACCTTTCTTCCTCAAAGGTTTTCACTACTCCAGCCCGCGAGGCTCGGTACCTAAATGTGAATATATCAATCCAGGGAGATTTAAAGAAATGGAAGCCATAGTACCCATTGCACTCCAAGATAATTGTAGCGAATATCAGACCCCGATATCAGCCATAAAATGAGCAGCAAGCTAGCTTCGGCATTACAGTATATTGTGTGCAGTCTCTGTGCATCCTAGCTAATTTGGCCCAATTCGATCGCAACAGAAACTAAGAATCTCTTATGTTTATAGAAAAAACGTTTGAAGTACATTGTCGTAACGATCACCGCACAGGGGTTTAATAATTGAATTAGTTGGCCAAAACCTAAAATTTTATCGCCATTTAATAGTGAACATATCAAAATTAAAGTAACCAAAAAATTTTATATGTTGTGGCATATCGCACAAATATTTTATATAATTTTCGAAAAAAAGTGATTTCTTTATATATATATATATATATATATATATATATATATATATATATATATATATATATATATATATATATATATATATATATATATATATATATATATATATATATATATATATATATATATATATATATATATATATATATATATATATATATATATATATATATATATATATATATATATATATATATATATATATATATATATATATATATATATATATATATATATATATATATATATATATATATATATATATATATATATATATATATATATATATATTTCTTTATATCAGAGAAATTATGATTAAATTGCAGTCTTTAAAAAATGGTATGCGTGTCTACTATACCGAATATAGTTGAGGGGCTAAAAAATATTTTTTAAACTGATATATTATTGTAAAACTTTAAACTTAGAGGAATAGAATTTCTGAGGATCAAAAAACCCAGAAATGTGGAAATGTCCTCCTGAATCCAATACATAGTTTTACACCCATGTGGACTCGTCCGTACAACACTTTTTTAATGTTAATGAAATTACTCAAAAATTATTATAATAATATTTTTGTTCCCTATTACCATGAAATGATGTGCTAAATTTGTGATTTAGTGGTAGGCTTAGAATGTTTTTATACAAACAGCAGAAGAAATAATTTTCATCGACATGAGTCTATGTTATTTTCCTGTACGATATGAATGTGACTGAAAAAATTAGATTTATGTGCTCAAATTTAGTTTAAAAAATAGAAGCAATTGTAGTGTTCGGCCTGTAGCTCAAACATTTAGGGGCCGATTTCACAGATATTTGACATTGGGATTTCTGAGGTAACGGCTAATAACTACAATATGTGCTTCAAACATGTTTAAAAGTTATTTAGGGGCTAAGAACAATAATTAGTGCAAAATAAATTAGCAATTGATTGACCTATTAGACCATAGGTTATCCTGTATATACGTAAATGTGCAAACAAAGTCTAAAAATTATCTGGGGGGTACAAACGGAATGACAAACTTATATGTACCCCTTTACACTCACTGTTAAGGGTACAAAAAAAAATTGCCAATTGTTACAAAATATGTTTATGATTAATTTTGTTTAAAATCGTTTGAAAAGCAGCCGGTTCTATTACTCCAAAGTAGAGAAGGTTCTCCTGAAATCAGTTTTAGAACTAAATTTAGGTCTAATCTCCAACAGATATAACTAAATTTGCAGTTTCATACAATCGGATCTAGTGGAAACTGTTGTCAAGTCTATTAAGTTGGAAACATGTTCAAAAACTTATGTTGAGTTATCAAAGGAGCAGATATACAATGCTGATGAGCATGGATTATTTTGGAAACTTTTACATGATAAAACATTTGTACGTTTAAAGCAAAACCTCGGTCACTAAGTCATAAAACAAGGAAAGGAATGTTAATTTTTCTCGCATGTACTAATGCTGCCAAGTATCAAAGAGCTAATGGTTATTGAGAAATCGGCGAATCCATGTCCATTAATTTTTTTGTTGTTTTTTTTTTTTTTTTTGCTGATATTCTTTTGTCTACAAAGGTAACAAAGTGCTTGTATGATATGGACTTTGCTTGAAGAATGGTTGTACACATTTGTTCAAGAGGTACGTAATTTTTTGCCAAAAAAAAACTTTTTTGCAATGTAAAATTTCTTTTAAAACAGCTGAAAGAAGTTCTCCGTGGCAAAATTTTTCGAAAAACTTTCTGAGCAGGATAATGAAGATATCATTCCTCTTTCAGAGCTACGTTTACAGCTAGTCCATGATGCATCTAATGTTCTGAATACATACATACAACTCAGGAAATAGAACCAGTGCAGTAAATGAATCATTTTAAAATCGAGCAATTACTGAGAACACTACAGACACTAAAGCTTCAAATGAAGAATACTCTATCGAAAATGAAGAAGTTGTCGGTGAAGAAGTTGATGATGTGGGGCTTAATTTATAACACATTATATCGGATGGACCTATATCGGCATTTAAATTTTTGCTTGGAATGAGCCGAGCAAAACAATGATTCCGTAAGCGAGTGTGTACAAAACCAACGTAAGTCGAATATTTCTTCAAGTGTATTGAACGAAAATAATGTTATGAAAGAAAATAAATGCTGTGGTGAAAAGACGCTTTTTAATTGTATGAAAAATGAAAGTTCGGCAACTTGCACCGAGTCCGAGTTTCTACTGTAATTTCTTAATAAAATACTCGTATATAAATTAATTTCTTAGTCAAAAAATATTTTCTGTAAAAATATACGATTTTTTTTAATTTCCATTTATTATTGTAATAACAATAATTGAATTCAGATCATTGAAATTAAATTTAAACTTTTTTGTATTATTTTATTATTATTATTTTTTTATTATTTTATTACTTTAATTTTGCTAAATTGATTATTTTGAAAATTTAATTAATTTGCTGAAGCTTTGAAGTCTTTTAGAAGGATATCTAAAATGATACTCGTTCGTATTGATGTGCGAGTAAAATTAAGAATGGAAAACTAAAAATTTAATAACAAATAGATATACTGCAAGTAAAGGACATGGTTTTTAAAAGCTTCATAAAATTCCGGATGTTAAAATGGGTAAAACATGGAAAACTCTTTCCGTGACCTTGGACATTTCTACGTTAACTAATGAGTAACTTCATGCACTGCAGCTGAGAAAAAAATTGGGCCATTCTTTTTTTGTACAATTAGATTATTAAAATCTACTCATAATTTCAACAAAAAGAAAAAAACAAATATTTTTGGGACGACGATACGTATGTATGTATGTAAGTACGCAATTGCAAAAGAGAATGACATTTCTTATTAAAACACTCTATTTGCCTCTGCATTTTTATGTTCTTTTGCTTGTGTTTGTTTTTACTGCTTCATGTATATTTTCTTTCAAAAGTTTTGTTGTTTCTTGTGTTGCACATTTTATAGCAGAACGCTAAGGCATGTCAAATAGGAAAAAACGGCAAACTTTTTAATAAATTTTAATTATTCATGCACATGAAAAGATGATCAACTTTGGTATTTGGTTTGTCATAAGTATCATAAGTTGTGCATTTTATTTTTAATTACTGAGAGGGTTATTTAAATACAGCAGAGAAATAAATATAACAGAGGAAGAAAGTGCATAAAAATGAAAGGCTCAAGTTGAGAAACGAGTGTTGGAGAGACGCTTTTTGCAAGAATTTTATTTATGTATTTTAATTGGTAAAAAGATTCTTGAGATGTAAAACTAGCAACGAATTCAGGTCAATTAAATGTGAATTACGTATAGAAGGTTAAAGTATTATGAGGATTATTTTGTAGATGAAAAGGATCCAAGATTTCTCAAGTAGTCATAAATAAAGAAAGTCGAGCGATTTGCGAAGAGATCAGTGCCTAATTTTGAGAAAATCTTACAGCTTTTTATATTTTTCTACAATAAGCAAAAATAATTATTGTTTTTAAATCTTCAAGGTAAAAAATATTGAACATTGGCGAACCAGGTCAAGCACTCCAGTTTGATGGAGCGGTCTATATTTTTATAAAATCATTATTTTGTAGATTTTTATTTTTTCGAGCAGAAATAATAATTTTTTGGGGAAATAATTATTGCGACTTGTTTCTTGAAAAAATAAATAATTATTATTCTAATATAAAGTATTTTGTACCGAACAGTAATATGATATGATATGATATACTTAAGTGGGTTACTGTTTTGCCAATGCCAATAGTTTTAAGAAAAACTTACTATATATGAGCAATGGTAATGGTTAGGGCGACAAATTTCATGCACTATAAAATTAAAAATATGCGCATATAATATGCACCATAGAAGTCAAAATATGCACCAAAATACTGAAAAATATGCGGAAATAAATAAAAATATGCAACAAAAAACAATACATTTTAACCAGATTTATTAAAACATATCAAAATAACATAACATAACAAAAAACAAAAATTAAGTTCGTTGAAATTGTGTCTACACAATCAAGTAAAAAATTTAAATATAAAAATAAAATCAGTCCATAGAGTCTGTGCATTTAAACGAGTAGTATTAACATACATTTTTGTTTGTATAAATAAATATATATTTTTTAATTTCCAAATGTAAAGTGCCTGTTGGGGCGCAGAAAGTTTTTGTACATCGAAAATGTTCGCTCCACATCGACGGAAGTTATTGGAGCAATGAATTGAATGAAGATAACTCATTTCGGGAGTAATTTTCTAAAGAAATAGCCACATCTAAATTTAATTTGAACGTTTTAGGTAACAGCATCGTCAATCAAATTAATCTGGTCATTCAAAGATCCGAATCCTTTTAATTTTGTTATGGATTTGCTAAGAAACTGTAGTTTGAAGATATAAAGGCCAGTTGAATTTTAACATGAGACAAATTTAATATTTCTTAAACTTTCTTGATTGATGAGGATTCTGTAGCATCCAGCTCCATTATAGCGGTTCTGAAGTCATCCAAGTTCTGATTGTAATACTCTAAGGCCTTCAACAAGGATCCCCACCTGGTAACAACTGGTTGCGGTGGAACCCTTAACCCGGGATACTTTTCTTTTAACATTGCCACGCTTTTAGAAATATTTTCTTTCCGCTGGATATCAATAAATCTATATCAGCAAAATGAGATCTTACTTCGTCAACTATGCGATGCAAAGCGTAAGCTAAGCATGTGACATGAATGAGTTTTGGATAAAATATGTTAAGTGGCTTGGCAGATTTCACCTTATAAGGAGCTGCATCAGTTAGAAACAGGAGAATATTATCTTTGTTAAATTCCTCTTCTAAAATTTTAATCTTAATTTCATCTATAGATATCCACAGATATCTATTTCTTAAATATGTTCTTATTTCTCTTAATTGCATATCATCAAACCTATCTTATACAGAATGGAGGATTTTTTTAATATTGTTATAGCTGTGAAAAAGTTGGAAAAAAAAGTTGCTAAAATATGCACAGAACTTAGTTTTTTGTTAAAATATGCAAAATATGCAAAAACAAATTGATGCCATTTTACAGGATTTACAGCATTGAAATTGTCGCCCAAGTAATGGTACTTTCCGTACAAATTAATACCTAAGTATCTTATTAGCTGCAGGGCTGGGCAGTATTTGAAATACATGTATTTGAAATACGTATTTAAAATACAAATACGTATTTTGTATTTTGTATTTTAAATACATACAGATTTTTAAGTATTTTGTATTTTGTATTTTAAATACATATCCTGAAAGTATTTTGTATTTTGTATTTTAAATACATGATCAGCAAGCATTTTGTATTTTGTATTTTAAATACTGCAAACCATGTATTTTATCCGATCCACTGTTGTAGGAAAATTTAATTTCTTTAAACCGTTAAGAACAGACAATTCATCTATAAAGGGATTAAGATAGACTGACTTCCAATATAGGAGCATGGTAGTAGACCAGTGTCTCTAATTTGATCATTGGCATAAGTAGATGAAAAGAAATCTGCAAACAAGTTACTTATTTCAGCATCCTGATCTGAATCATTTTCATTTAACTTCATTGTAGGTGGAAAGAAGTAGATTTTCTTTGTAAATTTACAAAATTGTGAAACGATTCTTCTTAAGGTTGTTTTTAATTTTGACGATATAGCTGTTATAGCAATTCTGATTTATTTGTTATATTCGGCACGAGCAACTGAGTATTTAGCAAAGTCTGATGCTGATCCAGATTTTTTATACTTTTTATAATATTTATTTTTGCTATTTTTAATTTTAAAAAGAGCTTTAGTATTCCGTGGCGGTCCAAAGGAATCTGAACAGGTTTTTCTGGGAAAACATTGGTTCAAGATCAAATATATCCTTTGTAGAAACTCATAATAATATGATCGATGACATCAGCTTTGTTTTCAAAGTTAGAAATTGACAGTAAACTACTCCAGTCAGTATTATAAAGTAGCTCAGTTACCCTGTTATAATTCCCTTTTTTGAAGCATAAGCTATTGACTATCGATTTTTCCACAGAATGAGATGTATATAATGAAAAACATGAATTTACTAAAATTATAGGATGATTGCGGTCTTCTGACAAAGTGAATGAATCAGTGCGAAGAACAGAGGTGTCAACATAATCATTTACAAAAACCAGGTCTAAAAATTTAATATTATCATTATAGATGCCATTCATCTGATAAAGATTCACATCTAGTAAGCAATCAATAAACTCAGTGTATTTCTCATTGGCGCAAGATTTATAGGGCATGAATTAACCATTATCAGTAGAAGGGTTCCAGGAAATAATAGACATATTAAAATCACCAACTGCAATGATAGTATCATTGTGATTAGACATTCGCACAACGGAGGAGATAGCGTCTGAGTGTTTCTGGTAAATTATTTCAGGTGAATTAGAAGGGATATACGAACACGCTACGAAAATTCTCTTATGTTGAATTTTGTCAAAACAGTCATAAATTCAATATCCAGAAAAGACGTAAACGATAAAGCTTTGGAAGTGAGCAGGCTAGAAACTGCTATCAAGACACCACCTTCCTTTATGTTATTGCTACGATCACGTCTATATATAGTATACTTAGTAGCAAAAATTTCCGTGTTCAATATATCGAGCTTTTGGTGCAATATCGCAGTAATTCAAAAAAGGTTGTTTGCAGAAATTGAGTTTAAAGTTTTGAATTTACACACAACTTAATGGTAAAAGAAAATTTGGTTCTTTTCTCAAGAGCTGAGTATACAAAATATTTTTATGAAACTTTTACAGAATATAAAAAACGACAAGGCGAATAATTTCGTAATATAACCTTAAAAAATTCAAATTTTGAGTTACTGCACCAAAGGCTCGATATGTATTATCATTAAGCCATGTTTCAGTAAATGCTATAGCATGATAGTCAAATGAGTAACTTTGATTAAATAACGCAGATAACTTCTTATTAATGCCACGAACATTTTGGTATATAAGAATAAATTTTCAATATATTTGTTTAGTTTTTTTCAATATTTGTTGCCGTTGAAGGCAATTGAACAGAATTCCTTTGTCTTGTTTTAAATATAAATTCGCGAACGTAAATACCATTAGGCCAGAAATTTGGAGAAATAACTATATTAAACAACTCATCCGGTACAGTAATCTTGAATAATGCCACTATTCTTGGTTCAGAGTAAGAAAATTTATACACTGAGATATCCAAGTTGGAACCGTGCTTTAAGTTTATATATGAATAAATTTCTTCAACAGTAGTATCTGATGCTAATCGGGAAACGAAGATTGTTTTGTTTGGAGGTATAACTCTAATCGGTCTAATAAGACCTGCAGTATTATTTTTGATTCCAGTTTGAGCAGGACTAGTACATCTATTAGATAGGTTGTTAGTAGTTAATAAAGTATTAACAGGTGTTCTTTCGGCGACTGTAGACAATTGAGTGGGTTGGCTCGTACGTTGAATAGAAGATACGGTACTGTCATTAACAATACATAAATACATACATACATGTACATGACGTGAAAGTATTTTGTATTTTGTATTTGAAATACTTGCAATAAATGGAAGTATTTTGTATTTTGTATTTTAAATACATACAGATTTTTAAGTATTTTGTATTTTGTATTTTAAATACATGTCCTGAAAGTATTTTGTATTTTGTATTTTAAATACATGATCAGCAAGTATTTTATATTTTGTATTTTAAATACCGCAAACCATGTATTTTGCCCAACACTGATTAGCTGCATAGTATTTTCACCAATGTGTGAAAGCCGGGTAGAGATACCTTCCACATCAACTTCAAAAATATTCTCTGAAATGTAAAATAACAAATTTTTAACTAAAAAATTCAAGCGAAGCCGGTGTCAAGAAACCAAGTACAGAATTTAGTTTATAGTTTCAGTTATCTTGGAACCAAAGATCTCAGTAGGAAACGCATACAATAATATTTGTTCAATTCTCTAGTTATTCTAAGAGTTGTCAGATGATCAAT
Source organism: Germaria angustata (assembly GCA_963681545.1). Classification (NCBI taxonomy): domain Eukaryota; kingdom Metazoa; phylum Arthropoda; class Insecta; order Diptera; family Tachinidae; genus Germaria; species Germaria angustata. The sequence goes on along the minus strand of OY813001.1, from coordinate 82,884,206 downwards.
ACGTGTACGGGTATTGTTGATAGGAGTATACACTATAACATATACGAGTTTTTTTTCCTATGTTATTGAAGTGTCCTATGAAGAAATCGATAGAAACGTCAATACGAGTTCATTTTGTTCAAGATATTTTAAATGAAATCACATATTTTAAAGAGTTTATAAGTACATTAGCACATATTAATAACAATTCCGCCTTTTTTGGGCGAAGAAAGCTAAAAAGATTTGCAATAAAAATTATGAAAAATGTGGCAAGAAAAGAGCATTTTTGAAAAAAGAATGAATTTTTCCGAAAATGAACAACTATTTTTTTTTTATTATTAAAAACAACAATAGCAAGGGAGTTAGAGATGACATGTTGCACATTTTTGTGATATAATGAATATAGCTACTGTTAGAGCTTTCGATTACTATAAAAACTTCAATTACACTGCGTTATATATGTATGAAAAAATTGAGTACCAGCTTTGAAATTTCATGTTTTCTTATTTATATCTATCGTTTATTAAATATACATACAAGTTTTCTATACATTACGTCCTATTTTTCTTCCGTAAGAATGTGTCAAGTTATATAGAAAATTAACAAGCCAAACATATTTTAAAGAAATTTTTACATTAATCGAGTTTAATTTTATGATTAAGGTAAAAAACCAAAAAAAAAAATCATATTATAAAGTTTTGCTTGGCATGGCTACGTTCAGCGGAATAGATGACATCGCAATAAATTAATTTTCCAAAAGCATAGAATATCTGTTATCTTCAATCAACGACGCCGAGTTAAAGAAGAAAGCGTTACAAACAATTTTCTAAAGGACGATACAAGATCCGGCGGAGAATGTAATAATTAACATTCTAAAAGTAGATAACTGGCGATTAATCAAAGGAGATTCCGAAGTTACTATATCGACTGACGTGAAACCACGCCAGCTTTACAGGAAAATATCAAACCTCAAAGTAAATAATGTAAGTGAACTTACAATCGAAATACAGGACATTAAATATAAGTCGGTCGAAATGACAATTTATTAAACAGGCGACCACTATATAGACCTTGGTAATATGGACAATATGTTAATAAATGCTATAAAAGATATGACCCAGGAAAATTTATAATGAAGAAAATTTAAACATTTTAAAAATAATGAAGACTTGAAGATGGTTGCATCCAACCAGAATATAGAAAATTTAAAATGAAAGAAGATAGAAAAACAAATGCATGGAACAGTACCACGATTTAACAATGCACCCGCGGATGGAAGAATAAGGAGCCAAAATATAGGTAATAGATTTAATAATTTACCTAAATAAATGCAATGGAATCGAAATCCTTACTTCCATAATGAAATAAAATGTAATAATTTCAGGCAGTACAGACAAAATAATAATTTTAATTACGGAAGATTAACAATTTCAATCAATTTGTAAATTCGGCTAATTTCCAAACAACACAGACACGAAACCCTAGACAAGGTTCAGGTCAACATCATTTAGGCAAGGTTCAGGTCAACATCATTTAGGTTGAACCCATGGAAATTGATAATATCGAATCGAATATGAGTAGATTTCAATTGGTAGGACACCCTGATCCTCAGATTTGCCAAAATCGCTTAATCTCGGACAGGCAAAACCAATATGGAATTCAGGCAAATAACAGCAGAAAAGAAGTAAACAAATGAATTTTTTATGAAACGGCCTTTGAATGGTTATCCAAACTAAAATTTGTAATTAGTAATAAAAGCTATAGTTTTTGTTTAATTAACAGCGAAATAAGAGTTCCGAAAGTAAAATTAAAAGTCCCAATATTATTTGGCACAATCACACCGGGAGAGTTTAATTTACCGAATAATGCCAGAGTGAGACGAAAGACGGCACCATTCACAGGAAGAAAGTACGAATTTTTAATCGGTATGGACATTTTAACGCTTCTCAAAGCACACATAAATGTCGAAAATAGAAAAATAACTTTAAATCAAAGAGAAAGCAAATTTCGAAATAATCCTTATAATATTAATCAAATTTGTTATTCGAGTTATTCTCTAAAATAACTATTTAATTTTATAAAGGCGCAAGTCAGTTATAATTGTTTGTTGTGTTGTGTTTGTTCAAAGCTTTCAAATAGAAAAATATGATTGAGTTCTGTTTGAATTCTCATATAGTATTTGTAGTCTGTGGCATAAGTACACGAGCTTAAATGCTCTTCAATCATAATTTGGCTAAAAGGGTACTGATGATTTGGTTATCGCCAATGAAATGCAGGCATATACTCAGCTAAGCCAACAACAAAATAAAATATTAATATTTACAATTTTAACCAAAACCCCATGAAGCCACTGATTTTAATTTAGGCAGATTAAAGTTAGATCACTTAAATGAAGAGGAGTATAGAGAAAGTACAACGCTACAGAAGCAATTTAATTAGTTGCTATTTAAAGACGGCGACAAATTAACAAATACTACTGAAATTCAACGAGATAAAAACGATAACACAACAACCGATCAATTCAAAACTATACCGAAATTCGTCTCAACACGAAATTGAGGTGAAGATGCAAATAAAAGAACTGGAAGAACAAGGAATTAGTCAAAAAAGTTATTCTAGATATTCCAGTCCACACATAGTGGTACAAAAATGGACTATTCGAGCGAGAATAAATTTCGTTAGGTAATAGACTGTAGAAAATTAAATGATGTAACAGTTGACGACAAATATCACCATCCAAACACCGAATCAATCCTAGATAACTAGGAAAGGCTCCACATTTTACAACACTCGACCTGGTAAAGGGTTATCGCCATATCTCAGTAAAAGGGGAAGATAGGAAAAAAAACGGCATTCGTCACATCTCACGGTTTGAGCGATGCACCCGCAACTTTTCCGCGTCTCATGAATGAAATTTTATAAACGGAACATGCGTGGTTTATCTGGATGACATATTGATTTTTAGTACCACATTACAAGAACACGTGAAAGCAATTAAAGACATATTCAAAGTTCTGAAAAATAAAAGTTTTAAAATTCAAAAAGATAAATGCAATTGTTTGAGGAAAGAAATGGAATATCTAGGCCAGATTCTAACGGAAGACGACATGAAACCAAACCCTACTAAAATTAAGGTTATTGAAAATTTTGAATTACCAAATAGCGAAAAGCAAATAAAAAAATTTTTGGACTTGATCGAATATTATCGTAAGCTTGTGAAGGACTATGCAAAAATATTGCAGCCAATTACGAAATACTTGAAAAAAGGGTCAAGAATTAACCTAAAGTATCCAATCTGCATTGAAGCGTTCGAAAAATTAAAGACATTAATAAGAACACATTAAATTTTACGCTACCTAAACTTCGAGAAACAGTTCACGTTCAAGACAGATGCGTCTAGGTTAGGTTAGGTTAGGTTGATTGGAGGGGTGTGATAAGCCCATGTCATACGACATACACTTAAGCCAGTGAAGGCTTGTTGTGCGCTCCCTTTTAATTATCAGATACAAACTGCCAGAGTTCTGCGGCAGGATTCGAACCTGGGACTTTCGCACTACGAGTCTAGTACACTACCTACTAGTCTACGAAGGTCAGTTACAGATGCGTCTAACTACCCTATTGGCGCAGTATTATCACAGAAAGGACACGCAGTTTGTTGCACGTCGATATAAATTCGTACTTTCTCAAATTTAAAATATTAAACATATATTGCAGAAAGCGATTTTGAAGAAATTGGAAAAAATTTAGAAGATTCATTACAAAAGAAAGTTACGACAAAGTACAGGAAATGTATTCAAATTTTATTTATTAAGTGTACAAAAAGACCACAGGACATTGACTCAGAAGTCGAAGCCATTAAGCAAATTTCTTTGTAACACGTGAGGGAATGTATGCATTCAGGTATCCTGGAAATATACAATCAAATAAGAAATAAAATATATTATCCAAAATTTATGGAATTGATGCAGATCGTTACAATCAGTGTGAAATTTGTCAGGAAGTGAAGTACGATAGAAAACCCATCAAACCAAAATTAAATATTACAGAAACACTGACAAGCAAAATGAAATTATACACATAGACACTTTTTAACAATCATAGATAAATTTTTAAAAGTTCGGACCAGCTTATCCATTGACCGATAAAAATCATATTACCATTATTGAACAACTAGAGGACCATTTTACTAAATTAAAGAAACCAAGAAAAATAATTGCGGACAATGAATTTAAAACTGTAAGGATAAAGGAATTTTTGGATAATGAGAATATAAAACTTCACCTAACTGAATCTAATAGCCATACGGGCAGGCAGAAACAGTATGAAAAATTTCATAGTGCGATAGTGAAAAACTTTGGAATTTTGTATAAATTAGAAGAATTAAAGGGTTGTCAGTTAAACAATTCACACAGAAAGCCATTCAAAACTATAATTATAGATTCCATTCAGCGACAAAATATACACCAAACTAAATGCATGTTGAAAAAGTAGATCAAGTAGAGAGGATTATGAGCAAAAGAGATCAGAAGGATTCATAAAAAACTATAAAGCAGTTAGATATATAGAGCAACCCAGGTACAGGAAAGAAAAGCTGAAAAATATTCACCCTTACAACATTAAATTTTTCAGATAGCAGTAATGTCGACATGGATACGACAAAGTGAAGGCATAATGATTCTAACCGAACTAGTATACTAAATAGGATTTATTGACTTACAAATAAGAAACCAGGAAAGAGTTAAGGACGGTGAGATGTATTCTTAATTTTATTCAGGCTCTTGAATAATATTAAATAAAATAACAGACATACTGCTCTGCCAGCTGAAACCGATCACAACGTGCCTTTTTAAAACGCTTGAACATCAGCAAGATATAAAATTGGCGCACTAGATCGGCTGAGAACATTACAGCTGTTTCTTTCACAAAAAGAAGTAGACATAGACATGGCCATCGCTCAAATTAAGCTCTGATCTAAGAAACTTTGTGCAAGACTGTGGTGTTTAATGACATTCATAGGAGTTTTTAATAAAAAAATTATTTACACACAACAGCCTGATTTATTTAAGTATAATGGGTAACTTTGTATTTCAACCACTCGTAAGCCACGCTGTCATTTAATTTGGCATCTAATGGAAATCAGAACACTAAATATATTGTTAAGAATTCAACGCCTATAAGACTGCGTTAACTATTTGTAAATAGTTCTTTCTGTATATATGTATGTATATTTCGGATATACTTAAATACATATGTACATATATGTTTGTGTGCGAACAAATATGGCATACACCAATTTAATATTCGGGTAAAAACTGCCAAACTCTACAAGAAAACTGAATGCAAAAGGATAACTAACCAAGGCTACTAAATTAAGAATTTCATTCTCGGTTTATTGAGTACAAGATTAGATTGATATTATAAATATTAAATTACAAAGATTGGCAAAAATATGTGCCAATTTATTTTTTTGCAAACTGCATTTTCCTTTTGTATATAAACTGAAACATATTAACGCTTCAGTTGAACACATTAACATTTCACACTTTGGGTGTTTTAGCGCAAAATGCTGAATGAAAAAAATTACCCTTAACCTTTAAAAAATCATTTGCATCCCTTTATATTTGATACCTAATAGGAACATTTGCCAAAAACAAACATTATTGCATGAATAATTTCTTAGTTATGTTTAAGTTCTTTATTCATATATAAATTTTTTAGTAAGATAATTTCTCAAAGAAGCAGCATATGATAAGTTAGAACGCGTTGAAAAATATGTGCATTTGTCATAAATTTATAAACTCATTTAGAATAGTTTGTTTTTTGCGAACATTTGTTATGGCAGGGCCATCATTCATACAATTCATTACGAAAACTGTAAGAGATACTAGAAACAGAAAATTTATATTAATTTCAACTTTATTGCAAAAAATATCTTTTAACATTCATAAATCCACCACTTTTTTGAGTTTTATTCAGATTGCGAATATACCACTAGACTCCTTTGAATTGCATAAGTTTTCTTATATATAACTTCGAAAGCATTTAGCTTGAAAATCGCAATTAATTTTGACTGATCGAATCAAATTCGCAAAATACGTAAAGATTCTCCTACATTAACATAGATAAGCCAACCCCAGAACAGGTGAAACACCACCAAATTATTTCCATCTGATAGAATTGGTAACACATTACAATTTTATTTTTTGGAAAAATTTTCTAATTACGATGTCCAGATAGCATTTAAGAGTATTTTAATGACAGCTCTGTTTCATTTATTTAACGAATGCACATAAACTTTCCAAAATTAGTTCGAATTTGCAGGAAAGGCGTTCCAGATAACAAAATTTATGTACAGGTCTTTGGTTAATTTCAGACAAGAATTAAATGATCAACTTTTTTTAATGTAGTTAGTTTGGAAAGGTAAATTAAGATGTCTGATATTAAAAATACTTTTCGAACAAGGGAATGTAAAATATTTAAAATTTATTCGAAAATGTTCCTATTTTAAACCATTTTACAAATAAGTGTTTTTTTCATGGGCTGTCGTGAATAATGCACATGTTTCGCGTCGTTATTAGTCGCTAACTAATATCCCAAATTAACTTCTAAATTAATAAACTACCAACAATTAAAAATTGTTTTTCGCATTTTTGGATTGAAAATTGTGTTTTTGGCATTCCAGAAATTTTAGGTAACTTTCGTAATTCCAAAGAGTACATTTAGTTTCTGATCTCAGCCAACTCAGTCAACAAGAACAGACCTATTATTTATACCGAAAAAACAAGATTTTGAAAGTAATAAAATTATTTTGCATCTCAGATGAAAATACAATGTGAATACTCAAAAAACAGTTTTTAGTGTCGGTTTGATTTGTAGTTTTTCAATTGCATTTTTACACTATTCGTACAAAATATTTAATGAAAAATGCTAAATTTCTACTTTGATTTTTATTATAGCAATTCAAGATTTTACGTTTTTTTTTATTTAATTACCTTCTATTCATCCAGCACATTATCCAACCATTGTTGTATGTCATCTGCACCAGATGAAGCAGCTGCATCATCTACAGCTTCAGCACGTGAACTTGTAGCCGATTTAACACTGACTTTGGACATTTGATTAGAAGTCATATTTAGCAATTCATCCAACTCGTCTGGAATATCAGGATTTTTAGATTTTACAGTATTCTGACTTCTAGCTGAATTAGTCTTACGACTAGCAGGTTTAATTTTAATCCTTGGATTTTCAATGTGTTCTTTGAGAACATTTTGATAAGACTTTTCAGCTACTTCAGCTTCTGCTTCCATGGCTGCCAATTGTTCTTTGGTAAACATAATTGATGGATAATCCATGCGCTTGTAAAACGGTATGGTTTGTAAGCCCACATTCAATAGTTTCAAATTTAATGTGAAATATTCACTGGCTTCTGTGTTATCAAGAAATTCTTCGTTTTCGGATTGTTCCCACTGTTTTTCAGAAGAAAACTTAAAATGTCCGCCTAAACCTGAGTGTAATTGAGACATCAAATTAAAGTCACCTGCCCTCATTTGTTCATTTTCTTCACTTTCCATTGGTAAGTCTTGCATATCGAGGGGATAAGCTTTTTTAACGTTCACATTGCGGCCACCCTTTATCCATTCATTTCTATCCACAAAACGTTCATCACTGGAGTCTACTACATCAACATATCCACGTACCACGTCTATTTGTCCTGAGGAAGACGAAGTGGTACAATATTTGCTCTTATTGCGATAATGTGACTTCATTTTGTGACGCTTACTAACGTATGAGAAGTTTTATATATACAATCCCTTAAACTAACGAGTGGCGTATACTTACTCTTTAGATCGATTATCCTTACCCTCCATTATGATTTTGTTTATCACAAATTCGTTGAAATTGTTAAGAAATTTTTGTTTACACTTTCACTCATTTACTTAGCAACCGGCCAGACTAATCTACCAAGCTAATCAGCTGGCAGCCATTAGTAAATAAAATGGCCATATGAAATATTTGGTATGCAAAGTGATGCCAGATCAGAGGCAGATAATATGTAAAAAATGAATAAAATCGCTATTAGTATTATAAATATTTTACAATACTTTATATATATTAACTAATTATTAAAAATATTTTCTTCAATTAAGAATAAAATTTATCAAAATTTAATACTGAAATTTATTATTTGGGATATTCTCTCCAACTAATCGTTAGAAACAATTAGAGCTTTTGCAAAATGCATTGCAAAAAAAAAATATATATATATATATATATATATATATATATATATATATATATATATATATATATATATATATATATATATATGAAATACATTTCTTCATTTAAAATTTTTTCATTTAACCCAACTAATTTATGTGGCACAAACTGCCACCTGGGCCTGGCTGGGACCACTTGTGTTTTAACTGAAAACCATAAACTAGCTAGACCCGACAACTTTGAAAACGTGCATAAAGTTTGTGTAAAAGAGATAGCAAAGCTATTTGTTTTTATATACATAGATATCTCTTCACACAAACTTTATGCACGTTATACAAAGTTTATGCAAAATATGATTCGGACCCTTTTTATACGTCAAAGTTGGGTATTCTGTGTATATTCTGTGCTGAAAACTAACAGCATATTTAACAAAATTAATAATGTTTTCAAAAAAATTATAATTATCTTCATTTTTTATATAATTTGGCATAGAGTAGAAAGGGGCCTTAGGCCCCTTTCAGATTAGGCAACTTACCTTGCGCAAGTCTTGTGTTTGTTGGTGTGAGAGGAAAGGTCGGGTTGAAGGGGGAAGAATTGCCGAGATTTGAGTACAGACTTGCTTGTACTTGGCAATTCTGTATCTGCTGTCATTCTTGTCTTGGAATATTTATTTGTTTTTTATATTGTCTTTTATTTCTTCTTCGGTGTGTTGTCTAATTTTGTGAAAATTTTATATTTGTTAATAATGCCCCTGTGAACAAAAAGTTAAAAAAATTATGAGAAAATGGAAGCAAAATGAAACGGAACAATTAATGAATTTAGTTGAACAAAATGAATTCATTTTTAATGTTCGTTCATTTTCATATTTATATTATATTATACTAGCTGACCCCGTCCGCGTTGCTGGCCCTAAGCAAACATTAGTGTTATATTACCACACGATTTAAATTGAGCTTTTAACGAAATTTACCGTTGAATACCTATCATAAAGTTTTGGAGTCCATACGTTACATATATATATATATATCCAGTTTTATATGTATAGATCTTTAACTTATTGTACAATGTTGCACCTTAGAAAGTGCTGAATATCTTGTGTTATCGAATGATGTAAATATTTTTTAAATAAACAGAAAACTCGGATTTATTAATGCAACATTTCGAAAGTTTTAAAATTTTGATATTGAATCATTAATATCATAGATTTTTTGTAAATATCTTCGGAACTACATAACCGATTTAAGAGTTTGACATCTCGTTTTGAAGAACATCACAACGGCTTTCCAAAAAGAAAAGTAAAATAAAATAAAAAAAGCACAAAAAATAAATATAAAAATCAGACTTAACAGTGTCACCCGCCCGAGTATTTTGAAGGCTCCATGAAAATTTCGTCAAAATCGGCCCAGCCGTTTTGGAGCCATTATGTTACATACATACATACATACATCCTATTTTATATATATATAGATTATTTTTTATTTATATTATTATATTTATATATTATTTTTTTCTTCAACTTCCATTGTATACACCAAATTTCAAATCACTTTTACAATTAGAATGAATACAGAAATGAAACAAAACGTCAACAAATTAAGAAAATTCGAGCATAAGAAAATTAAACTTGCTTAACCAAGTTGCTGAATGTAAACATAAAAGCAAGTTCAAAAGAAAATAAGTGAAAATGAAAATTATACTTGCGCAATTAAAGTTGCCCCATCTGAAAGGGGCCTAACTAAACAAAATATATATATATATATATATATATATATATATATATATATATATATATATATATATATATATATATATATATAATACATTTTTTCATTTAACAAAATTAATAATGTTTTTAAAAAAAATTATAATTATCTTCAATTTTTATATAAGTTGGCATAGAGTAGTATAGTTGTAATTTTTTATAGAAGTGATCGTTGCATTGCAATTGTCGATACTCTTTCAATTCTAAAGTGGTTCGCATTCCTAAGTTGATGCGGTTGTAAGTCTCTCACATAGTTCAGTTGTTCGCTTAAGTACTTCGGGGCTTCTCCTCTTTTTATTTTTTGTATGAAACTTATGGTGTTCATTTTTATCCTTTTCTCTTGAACAAACCAATTTTTTACATATAAAATCAATGTGCTTTTTAAATTTTAAATCTTTATCAATAACAAATCCTAAATATTTTATGTGATCAACCTTATACATAACTTATATCCTGATTTTAAAAATATTGTTGCTATCTGTATTTATTTCCATTATTTTCGTTTTGTTTTCATTTAATTTATGTTTATTTTTAATTTTCACCACACATTGTTGATATCGAAATTTTCATTATGTTTAATTACAATTTCAATCAAAATAACATTAATATGCTATTATTTCCATAAAAAATACAGATAAGATTTAAGTTTGGTATATCAATTCATTCTTTTCATATCTTGAGCAAATCTTTTATTCTTTATTAAAATACTAACTCTTATGTACATTTCCAGAGAACGAAACAAAAACTTTTGGGTTTCTAATTTTTTGAAAGTTTGTTGGATCTATATTTTTTTAAGTCTCCCGGGATATAACCTATACATCAATCGAGGCGCATTATTGTCAGCTTTGGATTGCAGGTAACGTGATATGTGGCCACCGAACCGTTTGTGTGTAATATGTAATATACTAAAAAAGTATTTTCAACAATTTTTTCATTTTTTGAAATTTTGCTTGCACTATAACGTTTTGTTCTCCTATTATTGATGAAAAATTCGATATAACAGTTGTCCAAGTAAATCTTAAATATATTACGAATTCCTCAAATAATTTTAGTGACAACTGCAAAATTTGATTTAAGACCATACATGCTACAAATATCAATACTTTTCTTTTAAATTAATTGATATATACCTTTAAAATTTTTGCATTCAATTCAGAAATTTTTTTTCACTCTTTGTTTACATAAACAACGGGGAGAATTTGTCAAGTCCTAAAAATTTTTTTAAAAAATTTGTTTTCTTCACGACGATTTTTCAACGTTCTTTCTCATGTTCCATACCTTTTTGACATACATACATATATATTTTCTACACACGGCGTTGTGAATGACAGCGATTTTGTAATTTTTCAACGTGTGTTAACGGCGTTTAAAGCAAATTATTGGCTCAGGGTTTCTCTATTTGACGTTAAAAAATTTTCAGTTGACTGACAGGAACGTGTTTTCGCATTGTGAAGAAACACATTACAAAAAGGATAATATTTTGAACATTTCAGTGAATAAATAGAAAAAATTATGTCAAATTTTACTTGCATTAATTGTAGCGTCAAATTCGCGTCAGCAGATATACAACGTGAACATTACAAAACAGACTGGCATCGATACAATCTCAAGCGCCGGGTGGCTGAACTGCCACCAGTCACTGCTGAAGAATTCCAAGCGCGTGTTATACAAATGAGAAATGCTGAGGCCAGTGCTAATGAGGAAAGGCAGATGAGCTTATATTGCAATGCCTGTCGGAAACAGTTTGGCAATCAAAAAGCAAATGACAATCATTTAAATAGCAAAAAACATAAAGATAATTTGATCAGGTTCGAACGAGAAAACCAAGGAGATAAAGAGATTACTACTAAATCTCTAATACAAGCAAAGCCTCATCCTGCAATAGCTGCTGCTGCTCAAGGTAAAGGTAAATTTGCTTTACAACCGGTTACCCATAATGAGGAAATGGAGGCTGACGATTACGAGGATGTTGAAGAAGAGGTGGTGGACTCGGATGAATTAGATGAATTGGTTGAAAATCCTTTTACGGATAAAGATTGTTTGTTTTGTGCACATAAAGCAGAAGATCTAATGGATAATTTGAAGCACATGTCTGAGACACATTCCTTTTTCATTCCCGATCTTGAATATTGCACTGATTTAGATGGTCTTCTTAATTACTTGGGTGAGAAAGTGGCTGTGTACTTTATCTGTTTGTGGTGTAATGACAGAGGCAAGACATTTTACTCTTTGGACGCTGTGAGAAAACATATGCTGGATAAAGGTCATTGCCAAATGCTGCATGAAGGTGTGGCTTTGGCGGAATATGCCGACTACTATGATTACAGTTCCAGTTATCCAGATCATGTAAATTTTCTTAATATTGTAATTTCAAAATGTGTGATTTTATTTTTTATTGTAGAAAGAGGACATGGATATAGATGAAGAAGTTGTTCCAGATCTTTTAGATGGTGATGAATATCAATTGGTTTTACCTTCCGGCGCTGTTATAGGTCATCGTTCTTTAATGCGATATTATAAACAACGTTTAGATCCAAATCGGACTATGGTACCCAAAAAAACGGATCGTAAACTCCATCATCTCTTAAGTACATATCGTGCTTTGGGTTGGACTGCTAGTGACCAAAATGCTGCCGCTCGAAAGGCTCGTGATATACATGTAATGAAACGTGTACAAGCTAAGTGGCAGATGAAATTGGGCTGTCGGGCCAACAAATTGCAGCATCATTACCGTGCTCAAGTTATGTTCTAAGCAAAAGATTTATCTGATATTCAGTTTTAATGAAATTACGACATATTTATTACTAATTTGCTAAAGTGTAATGGAAATATCAATGAAATTTTTCGAAACTGTATGCAAAAATGGAACTTCAATGATTGAAAAGGAATTTAACATGAATTTATATTAGGGGGGTTATTCTGTATTGCGATGCGTAAGCTAGTTCGATGCGTTTGATATTTAGTTTTAACGAACGATTTTAACATAGGCTTTCGTATTACAGAGTACACTGATCCCAGTTTTGCGAAAGTGAAAAAATTAGATGCGAAAGTACGCAATAAAGGGTACCAATTATCCGATTAGGTACCATTTTTTATTATTTCTTTATTAGTATTAAAAATACTTTTAAAAATCTATTAAATTTATCGTATTAACATATATTATTGCCCCTATTACGGTTTACAACTCAACCATAAACTAGAACTAGACTCGACAACTTTGTAAACATGCATAAAGTTTGTGTGAAAGGGAGAGCTAATCTAGTTGTTTTTATATAGATATCTCTTCACACAAACTTTAAGTTGAGTACTCTGGTTGAGTACTCTGTGAACTCAACTCAGTTGAATTGAAATTGAAACAACTCAACTTTAAAACAACTCAACTTTGTTTTGGTATTACGAATTACAACTAATTCTGGTTGAAATCGTATTGATGTTGCCAGCTTAAAAAGTGAGGATTTGACTGATATTTAAACAGCTGATGCTATTGTGGCGAGCAATTAAAAATTTCAATTAATGTTTGTGAAATTGTGTTTTTTTTTTTAATTATATTAAAATGGATATAAATGTAGATTTATTTTACAACGATGAAAGTGTTGATGCTGAAAGCCATGTACTGCGCATCCGAAAAAGCATCCGTGATCACTCGAATCCCTTAGAACTTCCAAATACCAAGTAAGTAAGGTTTTTGTGATAATTAAATGGTTTTATAATACTTTTTTTTTGCAGGTTTACAAATTTCTTCCGTTTAAATAAGGAATCATTTTGCTTTTTATTAAATGAGCTGAAGGAATATTTCCCTACAACTGTCCGAGGTACGGCTATACCTCCTATATTGAAATTGTGCGCAACTCTTAGGTTTCTTGCTGACGGCAGTTATCAAAAATGCAGTGGAAATGATTTTAATGTAGGACTGGCACAACCTACAGTATCTAAAGTTATTAAAGAAGTTTTAAATTTAATTGAGCAGCGTATTTGTGCCAAATGGATCAAAGCCCAAATGTCAGAAGAGGAGCAAAATGCTTCAAAAATTGAATTTTATTTGAAAAGTGGGATCCCGGGAATATTGGGATGTATCGATGGGACTCATGTTCGCATCATTTCTCCGAAAAAAGAGCAACAACATTTGTATCTCAACAGAAAAGGCTACTATAGTTTAAACGTCATGATTGTAAGCTAAAAGAAAAATAAATTATTATTATATTGTACATGACTTTTTTGAATTTCAGCTTTGCGATTACAAAATGACTATCCGGTATGTGGATGCGAGGCACGCGGGCGCAAATCATGATTCTTTTGTGTTTAATACAAGTGATTTGAAGTCATATTTGCAGAGAAATTTACCGAGCAATTCGTGGATCTTAGGTAACATTGGTATTTGTATTTACTACAAAAATAAATTGTTTGAAACATTTCTTAAAGGCGATGCTGGTTACCCCCTACAAACATTTTTGATGACTCCTTTCCGCATGGCAGAAGCTGGTTCACCGCAAGCTCGCTACAATACTCGCAATAATACTACTAATCCAACTGATGTTACAGAAGAGCATTCAGATGATGAAATAGATGAACAAGATGAACTGGATGAAATCAATAATACCACAAGAAACGCTGCAAATGTCATTCGTGATAATATTGCTGAAAGTATAAATTAAGGACTTATAAAATTATTAAAATATCCTTAGCCTCTTGAAATATGGCCTTAATTTCAAAAATATTGTAATTTTAAAATGAAAACTTTTAAATGAAAATTTGTATTTTAACACGAAATTAAGAGTAAATTCATACAGTTGTAAATCGTAAAGAGGAAGAATAAAAATAATTAATTTAAATTTAATAACATAGCATACATATCGTTAGCTTTTTATATTTCATCCTTTTTTATATTTGATAATTTCTATCTCTAATAGTTTTTCTTTTATTTCTAAGTCCTTCTTTTTTAGTTCGTTTTTTTGAAAGGCAGCTTTCTCAATTTCTTTATTGTGTCTTTTTAACTCCGTTGTAACGTTTGTAGTTAAATTTTCTATTGCCTTATATACGCGTCTTGTATTAGATCCTATTACATCTAACTTTTCATCATTTTTTTGAAATATCTCAATAAAGGTTTTCATTGAGTCCGAAAGTTCTTGTTTTTTTTAATGTTGTCTTGAATATATTGCTTTAGATATTCTTTTATATCATCATTCTTTCTTTCGAATCCCTTGAAAGATCTCTTAGACGTGCTTGGGGTGTTATCAGACATATCATTTGTTTTTCTTTTGCCGAGTTGGCTTTTCGATGTTAGTGGAGCATCACATAAACCAAGCTCATCATCTGACGAAACCTCTTCTCCTATCATTGATTTTGAGTTATTTATTCCGTTGACCAAAGTGTATAGTCCACAAATTTGGCCAATAACTTCCTCTTTTTTCGAAATATATATTTGATTGAAAGGACCTCCCCCAGTTGATATTGCTTCTTGCTTGTTGGTTGCAATTTTCTTCTTAACACAGGTTTTCCAGTCCCGCCACACCTAATATTTAAAAGTCATACTCATGGTTAATATTTCGAGTTTATAATGTGTGTATACAACTGATTTTGTATAGAAATTTGTTTTATAAACCTTATTTAAGGTATTTAGATTATAAGGTCAATTCATAAATTCATCATTGCGCTGCATCTAATGCAAAGTACAATTGTAAATAGTAAAAAAACAAATGGTTGCAATAAAATGGCTTCGGCATTGCAAAGTTATTACTTACGTTCATCAGATGAAGAATGATGCATTTACGAAAAGCATGCAGTGAAAAGCATCACAAAGTATTGAGGTATGCTGCCCATTACATACATACATAAGTATGTATTTACGAAAATTTTGTAAACACATATTTATAAGAGTATGCAAGTAAATTCATATGCATATTGAAACTCACTTTCTTCCAGCCATTTGTATCACGAGTTGGCGGTCCAAAGCTGTTCAGATCTGTGGTCAAATCGCTCCATAAATTCTCCACATCAATTCTATCTCCTTTGGTAAAACCCCTGGCTATATCAGGATGGTTTTCCATGAACTGAATCAAGGCATCTTCTTGCAAGTTATTCTTATGCTTTCCCCTGTTTATAAACAAAATATATTTATTTATTTTTTACTTTTTTTGGATATTTCCTTGCATTTTGTTCAAGTAAAATTAAACGATTTGAAAACGAATTTAAACTGGAATTATCGAAATGCGTCACATGTTAAAAACTTATTTTTTTCAATGAAAAAAGATGGAATATGAAATCGCCACAACAAATCGTCACATACAAATTCATCACACTATTTGTCGATTTCAAAACGTTTTAACGCCGAAAACGATTTTCATCACATACCTGATTATCTCTCATTTTCGCTATTTTTAATTTTTGCACTTCTATTTTTAATGAGTGTAGTTCAGATCTCTTCTTTGCTTCTCTTTGGTATATGTTTAATTTTTCTTTTTTTATTTGAAGCAGTTGTTTGTTTATTGCATAATTTTAATAAATAGTGTTCTCTAACTGCTCAATCTTTTTTAACAAATCTTTTTGTGTTTGAGCTTGCATTTTTAAAAGCTCCAGACGCTCGTTTTCCAAATTTTTACTTCTGCGCCGATTTTAAACTGCCGATGCCGATGAAGTGGGGCGGTCGTTTATATTTGCTGTATGCGGTTCACTCGGCGCAGGCGAGGCTGCAATGAAAGTGGTGTCTTCCACTTCATTGTTATCCATTGTCGGTAACACATTATTCACCCCAAAAGCATTACCACTGGGTGCAACTTGCTCCCTTATTTGTACAAGGTGCACTACACTTTCCTCGATTGGAGTTAGTGATACCTCTTGCGAGGGACCGCCACCAGTAGCAACGTAATTACTGTGGTTATTGGCAAGCTTTCGCTTTAAATTTGCCTTGTAGTGTATCCAAACCTACAAGAGAAACACATAAAATATTATTACACTTTCATTGTATTGGTTTAATTAATGATATTTAATTATTATTATTGGTTTTATCATTATTACTACTTACACGTCCCCACTCCTGCGCAGTTCTTGATGGCGGTCCTATACTATTGAGTTCTAAGGCAAATTCTTCCCACAACAGTTTATTTTTACTCTTGCTGCTTCCAAATTGCGGCTTCCCTCTTCCAGTTTCGGGATGTTTCTCCATGAGCTCCACAAGCTTTTCGAACTGTTTTTTGGTCGTAAGTTTATTTTTTCTGTAAATTATTTTGAAAATGTTTCGAAATAAATTACTTTAAGACAAGTTAAAAATTTTACTTACCCGTTCTCCAATTTTTTTGCTAATGAAGAGTTGTAATTTTTTGATACTTTTGACAACTCAACTAACACAGAGTTGTAAACGGTAATACCGCAAAAAAGTTGTAATACTTTATAATTACAACTTAAACATTTTTGACAGTTTGAGTTGTTTTCGGTAATGCCATATTACAACTAAACACTACAATTACAACTAAAATAGAGTTGAGTTGTAACTCGTAATAGGGGCATTTATATAATAGACAATATGTTTTTTAAATACATTTACATTGCGTTCTAATTTTATATTATTTGGCAGGGAATTGTAGAGTTGTAAACCTTTATAGAATAGTGACCGTTGCATTGCAGCTGTTGATGCTCTTTCAATTCTAAAATGGTCCACGTTCCTTAGCTAGTACGGTTGAGCGTCTCTCACATATTTTATTTGTTCCGTTAGATATTCTGGGACTTCACCGTTTTTAATTTTTTGAATAAATTTCAGAGTGTTCAGTTTGAGCCTTTGTTAATGTTTCCAGCATGAAATTAATAGATGTATATCTGTTGAACTTCAGTATGGTTCGCATTGCTCTATTTTGTAATTTCTGTAAACGTTCAATTTGATTCGCTGTGCAACATGTGTACAATATGGTTGACCCGAATTCAAAGTGTGGTTTGATGATAGCGTTATATATATTGATCGCTGTCATGATTGAAATTTTTTTTCTAATTCGTTTGAAAAAACTAATTTTTTTGCCGATTTTTTTTTACAGATATAGTCAATATGTTGTTTAAACTTTAAATCCTTGTCAATGATAAAACCTAAATATTTTATTTGTTCTACTTTCTCTATCATTTCATTATTTACTTTAAAAATTAAGTTGCTTTTGGTATTAATCTCCATTATCTTCGTTTTATTTTCATTTAGTTTCAGTTTATTCATGTTAAGCCATGTATTTACGTTTTCCATGTGAGTAAGATTGTTGTAACATTCGTGATCTGATCGTTCTTCCGTAAAAATTAGAGTATCGTCTGCATATAAAACTATTTCACATTTGTTCAATATGTTTGGCACATCATTTATGTAAATGATAAATAACAGTGCTCCCAAAATCGATCCCTGTGGTACTCCATAATCGTTATTATCTGTTTTGGATTTGAAATTATTTACTTTAGTAATTTGCTTCCCGTTTGTTAGGTACGATGTAAACCATTTTAATTCTATATCTCTAATGCCGTATTTTTGTAGTTTTTGCAATAATATATTTCTATCGATTGTTTCGAAGGCCCTTTTAAAATCCATGAAAATTCCTACTATTTTTTGTCCTTTTCGGTTTTTTTCATCTGTTTATTAAATAGTTAACTGCCGTTTCACACGAATACTTCTTTCTGAATCCAGATTGGTACTTTGGTAGTATTGAGTTTTCTTCCATATATTGCTCCAGTTGCTCCTTTACCACTTTCTCAAATATTTTCTCACAGGTCTTCAATGTGTTTATCGGACGAAATTCGTCACATTTTCTTGTTTTTGCAATCTTGGCAATTGGTGTAACCATTGACGTTTTCCAATTTTCGGGGAATATTCCTGTCTCTAATGATATGTTTATCATATATATAAATTTTCCTCCCACAATATTCCAACTATTTAAAATCATTTTAATTGATATTTTGTTATGGTCCGGCGTATTTTTTAAATTTTTACATACTTTTTATAGTTCTTCTAATGATATTGCACGAAATTTAAATTGAGAGGCTATCTCGGGTATATTATTGTCACATTGCACATTATTTATCGAATCTGTAATTGTTTTGATACTGTTTATAAAATATTTATTAAAGTTATCGGCTATTTCGAAATTTTCCTTACACTCTATTTGATTAAATATCACAGTTTCAATTGCACTTTTTGTTTTCTTTAAAATTAGTTTTTTTAATTCCCTCCACATTTCTTTTTGGTCATTAATGTTATTAATTTTGTTATTTAAATAATTATTTTTTTCCTTTTCAACTTTTACTTTGTACAAATTTCGTGTTATTTTATAGCTATCCTAAGCTTCATTTGTATTTTTGCTATTTGGTATTTTTTAATTTTTTCCCCTTTTTAAAAGTCTTATTTCTTCGTTAAACTATTTGCAATTAAAATTTTCTTTCATTTTCTATTTTTTTTTTTTTTTGGTTAATTTTTTAACTGCATCTTCCAAGTATTTATTGAACAAGTTGACGTTGTTGTTTAGGTCATTATTTATATTTATTTGTTGTATGTTCCATATTTCTCTATTATGTATATTGGTCTCTATTACATATATTTAAATATTTCAATATCTTTATACGCATTAGGATTGTATTCTGCATTATTTATTATTATGTCTATTGCTTCATGATCTGACATTTTGTTTGAAGTATTAATGTTTGTTGATATATTTGTGTTGTTTGTTATTATATAATCAATTAATGTTTTTGAATTCTGTGTTATTCTTGTAAATTCATTCATTATCTGTTTAAGGCCGTTGTCATCAAGTAAACAACTCATTTTGTTTTTATAAAAACCCTCTTTACTCCAGTCTACATTGAAATCGCCAGCTATTATTATATCACAATTTGCTTCATTTATCTCTTCTAATATTTCCTCAAATGCTTCTAAAAACTTTGTTTCAGTACTGCTTGGTGATCTGTATACAGATGTAATTACAAATTTGTTGTTATTATTTTTCGCTAAATAAGCAGTAATCCATATTTTTGAGTCAACAACTTTTTCAGCGATTTTTTTCACATGCCATTTATTTTTGAAATAAATGATTACTCCTCCTGTCCTTGTTGAATTTGTAAACGTTGTAAATTGATTGTACCCTGTTAGTTGTGTTTCTTCCTCGTTAACGTCTATAGTTAAATGTGTTTCCGAGAGAACAACAAATTCAGGCCACTATTTCTAACTGGTTGTAATTATTTACAAGTCCTTGTATATTAGTATATATACCATAAATTTGCCATGATTGTTAAGCCGTGAGACCAATTTTGCTCTTTTTCGCATTTAGCTTATTTAGGAACACCGGACATTCTCCATTACTTGGTGGTTTTCATCCAGACCAAGATTCAACATGTTATTAATTCTCACACAATTAAAACATTTATTTATAACTTCTTTGTTACAATCTTTTGATTTATGATTTCCATGGCATTTGTAGCATACCTCTTGGAATTTGCAATCCAATGATTTATGGTTGTACCCTTTGCATTTAAATCATCGCGTAATATCAGTGCCATCAAAAACCCTACATGTCTCCCATCAAATATTAACCCTTTGAGCCGTCATTACCTTTACGTATGAGTTGTTGTCCATCTTAAGTATCGCGTTGTATATTGCACGCCCATTTCTTCTATGTTCGAAAAGCTTTATTACTTCGATTTTTGTGATATTCTTCCGACGGGGTTTGTTTGAATTTGGAACGATTTTTTTTTTTTTTTTTTTTTTAGTATTCGAGAACACTGAAGATGGCACAAAGCCGAAACCGGTCTGTTCATAAACCAAATTTGACGTGGGATGACGGAAAATCATTCCAAACTTTATTACTTCCATCTTGCTTTCTTTAAGAAAATCATTTTGTTTTTCTAGTTTTTCAATAATATCACTCTACTTAAGCTTAAAAGTATTCCTGTTAATTTGACTTTCATTTCAGTTGGATTTGGAACCATAATTTCATACGATTCACCCATTTCAATTTCTACGCATCGCAATACAGAAAAATCCCCCAGGTAAGTCGCCAGTAAACCGAATACAACTTTCATTACTCAATATCAAAAACAACTGACTAAATGAGAAAGCAATCAAACGAAATTATCAAAACAAATTTCGAGATTAGGGAAGAGAAAAAAACTGCGCTGTCAATTCCACCTGTCATGAATTCGGATTGCAATTAATTTGTTCTTAATAAATTCGAAAATGATCAGAGTGGTTACTCTTTTGAATCTCAATGTTTATAACATACAAATTCGTTCAGTTTTCCTTTCGAATCGAATTACAGAGGAACATGCCAGAAATTAAAGCACAATATTTTATATAATATATCTATATTTTTTGACCTTTTTGATAATAATCTGGTTAATCTTCAGGAAAAATCTGTTTTTTTAACAGAATTGTCGTGAAGATGATACTCAATGAGTATCGAAATATCGATAGTTTTGAATAAAATTGTTTAACGAGAAAATAAGATCTCAAGCTTGACTATTATATTAACCAAATTAATATTTTATATACATATTTATCAAAATATACTAGTAACAAATGTTTTCTTTGATGAGATTAGTAAGCTATGTATGTTCGTAACTTTTTTTTTCTTAGTTAAGAAAGATTTCATAATCAGGCATTGTTCCAAAGTCAACAAACTAAACCAGCCTTAATTCCGCTTCACACTTGACTACTAGTGTATTTTATGTTTGTCGCCAGTTTTACGTGGTAATGGTTTTATGCAAATCAATCACTGAAGAAATATGAAAATTGTTTTATATTATAGAAAATTTACTAAAGAAGTTAAAAATAAGCCAATAAAATCTAGAAGTCGATTATAAATTATATTTTCTTTCGTAAAGTGAGTTTTAATATAGTATTTCGTATATAAATTTCTGAGTCATGTTTTTTCTTTTTTTTATATATGGTATATATAAATTTCTGCATCCCATACTTTTCCCGAGAGATTAATGTTTTAATACTTTGGAATATGTAAAAACAAGTTTGCATAATTGTATTTTTTAAATAAAATTTGGATTTATTTAACTTTTAGGGTCAAGTTATAACTAAACAATTTTAAACTTAATTACAATGAGCTTTTTTATAAAAATACATTGTTTTAGAGATAAACTGAAAATTAAAAATGAAAAGAATGGTTTTAAAACTTTTCAACTCCTATGAAAAAGCAGATTTTTATATTTTATGATTTTTTTCATTAAATTTACATTCATTTACGTCAATAATTAAAATTAAAACGAGGCGAGGAAAAGTCTGTATAAAAAATTAACTAAAAAATTAAATAAGTTAAGAAAGAAATAAATTTTGCTATTGTTTTGTTGTGTATATTTTTACATATGTTTGTTTCATGTTTAAATTAACGAAATGTTTAGGTATAAAAACTATTGAGTAATATTTTATTGTTAATTATTATAGTTTTAAACAGTAAATAGTTCTTTAATTTACTTTTTAAAATTAAATTTAAAAGAAGCACTTTTCTACAGCTAAGCTTTAATTATAAATTACTTCTGATTAGTATACTTTTTTAAATGTTATTGTTTTAAGTTGCTGTTTAAAGGTAATTTTTGTATTAAAAAAATATTCTGGACCTTTTGTAATTTGTATTAAGGGTATTTCATATTGAAGTTAGTTACTATAAAAAAGAAAATGTGAATATAAAATTTTTCACTTCTCAAAATTTGGTGAATGCCTAAGTATGTATATTTCTATTTGAAGAAAAAAAAAAATCAAGAAAATAACTATGGACGGATGCTTGAGAAAGCAAACATGATTAATTGTAACTAGATCAACAACAAACTTGTCAAAATAAAATTATTTCACCTACGGGCACGACAATATTTAACTGGAAATTTTGATTGATATAGAATGTAATGTGGAGCCTGTTTCAAAATTGTACTCGCATTTTTGCTTAATCATTGATAAGTTTCTTAAGATTAGGAGGGAGAGTCTGCAAAAGCAAATTTCAGTTTTATTTTACTTTATTTTTCAAATTAATCCCTCCAGTATTTGATTTGATGATTCTATAAATTGATAAATAGATGAAATAGAGAAATTTGTTCTACTATTTCATAGTTATTGTAATAAAATACACACCAAAGAATTCCAGGAACTTATTTCCGTTACATGTACGGGTATGTTCTTCCCATCCCAACAATTTATAGACAATCGGAGAGCGAAAAAACTACATACAGAAGTACATATGCATGTGATGCAGTGAAAATTCGTTTTTGGCCTTTTGCCTATCATCTACATATGTATGTATGTTCTGATACTCGCAAGATTTTCTAATAGTATGTGATCTGTAAATCACTAAACTAATTCCTGCATATTCTAAAACTCATGCGTTTCGCTTGTGACTTGGTATTTCTTGTATAGCGTACCTATTCGAAAAACAGAACGTACATATGTCTCTACAGTGCAAAGCAAAAACTAAGGCCCGTTAATAAGGTCTATTCAACAGCCGAGGTATTAGGTAAGATGATTGTCATACTCTTGTACATAAAACTATAAAACAAATTTTCCGTCAACTTTTTCATAAGGGGTTTGACAATTGTATTCTCGGCTTTCTTGTAATAATTTCGCTTTGCATATACCTTATAAAAATATAAGGAATTGTAAGCAAAATGTCACCAGTGCTTTTGATTGTATAATAGTTAAAGGGAAGCTACAATCAAAAAACATCATTAGAGAATGGATGTTTTTCATCTAGTAGATATTTCATAGAAAGTCAGACTAAATAATTATGTATGAATTTTAAATGCTTAATTTGTGGTCAAAACGTTGATTTTTTCTAGTGATGTTTCATATATGTAAGTATATGTACTTACGTACTTAAGCATATTACCGTAGGTAATCTGTAACAAGTAAATATTTTTTATCATAGAGTACATGTGGTAATGCTTAATTTGATCTACTTATTTTAAAAATCTTCAACATTAAAATTTCATATGTATTTAATTAAACTATGTTATAAAAAGTTAAGGTAGACATACATAAATATGCGAACGTTTTGTTTGATTACTCAGCACACGTGCAACGGCAATTTTCGAATATCAAATAAATCAGCTTTTATACTTAATTGCCAGTGATTTGGAACAAACAGTTGAGAAACCCAAGGTAATTTTTTATTTTCAATCAATAAAAAATAAAACATATTTATTAAATTTAAAATGCACATCATTATTTTTCTCTTTAGCGATCAATCAGCAGACGCCGATTCACTGCAATTAACACATGAAAGTTGAAATCGCTGAGCTTCATGCTATTGTCATTCACAAAACACTTTATTTGCAAGTTGAAATCACAATCGCAAACGTAATGTGAAATGCTAGTCTCAGAACATGCCTCTGTTAATGCTCTAGTTTCCACTAAGTGGTGGCCCAACCAAAAATTAAATACTTATATCAAGATATTTGTCTTTAAATAACTCGATAGCAATGATTAAGTATTTAAGCAACTATGGAAATTCTAGGATTTTTGCTTCTACAAATCATCTAAGCAGTTTGTAAAATAATTGAAAACATGTCTAAAAAGTTTCAACAAGAATTAATGGCTTTTTTGAATTTTTAAAAAAATTTTTGCATTTAATAAAATAAGTTACGTTACAAAAATCAATATATGTACATATGTATGTATGTATGTAAGTATGTACGAGGTTGCCAAAAAAGCAAAAGTTTTAATTATCAAAGGTGAATTAAAAGTCAATGCTCATAACGGACTTTTTTCAAACACTCTTAGCGGTGTTTGTCATCAAAACCGGCAAATTGCATATATAAAATGGTTTGTACTTATAAGGAAAATAAATAGGAAAATTTCCGTACGAAATAGGAATTTAGAAACCATTGGTTTATGCTTTAACATATAAAACGTTTTCATGCCGAACCTGAATTGCACACATTTGTAGGTCATATTAAGGCCCATTTATAAGGCGAATTGTTTGCAACAGAATTGAGAATATAATTGTCAAAATCTTTGCAAGTTGACGGAATTTTTTAACGTAGAATACGTTATACGGCAAGGTAGGGGTGTTGATCTTGAGCACAAAATTTTGAGAAAATGTTTGTCAACTTTCACCCACTTTTACTTATATATTAAAACATATTTTAGCAATTTTTATATGTTACTCAGTTTTGGTAATATGTTTTGTTTCGAATTACATTAAAAAAATTATATGTATATATATAAAAGTTTTATGTAGTTAAGGAAATAAATATTTTAGAGCATGATATTTTAGACTTTTTTTGTACATGTAGCTGTTGTTGTTGGTTTGTAAATGCCGCTGTTGTTTTTGTTGTTGTTGTGAAATCAAATGATTTTGGCATTGCTGTGCTTTGTTTATTTTTCGAGCAGCGTGTAAATGTGTGTGTGTACATTTCGTTTTGTTGGATCGGTCGGTTGTTAGATCGTTTGGAAGGGATCATAAAATGAAGGGAGGGGAGCGTGCACTTGTGTGTGCTTGAAAGTTTACAGATCTTTGCTGTCGTTTGTTTACATCTGCGAGCAGCGTGTAAATGTGTGTATATGTACATTAATACAAAGGATTGGCGATGTATACGCTCACTATATCAATGGCGTTTTTCCTAAACACATTTCTGTGTATACATTGGGAAGTAGTTGGAAACCAGCTAATCTATTGTGCTGCCATATCATAAAATGTATTAATAGATTTAAATCATTTATCAAAAATTGTATTTAATTCATATACATATTTTAATTGCAAAATGACTAACGTATTCTACGTCTGACCTATGCGTCCGTGTTATCTAACACAGGCTTGTATTATTTTTTTTATATATTTTTATATATACAGTTTGACAATCATTTTAACTCTCAGCTGGGGTGAGGCCTTGACTCAAACTTTTTTTATTTCTGACGAAAATAAAAAAAATTTCAAACAGGAATTATCATAGGAATTACATAGATTGAAATTCGATTTCAAATCCTATTCCATAAGAGCTTGTTAGTGAATGGAGATGGTTGTGAGCTATTTTACTCACATTAAATACCTCTAATCTATGTAATAGTTTGTGAATACTGATAAGGTTGTTAGGTTCGATAAGCAACATTCGCTCGCTTGGGTCCATGATTTAGTTCCTTTGTGATTGATTGAGAATGAAAAATTGGAAGAAGAGCAAAGGAAGCAGAAACGCCCAGAGTCTACGGCGGGAATCGAGGCTGCGACCCTCTGACTTCTAGCCTAATACAGTAGTCACTAACCACCATTGAGGTTGATGACGTTTCGTACGAATAGCTTATTCAAATAAAAGACTTTGTTGCAATTTTCCTTTACAAAATAACATCAAATGAAATAAATTAGACTTATTCGAAAGACTTTTAAGAAATTTTTCAAGTAGTATAAGAGTTCAGATATTCTTAAAAACCCCTTAAACGACAAATGCCAAATAAAGTTAATAAAGTTATGGTCACACTGGCCAAGTATTTAATGAATACTTGCCGAAAATAAAGGATACTTTCATTTGTTCTAATACATACATATTTTTCCTGACATTGGAACTTTTACTGTTCCAACAGAACTACTCGTATTTAACACCACATATTCTATACAATTTGACATAATAATATGCCGCAGAAAGCAATCCTGGGATTGCAGATTTTTTCTTATGCTCTCACATTCAGACACTCATTCTCTCAACAATATTACCAGAGTTTCTTTTAATTGTATACTCTTCTCATAAAAATTTTCTCAAGCTGTCGATTTAATTATGGACAGCGTTTTTGCCTGAAGTTGAAGACTTTTTCTGTTTGGTCATTTAAGTTTTTTTATTCTTTTTTAGTTGATGACAGCATTTTTTACACATTTGCTGCTGAATTTTAATATTTTACACTGATCTACATATTTAATGCTGTAAAGCAGCTTTTTTCCTATTATAGGATTTTGTTAATTTTTCGAATCAGAAAACAAAAGTATACCACACATATACGTTTAAATATAATTACATATAATATTATTTAAATATATAAGAGGTTTATATAGTATATAATATCGAAATTATTTCATTTGCCTTCAATCATAAACAATTTATGAAAGAATCAATTTAAATTATATATGTAAGATAATTAAATACAAAATATGTTTATATGTATGTATATAAATATATCATTTCCGATAAATTATTATAAAAATTTAAATGTTTGAAAACAAGAACGGTTATAGTAGTTAAGAGCAGAAAAGAGCGAAGAGAAACAATATAAAGAGTTAAAAAAACCGTTTTCAAATAGAAAACAAAAATAATACACCAAAGGAAGTCCCCTAATGAATAACTACCGGACTTTGTTGAACACAAACGCCTACCATGGGCGAAGAGGCATCTCCACTGCCGGAACCACTGTTGTTACCAGCGCTAGAAGAATTCGAATTATTGTTGGACGGGGCAGGCGGTAGACGGTCACCTACTCCTCCGCCGCCACCACCACCACCCAGCCTCTGAGAATGTTGTAATTGATGTTGCTGCGACTGATGTTGCATTAAATGTTGCTGCTGTAAATGTGCGGGAGCTGTTGTCATTTGATCCATTTGATTGTTCATACTTATGCCGACCAACATATGCGACGGCGGCGGCGGTGGTGGTAATCCGAAAACATGATTGGGCGGTGCAACCGATTGCCAGGCTGAATACGAGGCGGGTCCAGTAGATGAGCCAGTTGTAGAGGCAGTTATAACACTAGAATCAGTCATCATTAGATGTGAAGCGGCGGCCGACAGCGGATGATGTACCAAATCTAGGGGCAGTGAAGCAGGGGCATAATTGTGATGATGAACCAAACCGCCACCGCCACTGGTAACAGCATTCGCTGATGACGATCCTATTGATGTTATTTGATTTTTGTTTTGTAAATTATTAAATCCTCCAGTGTTGCTGCCCGAATTTTGACGTACGCGTGAAGAGTTCAAAGAATTCGTGCTAACGGGGGTAGTGGAGGATACCCCACCTCCTTGAAGATTCTGCCTGTCGACGCCAAAACGCTGTGGCTGTTGTTGGTGGAGTTGTAAAGGCGGTGGTGGTGGTGGCATTTGTTGTGAAGCCAGGGGTGGATCACAATCCATGGCCAAAGGATAATTATTACTACTTACATTGTTCGACTGTTGTGTGGTATTACTACAACTACTATTTGAACCAGGCGACAGCAAACCCTGCAAAGATTGTTGAGCTGCCAGCAATTGTTGCTGCTGCTGGTGTTGTTCATATAAGGATTTCATCATTATACTATTTTGATCAAAGTTTTGTGGTCCCACCGCTCCACCGCCACGCGAAGAACGCATTATGTTTGAAGTGGCTGGCTGACCCAAACTATTCAAACTGTTGGGCTGTTGGCTAGAGGGATGCATTAAAAGTCCTAGGAGAAAAGTCAAGAGGTAGAAATACTATTAGAGAATTAAAAATATGAAAACAAATTATTTTTTATTTTTTTATTTAGAGAATGTATGAGAAAATACACATTTAGTTTTTATTTTATTTTACAGATGTTTTAAAACCGTATACTAGAAATATGATCTTAGAACTATTTTTATATCGGCATACGATTTTAGTTGATTTTTTTTAAGAAATTAATTTCAAAGTTTCGATATAAAGTTTAAAAAAATTATTTTTATGTAGAAATTTGTTTTGTTAAACTACATATGTTCGAAATTACGAATTTGGATGGGATATGATAGTTTCATAAAAAAATATTTTAAATTGTAATTACTGAAAATGTATCACGATTATTTTGAATTTTAAAAAGAATTATTCTCAAAATAAGTAGGAAATCTATTTCAAAATAATAATTTTTAAGTTTATCGATTTAATTTTCATTTGAATTGTATTCAAACACCGATCGATATTGAAGTTCAAATATCCGATTAACAGAGCATTAAGTTTTTGAATACAAAAAGTAAAAATCAAACTGACTGAAAAAAGTTATAGCTTTAAAATTCACTTCCATTTACTTTAATTGATCAAATTCACAATTTTAAGTTTTATCATAACTTTTTCCATTCTCGACTTAAATGGCGGCATATTCAACACAGAGGTTGCATCCTTAAAAGACTAAAATGGCCGAGTAATTTGAGTGTTTTTTCATATTAGATGAAAGAGGCACGTATTATTTTTCCTGTACATTTGTGAAGCCACAATAGTTTTTATGCACGTATCAGTAGAAGAAATACATCAAACAACCGTAACACGGCACAGTTATTCGAGAGAAAAATCATTATCACGCGAGAGTGAGACACAAAACTCTCGAAGGCCTGGACTTAAGAATTAATTCCGACGATGCGAATTGTTTCCAAGCACAGCGTGTTACCGCGTACTTTGATTTGAAACGAACAATTTATGAATTCGAACGATTCTTACTATGTTGTACGATTCTCGTACTGTTTGTTACGAAAGTGAGATTATTTTTAGCAATCTATCGAAAAATAAAATCCCTTTAGAAGGAAAAAAAATCCATTTAAAAAGTCAAACTCTGTGCGTTCTTAAATGCAGTGTTGAGCTGCAACAGCAAAAGCAAAGGCTGACTTCCTAAACGCATGTTGCTTTGTAGTAGTACATTGCAACGTATTCCTAAATGCAACCCTAAAAATTTTTAAAATGTATTTTGTTCCTATTTGCATCACTGTTGTAGTTAATACGCAAGAAAAAGCAAGAAAAGCATCCAAAATTTGATGCAAAACGAATACAGTAGAGGCTCGAAAAAGTTAAGTAGTTTGTTATAGGGGTGCTTAACTTTTCCGAATTCTTAACTTTTCCGTGATATGAAAAATGCATATGTTTATACGCGTATTTATACATTGTATATATTATTAATGTGTATATAATACACATGTATATATGTATGTATGCAAATGTATTAATTTTTAGCTTTTAAAATAGGATCACTTAGTGAACAGTTTCTTTCACGTTGACATATGTAAGAACCATTTGTACAGCTGCTTCTCCAAATTCACGAATTCTGCCTTATGTATAGTCTTTCTCTTAATTTCGTCACATGTACCTGACACTGCAGCATAAATGTTTGCTTTGTTTCTTTTAATTTTAGAAATTGAAGATTCAGAATCATGAAAATCCATGGCCAATCGATTATCAAAAACGCCTTCATCTAATTTTTTAAAAATCTTGCATTTTTCGGAAACTGATAACCTTTTTTGCTTACGTGCTGCTGATATTGTTAAGATCAAAAGAAAACTACTAACTGATGCAAAAAAAGTATGAAACATTACGTACGAATGTAAAGAATTTTATAAATGACGAATGTGTTGAATTTTTTATGCTACCCATGTACTTATATAGTACTACATATATTAATGCGACAATCGACATACAAATGTATAAGAATTCAAAATGATGTTAAAAATATAAAAATCAAATAAAAACAAAAATTACTCAAAAAAGTTAAGAAGCACTTAACTTTTTAGAGTTCCGTATGGTGACAGAAAGCTGCTTAACTTTTCCGTATTCTTAACTTTTGCGCGTCTTAACTTTTATGAGCCTCCACTGTACAACACGAGGTACAATGGCGATGCAGAAGATGAGTAAGCGGTTTTCTTATAATTTAATATATTTCTATGTTCACTTATTTATCTTAATTTTTTATTAAAGTAAAAAAATGGTTTTTGTGTAAACCATTTAACAAACACAGAAGTTTCTAAAAAGTTAAAATAAATAAGTTTAGTAAAAAAATTTAGTGCATCAAGTGTTTGCACAAATCCTTTTTGTTTTTGGTATCTTTTTGATACCCGTGTTCCTTTTTGCAATAAAATATGCTCTTCCGCCATTGTTCGTTTATTATGAATGATTTAACGCATATAAATCTTCCTAAGCGATGTAACGCATGCAAGCCATCATTATGCAAAGTATTAAAAAAGCATATACACAATGCATCAACTTGGTATTAATACCGTATTGATACATTGTAAATATACGTTTAGGAAGTCAGCCAAACTTTCTCTACTCACTGAAAGAAAACCCTTCATTGTATCAATGAAATTTTTCTTTGAAAGTGACCTTCATTGGATCAATTAAGAATGTTTCAACGCTTTTATCGGCATTATTCCGTGGTGGGCTCGAACAAAATTATTTATATCAAATAAAAGAGTGAATATGTGCTAATTTAAAAAGAGTTGACAACTTGCAGCTCACTACAGATTTTTTTCCGTATGATTAAAGTTGATTTATGACAAAAAAAGAGAATACACGAAACTAAAAAAAAAATTGTTGCATTTAAGAACAATTTAATTTACTATTGCAGCGCAGTACCGCTCTCTGTATTACGGAAACGAGCTTCAGTTATACGAAAAGTGCTAAAAAACTTTTTTGTTCAGATAGAAATTAAAATTTAAATATATATTACGCCAAAACAGCTGAACGGATTTGAGTGAAGTTTGGCAAACGTATGGCTTATAGTGTGTATCAATATTGTATATTACCTTTAATATACAATATTGATACAGATTATGTACCTTTAATCATGGTACTTGGTCTAACCACGTATAGGACAATGCCATTATTTTTATATGTGGATCTTTCCTTCTCAATCAATCGAGTGTAAGCGGACGAATTTGAACAAAATTCGAGTCGGATGGTTTGTAACCTTCATAAACATATAGGATACCATTTATCATGGTAAAGGACCTTAACCAATGTAAATAATTCTTATAATTGAAAATCAGGTCTAAACGGCTGACACTTAATATTTACGTAATTTTTGAAACTGTATTTTGTAAATTGAAATTTACTTGTCGGGCTCGAGTTCGAATACTAAATTTGTCAATTCAGATTAAGGATTATAAGCAGAACACAGAAATAATTCATATTCGATATCCTTTATCGTGATGTAGGACTCGATTTGGCTGGCCTGTTATGGACTAATGCTATAATTGTCATATTTGAAAATGAAAGATAGACATAATTGAACGATGAGAAAACATTTCGGTAACCTGGTTACATGTACGAGTACATCCTGTATAATTTTATGTGTTTAACTTCAAATGGTTAGAAAACTCTGAACTCGTTTCGTTAGTACAGCGTCGATGTGTTAATGTTTGAATGTATAAAATTAATCTTACAGGACTCACGAAATAAAGTTGCTGAAATAAAAATCCCTTAGCATGAACTAGAACTAGTAAAAAATTAGACCCCTTTTTGGTTGATTATATCATAAATTTTTTATTAATTTTTTCTGGCTTTTTATTTTTTTCTTTTTCATATAATCATTATTATTTTTTTGTGTTATTATTGTTATTTATGTTTTTTGTGTTATTTTTGTTTGTTTTTGTATTTGTTGTATTTAATAATAATGATGAAATATTAACTTAAAGTTAAATGAAATATCTTTTAGTCATTATTTTTTATTATTATAATCATTAATTATTTAATATTTTGTTTTATGGTTGTTAAGATGAACTTTCTGTTTTACTTTTATTAATTTTATTTTATTTTTACTTAATTTGTAAATGGCTTAAAGTTGTATAACATTTCTTTTTTGTGGTTTTTATTTAATTACGTTGTAATCTATTTTTTTCATTCATAGGTAGAAAAAAATAAAAAATATTTCTTTTTGGTTTTTATCGTAAAAATCGTAAATAAAATTTCGTTTCGAAATAAAAGTATTTCTCTTAATCTTTCGCAATAAGTTTCTTTTCAGTGTTTTAGGTTTTTGTAAATAAATATTTTCTTTTCCTAATATACATATGTATGTATGTATGTATGTATGTAAGTATTTTATTAGCTGGTTTTCTAATATGTGTTCGCATTTCTTTTACGTTTTTTAAGGTTTCAAGTAATTTACCATTTGTTGTTTAATTCAATACTGCTTGGGTCTATATGAAGTTTTATGTATTTAATAAAAATCAAATGATAAAAAATCAATGGAAAAACTTATAATTGTTTGTACGTAATTAAAATCGTTTACGAGTAACAACAACCAAGTAAATTTTATAGAAACAAAATTTTCAATTGGACGAAAAGTATAGATAAAATAAGCAACGCCTACAAAGAAAGAATCCATTTTGCTAAAAATTAAATAATGTTCAAGACATTTCGACATGATATAAATTATGCAACACCCTCAAAACGGACATAAGTTTGGCGAAGCATGCAAATGTTCCAATGGCGTTTTCGTTTCTGACAAATACGTTACAAAAGTTCTAAACAAATAACCACTATCACAATAAAAAAGATCATGTTCCTTTCTATATACTTATGTTGCACATAAAAGATGTATCATATGTACATGTGTTACACTCAACTTTAAGCGTGGGTTAACTGCCTTAACTGCATTGTTTATACAACTATGGATTTTGTTTTATTTTAGTTTCTTTACATATTTGTTTTTGTGGGAGAAATTGATTATTAGTAAATTTTGAATTGATGATTAAATAAATATTTCAAATTGTATTGTTCTATTGTGAACATGATAGACACATCACTATGCAAGGACGCTAGTTACATTTAAAACATGTTGCCCATTGGTATGGTCATGTATTTTTTTAAGAAATAAAACGCCATAATTCAAAATATATGCAATATCATTATTTTAATGCAACATTATCATATCTCTAAAAATAAAGATTTTAAAGCTACCGAGGATAAAGCACTCCTTATTATATCTGAAGCTAAGCCGACGGTTCAAAAAAATTGTCGATATGAAAGCTAAAATTTTAATAATTTTAACTGCATTTTGGCAGGTTAGATTTTTTTTAGATATGACTATTTCGTTCCCTTAACGCGAAAAAGCTTGACTTTCACCTTTTCTTCGCAATCGACATCACAAACTTAGAACAAAATCAATTTTGAAGTGAAAGTTAATAAACATACTTCTGTAAAATGTTGTGTTTGTCCCTCAAGCCTTTTTTTGTGGTTAAGGCAGGGTATATATTAATTAAAATAAAAATACTTTTCTGAACGAAAACTTACTCGTACAAAACCTTATGGTAAACAGATTTTTTATTACTGAGGGATTATAGTTTAAGGTTTCTTTTTTTTTGTCGTAAGATGAAAGTTTTTGGAACCTTTTTTTAAATTATCAAAATAAAGCTTAAGCTTTTTGTTTTTGGGGAACGTTTTAAAGAGCTTAAAATATCAAGCAAACATTTTTTTAGGATGTTTAAAATACTTTGGAACCGAAAGTTTCCCATAAAAATTAAATGTGTTGATATAACGAAAGTTTTGTTTTGGCTAAATAATTTTTGTTAATACACTTTCAACTTTTTGTTAAAGCGTTGAATTAGAAAATAAAAAAATTAAGTATCGCATGTTTTTCTTTATTTATTTATTTGCTTTTTCATTTTAATTCAGTAAGTTTTCTTGTATGTTTCGGGAGCCTTTTGTGGTTTGTTAATTAATTTTTGTTTCTCGTCATTATTGGTTTGTTTTTTTTTATTTCTTTTATAATTTAATTCTACCGTTAAATTTAATGTTTTACATAATTTTTATTTTTAATTTAATATGCCTTTTTTTCTTCATTTAATAATTCAATGTATTTTTTTTTTTTTTTTGTTGTTTGTCACTTGTTTAATTTTTAAGAAAGTTTTCTTTTTTTGGAAATACGAGCATGGAAAAAAATAAGTGTGAGTTTTGTGGAAAAATTAATAAGTTTACGAGTGTTTGGTTGGTTTTTGAGTTTGGGTTTCTTTTTTAATTTTTATCTAAAAAGTATGCTATTTTAATTGTTATATATAATTTATAATTAAATAAATACTTTTTTACAAACACACACGCATTTATTTGAACATTCATTCAGTTTTTTTTATTTATTACTTTTCAAATATTAATTTTATTTAAATATGTACTTTTTATTTATTCTTAAATATTTATAAACTATGATTTGTTTTTGTTTTTATAAATTCTAATATTTTATGTATTATTTTTAATATTTTTTTTTATTTTACTTAATATTTGTATAGGGATTGCTAATCAATTTTTATGTTACAAGTGTAAGGTGTGCGTCGAAATGATAAGGTTACATTCATTTTGTTGCATTTATGCTTCGTACCGTTTTTCATAAAATGTTCGAAACATTCAAGAGCTGCAACTGCGACCAATTTATCTGATACTAGGTTCGGGGCGTTATGTAATGAGTATACCATCAATTTGGAACCACTACATAATGTTATTATTTATGAACGTGATTTTAGAATCCAGTGATTTCATATAATTTCCCAGCAATGCTCTTTCTCATTTTGCATAAATGGGAACATTAAATAAACTACTTATCATTTTAACGCGTACAATTTTTTTATATGTATTTTTGTGTATGTTAAACTTTTTACAGCATGAATGATAAATGTTTTAATATTATTTTCTATGCTTTTTTTGTTTGTTGCAAATAATGAACTCTATTCTATGGTGGTTAAGTCACCTAATAAATGCATAATTTGTTTTTTTTATATATATATTTTCTCTTAGCTTTTTCATTTCTAAATTAATAAGTTCATAAAAATTCTTTTTAATACATTCAGAAAGTGAAAATCATTTATTTTAAAAACAGCATGTAAAAAATTAAATTCTTAAAAAAAATTCTAATAATACCTTTGAAGCCTTTTAGACTTAATTTGATTTGTTAAAATAAAAAGTTTGCAACATATGCCATTTGATGGTTTTTTTCAGAAACCTTCTGTAATTATCAAGTCATACATGATTAATCCCATAAATAAATGAAAACAAATGGTCCTCCTCATCCACACCCAATTAAAATTAAAGAATCTCTATTCATCTTGGCTACTAAGCACGCTATACTAAATTATATATACTAAATATATACTAAATAATTGATAACTATTTATACGATGTAATAAATAAGTAGAGTTTCTCATAGAGGCGAGATGATGTTGACAGTCGGATATATTTTTTAATTCTGTTTATTGTTTATTTATTAATTCCTAATTGCAATATTGACCATCAAATGTCTAAATAATACCACTCTGATAATAGTATTATTGTTCATTTTGCCTAGTGTCTCTCCCACTTTTAGTGGCCAAGTGCGAAGCAATCGGTTCGGTAAACACTCAGCCGTAATATAAATCGAATGAGAACACCAATTTTATCAATTAAAACAAGCAGAAGACGATTTCTCGTCCTGCACAGCAACTAAAGCGGCTGCCAGACCCATCAATATTCAGTTTCAATCATTGCGTTTGTTTGTGTTAGCGACAACATTGAAGTTTGTTACACACAAAGTCAATATTACCCATCAATTTTCATTGTTATGCAGTTTTTAGAGTGTAATGCCATAAAATTTCCTGTACGCAAATATTTTTTATCTATTAACAGATAGAGAAAAATATAAAGTGATGAGTAACACTTAGAAAAAGTATTGTTATTTCACTGTTCCATATTTTACTAAATAAAATTTTGTTGAACAAAATAAATTAAATAAAATAAATTATTTTTTATAAAGGGTGTTTTTTATAGAGGTATAGAACTTTAAGTTGGCATTACTTTTCAAGATGGCGACGGATTTAACAGCTGTCAAGTGATTTATTCTCAGTTTGGTTTGGCAATTCATCATGAATAGACTCACGCCTGAACAACGCTTGCACACAGCTCGTGCCACAATAGATTTATTGAAAGACACGTTTGGTGACCGCCTAATTTCACGTTTTGGACCTGTGAATTGGCCTCCAAGATCTTGTGATTTAACACCGCTAGACTACTTTCTGTGGGGCTATGTAAAGTCATTGGTCTATGCGGATAAGCCACAAACGCTTGACCATTTGGAAGACAACATTCGCCGTGTTATTGCCGATATACGGCCACAAATGTTGGAAAAAGTGATCGAAAATTGGACGTCCAGATTGGACTACATCCGCGCCAGCCGTGGCGGTCATATGCCAGAAATCATATTTAAAATGTAATGCCACAAG
Source organism: Germaria angustata (assembly GCA_963681545.1). NCBI lineage: Eukaryota > Metazoa > Arthropoda > Insecta > Diptera > Tachinidae > Germaria > Germaria angustata. The sequence continues at coordinate 82,847,399 of OY813001.1, read as the reverse complement.
ATTATCTTTCGGATAAATAAAATTCACGTCAATCCAATAATCCATCGTTGTTTTATTGCAACTTAAAGTTCTATACCTCTATAAAAAAAACACCCATTACTCGTAAATTGGAAAATTTCCAATAAAGTTAAAAGCCGGCAATGGTTTTACTTCAATTATAAAATGTATTTCTTTCATTTTAGAGCACATAAAATTTTCCGTTGGCTAAATATTTTCTGTTCACGATGTTTACTTGATAGTCATATAAAATAAAGTGAAGATTGATAATAACAGTGCCACACTATGTTAGATTGATTCACTTTTTTTCCTTGACTTGGAAGATTTAACGATGGGATTTATTTATGCATCTGCCAAAAATCACACTAGATCGATCAAGAATATGCTTATTAGTAATTTTTTATTTATTTTATTTTTCACCATCATCATCATTAAACAAAATCAAACGTTTTATTAAGTTCATTTACGCGGAGTTCAACTTTTAATACAAATTCATAACAATCAGTCTGGGTAACCACTCGTTTCGAAATTCACATCGAATCGAATTACATAGTAGTACCCACCCTGATTATAAAAAATGGTCTCCCAGTTTCCACGGAAGAACGTTTTACTTTACATGTCTTTCGGCTGTTAAATTTTGAAACATATTAATGGAAAAATTTTCTCGACCTAAAGTCGAGTTTGGTTATTACATACACCGGTTATAGTAAATTATCGCGTATAACAAACAACCTCTCCGGTTACAACAGTTTTGTACATGTATTTCGGTTACGAGTATAGCGAACTTTGGCTTACATCGAACTACTTTTTAAGTACCAAATACAAAAATATCTACAAATTTTCACACGACGGACAAAACATAATTGCAAAATTGGTTCACACACTTTTAGAGCTGTTAAAATAATAATTATTAATATTATTGTTATTATTATTATTATTATTATTATTATTATTATTATTTTATTTTTTAAGAGGCAATTAATGCCTGTTACTTAAGGTGTTACTTCTTTTGTGAAAGGAAATAGGGTAGAGAGGACAAGCGGTGAAATTAGAAGACAAAAAAAAACAGAGAGAGAGAGAGAAAGAGAGAGAGAGCTCAGTTTTAGTTTTATAACTCAACTATTCCGCGTTGTTTATTGATATTTTATAGCAGAGTTGTAGCGTCTCTGATGTTAAGTAGAGGCATTAAGAAAGTGAGACATAAAAAAAATCAATTACTTTTATTTATTAAAAAATATAAAAATTTACAGTTTTTTAAGAGAATTATACTCAGACAATTAATGTTAGTTATTTGCGAAATGGATAGTGTAGCGGCCGGCCGCTAAGATCTCAATAAACAAATTTCTACAACATATAAACTTCCTGGGAATAATTCTGAACACCGTTTAGGTAGCGCTTAGGTAGCCGCAAAAGTGAAAAAAGTGACGCGCTACCTAAACGGTGTTCAGAATTATTCCCAGGAAGTTTATATGTTGTAGAAATTTGTTTATTGAGATCTTAGGTAAATTTTTGTAGTTGATTGTTTCCTTGAATTTTGAACGGTTTGCTACCTATGGACCTGAACAAGAGAAAAAGGTAAAAAAATCGAATTTTTTTAAGTTTTTTGCGATTTTTATCTGGAAGGTGAAGTTTTTTGATTTTATATGTTCGCAATTTTTGTTCTTTATGACAAGAGCTACAAGTTTGCCTCAGAGAGTAAATCGAAATTCGGAACGGTTTGCAAGATATGAGCCCGAGAAAATGATCACTTTTTTGCGAAAATGATACCGAGGCCTCAAATCTTTGGCGCCCCATAAAAAAAAGTGCATGACTTTGGGAAAAATTGGGAGACACGGGTCTTTTTTTTTAGTCTTTTATCACGTAGTGGTGTCCTTATATGGTTATTTTTTTCGTGTTGTACTGTAATATACTACGATGTTAGTCTGTTTGTACTTCATCACAAATTACCAATTAGTGTGGCTATTCAAACATATTCTGCACCGCCTCCGTGAAAGTTTTGATTCTTGTCAGTGACTGTATTTTGAAACGCAACAGTAACAATGTTCTGTATTTCACATGAAATTAAAATAATCAGGTATGTGAATGAAATCGATCGAATTCAAAATGTTGATTTTGGAGTGCTGTCATAAATTTTCTCCGATTTTGAAGAATATTTTTTATTGAATTTCAAATTATTGTCTTTCAAAACAGAAACATATCTGTGGATATAAGGAATAAGCGCAGAGATTTGAGTATATTAAAATATATAATTTAAGCAAATGGTATGTACGAGTATTTTGAAATACAATTATATGAACTTGGATCAAATATTATTGCTGAAATCGATCGAAAATCATTACAAAAATTCAAATCGATCGGTTTAAAATCGATTGATTGTTTCCATCACATTGCTGAACGCCCATTAGTTTTACAATCCTAAGAGAAACCCACATGGTGTTTTTTTAATATAATAAAGAGCTCAGCCATATGTCTACATTATTTAATGAAATATGAGTAGAAAAAATGCCAATTGATTATATTTATCAAATGCCTAGAGGTATCGGCGGCGTACATGAACCGTGTGGTACTAGAAGGACAAAATGTTACTAAATTTGTGATAGATCTTTTTTTAATATATATTCGTAAATTGTTTATATAAATCTGAAAAAAGTCTATTGTTTTTATAACAATTGCACAGACTATATATATTTATTAATTTCATTATTTTTATTCAGGCTCTAGGACATACATTTATTTAAGTAAAACTTCTTTGTTTTATTAAATTTTATACTTCATTTATTTATTCGATATTTCGATCACCATCACAAAGCTTGTGATTTTCAAATAACAAGACGGCTTTGCTCAAATTTCTGATGAAGAGAACCGATGCTGATCGAAATATCGAAGAAATAAATGAAGAATAAAATTTCATAAAACAAATTAATTTTACTTAAATAAATGTATTACCTAAAGCCTGAATAAAAATAAACATAAATTTCACAAACTATTAAAAAATTGATTGGTTTTTTTTTCTTGGAAATATTGTTTAGCACAAAATAATATAATTTTAAATAATTTTTCCTTATTACTTCTCTTTGTTGTATTTCATTCATTATGTTTATTTTGCTGGTAAATATTGATTAATTGGATAAACATTGCCACAGTCCAAAAATTATGTAGAGAGGGATAGATAATGTAAACATATGATTTTTTTATATTTAAATTTTTTGTTATATTTAAATCTATTATCTTCGAGTGTAATAGTTAAGTAGTAGTAAGTATGAGTACATAATTAATTTTTCCTCTTTTTAGTTTAGTAGAGTTCGATGCCAAAAATATGTATTTTTAATTTTGGTTTACTTCTTTATTAAATTCATGTTTT